>CM057394.1:20022153-20329653 GCA_030015415.1 Cynopterus sphinx
GGGAACGAGGTTGACGGGGCAAAGGACAGAGAAAGCCATCGGCAAGGTCCGGGACAGCCGGGGAAGGAGCCAGGCCTGCAAATCCGGGGGTAGAGGAATTCTTGTCACTATAATGCTCATTTTTTTTTTAAATGTTACTTTCCAACTTCTTTTGGAAAGAAAATTTTAAACTAAAGAAAATCAGAAAAAAAAAAAAAATAGTTCAATGACCGCACAGACACCCTCCCCCGAGATTCGCCAGTTTTTAAAACATTTTGCTGTCTTGCCCCCCCCTCTCTCTCTCTCTCTCCCCCTCCCCCTCTCCCTCTCCCTCTCCCTCTCCCTCTCCCTCCCTCTCCCTCTCTCTCTCCCTCTCCCTCTCCCTCTCCCTCTCTCTCTCTCTAGGATATCTATATATCACACACGCACACAATTTTTGCTGCATCCTTAGAAAACAGGCCGCGGGTAAAGAACACTCTAAATACTTCAGCGTCTCCGAAGGAGAAGGGCGTCCTTCTAAGACCCCAGCACGAGCATCTCACGCGGCGTCCACGTCCGGCTGCCTCTGATGACCGTCATCGCATCCCTTAGAGATTTTATTTTGACCTGGGACACCCCCCATCGCGTGTCGCTGCCCGTACTCGTGAGGTCTCAGCATCGTTCAGTCTCAGAGGTCACGCTGCCGCTGTAACGGGCACCGTCTCGCCTGGGGGATTGCGTTTCAAGTCCATCGACCTGTCTGTCAGGCGCCGGGGCGGAGAGGGGGCAGAAAGAAATGCAAACCCGTCCGCGTCCTACAAACCCCAGGCTGGCGGAGGACACTGGGCACAGGAGCAGAGAGGGAACTGGAAGGGGAGGCCGGCGAGTTTCCAACGACCGCGAGGGTCAGGAGGACGCGGAGAGGACGCGGAGAGGACGCGCAGAGACGGCAGCGACGACCTCGGACGGTGACTTCACAGAAACGAAGTGAAATCCCGGGTTTGGGCCTCTGGAGAGAGCTAGTTTTTAGTCATGAGGCTTTTCCCAAGGAGAAGTGTCGTGTCCCGCGTCCACCCGCTGCCCACGGCGCGGCTCCCGCCCTCCAGGGGCTGCCATGGACACCGTACCGGCCCGTCCCGTTTCAGGCCGGTCCTCCCGGCCTCGGCCATCGTGAGGGGCCCTAACGCCTCGGTGAGAGTTAACGAGAAAGAGCCTGTGGCACCCCGTCTCACGGCGTCCTGTCCCCAGGACGGTGTGCTGTGCCGTCCGGGAGAAGCAGAGCCGCGGGCGAGGACGTGGGGACGTGGGGACGTGGGGACATGAGGACCCTGTCAGCGGTTCAATGCCCCCCACCCTGTCCCTGCCCCTGCTGCCCTGCGGGAGGACGCGGCCCCGCGGTGTCCACCGGTTCTTCGTGCTGACTCGGGGAAAGGAGCACGTGGCCGAGTGGCCCCACGGCACGCAGGGACAGGGACGCCGCCCACGTCCGCGCTGTCGGCCCCTCGGGGCCCCGTCTCCCCGTGGGAACTGCCAAGCGGACGCCGTATTTATGGCTGGAAACCGGCCGCCGGAGCAATACTCGTTTGCAAAGCAGAGTCTGGCACGCAGTCAGGATTGCCATGGAAACGGCTGCTTCTAGCAAAGCCTTAATGAGACGGTTCAAGGTCGCAGGGCCGTGTGGGAGGCTTTTCCCACCCGCCAGCTCGCGGGCCTGCTGGGGACAAGGGCGCAGTCGTGAAATCCCGTCTCCTCTGCCCCACACAGGGCCCGTGCCTCCCGCCCGCCTGCTTTAGGGTGCAGGACGCAGGTTGACTGACAGAGGATGACCACGGGCCCCGCTTTTAAAAACCGCTAACTCTCCTGATGAACGGAACGGTCGCCCTCGGCCCCTGAGGGACACGGAGTGCCCCCGGCACGGCGCCCAGTGGCAAACCCGCGTCCGTGTGCTCGGCACCGCCGCGCTCAGGCGACAAGGCGCCCGGGGAGGTTCGACAGCCTCCCCGCGGAGCGGCAGAACCAGCCTGGCCTCGGGGCGCACACGGGCCCGGCCGGCCGGCCTTCCGGAATGGTCCGTCTTTGGGGAAGCAAACGGTGAAACGCCCACTCGTGTCATCCCGCGGACGCAGAGCTCGAGGCGATCCCAGTCCGGTCGGGTATAAGAAGGTGGTAACAACACGGATCGCAGCATAAACCGTTTAAGAAAATAATTTTCGTGAGATTTTTAATTCCTCCGAGGCCCACCTGTTCCGAGCAGGTTCGTCAGAAGGGCAGGGTTGGCCGCGCTCCCGGGGCTGAGCCGCGAGCCACGCCGCGTGGCAGGGCAGGCCCACCCCGGGGGCCCCCGTCGGGTCACGGCGGGCCCGGGCATGAGCAGGTCTGGCCCAGCGCTGCGTGGTTCAAGCAAAGCCGAGGAAAAGCAGAGCAGGGCAAGGCCTTTCGCGGGGGGAACCCGAAGCGAAGGGCCCTCCGGGTGGGTTTCAAGTGCCCACTCCGCCGGCTCCACGCCGGGGCTCAGCGACGGGGCCGCTTGAGACCGGCAGGAGGAGTCTCCCAGGGCACGCTCTGTCCGAAGGCCGGGGTCGCCCGGCGAGATGTCGAGGGGGCCGCGGTTTCTCTTCGATGAGTAAGTAGAACCGGAGAGGACGGCGCGGGGCCTAGTCGTGGGGCCAAAGCGTTGGCGCAGGGAAGCGACTCGAGACCACGCTCTGCGCGCTTGGTTCCGTGGCTCCCGTCCCTTGAATCGGGGCTCTCGGCCTCGAGGCAAGAGCGCGTGTGGCATCCGTTTTACCGATCCCCGTGTGGGTCTGTCTCCCGCCCTCGCTGTCACACCGTCTCCGCCCCCGAGGTGGGCGATCCACGCCGCGGCGTCCGAATCGCTCGGGGGCCGTTTCCCGTGGGCGGGGAGTGAGCGAGCCCGACCTCCCCCGAGACCCGGGGTCCCCGCCCCGCGTGGCCCCGCGCCTGTCCCTGGGCTCTGTCGCTCACCTCCCCACTGTTTCGGTCCTTGCAGCTGCCCGAGGGCCTGGTCGTGGACGTTCTCACCGCCGTTGGCGCAGTGATGGTGGCCCTGCTGTCGGTCGTCTCCCTGGCAGTTGCTGCTTCTGTCGTCGCTTCCAGCAGACGGGCCACTCAGGGGGCCTACAGCCCGAGCCGTCAGGAGAAGGACGGCTCCCGCGTGGAGATGTGGGGCCTGGTGCCGCCGCCTGCCGCCGAGAGGCTGGTGTGAGGCCTCCTGTGCCCCCGAGGACGAGCCCCAGGCCCGCCCTGAGGACAGTGTCTTCCGGGAAGGGCTCCGGGGCCTGTCGTTCACGCTCCGCTTCCTGCGGCCCGGGGACACACCTTCCCGGTGGTGTGGCCGCTGCGTTTTGTTTTTACTTTTTCCACAGAAACCACAGAAGGAAAGAGGACGCATTCCTCACTCTTCCGATCGCGTGGCGGGAGCTTTCGGTCGCACCTGCGATCAGGTGTGCGCGTCGTCCTTCCGCCTCGGATGCGAGGAAGCCTTGGGCCCGAGTCACGGTGGGAACGCAGCCCAACGTCAACGGATCAAATCCGAGAAGCGGTCGTTCCCCTTCCGGGGTATTTTTTTTTTTTATTTCTTGCATTTTGAGACGTCGCACGTGACCAAAGCAACCTCCAGGAGCGTCTGAGAAGCTGCCTTATGACCTAGGTCGTTTAATTAAATCTCCCCGGGCGTCACGTTCGGGCATCGCTCCTTCGGAGGGGTCGTTTACGGTCGAAACACTCGGAAAACAGTGATTCTCAGACCCAAAAGCCTGAGCTCTGCACTTCCAACGGCGTTTGAAGCCCGTGGCAGAGGGTGAGACCCCAGGCGAGGCGCCCGCCCCACTGGGCGGTGTGCGTGCGACAGGCCTGTGGGGCCTGGAGAGGGGCTACGGGGCCTCCCGTGCAGACACATACGTGGTTAGAATTGTACGTAGGCTTTGAAGTGCCAACAGCGTGCGATTAAAGCAGCGTAGAAATAAATAAATAAACAAACAAACAAACAAACAAACAAACAAATGAATGAATGAAACGTTCGGGCATGGACTTGTGCTCTGTACTGAGCGCGTCTGACGTTCTCACCCTGCCGTGGAGCAGCCGTCCTTCTGGCCCCGCGGGGACATCGTCCCAGGGCTGCCCCCACCCTCACCCCCACCCCCACGAGCGGTTCCCACTGGGCCGGACCAGGCCCGACCGCGCCGAGCCCACCCACCGCCGTGCCTCCCGTCCCCTCCATCACGCCCCCGTCAGCGGGACACGCGTGGGGTTTCCGACGCTCCCCGCCTCTCCTCCTGGTCCTCTCGCTCCTCCTGACCCCTCACTGTTTGGAGCCTCGGGGGAGGTCGGGTTCGCTCACCCCGGGACCACGTTTTCTCGTTCCCTCCCCCCGCCTGACACAGCCTGACACCCCAGACGCCTTCCCCTCCACCCTGCGACGCGCTGGGAAATAGGCGGGGGCCGTGCAGAGAAGGGGCCTGTCTCCCCGTCGGTCCCACTTACTCTCCAGCCCGGAGGTTTCTGCTCGGAGTTGGACGTCCCCTCCTTGCCTTTCGCTTGCTACCTCCTCCAGCCACGAAAGGGAAGCCGCCCGAGCCAGCTGGCGACCCCTGGGCGTCCCCCCCAAACTCTGCACCTCTCGTCTTCTCCGTTCCGGCCGCTGAACTCAGACGCGAGAGTAAAGCTCCCCTTCGCCTGCCGCAGTCCCCAACTCGCTCTTTCCCGGCAGACCGTCTCGGGGCTCAGACCCCCAAGGTTCGTGGTGCCCCCCTCCCCCCGACCCCAACGGGGCTGTTCCAAACCGTTCAAACGCAACCGGACACCGACTCCGGGTTTTAAACCGGCACGTGTAATAACACCGCCCTCACAGTGTCCTAGACGGCGGAATCATTCAGTTTACTCGTTTAGTTAAAAAAAAAAAATCACCAAATGTCCCGGGTTTGGGGCCGAGTGCAACGTGCGGAACTGAAAGCGAACGTGTCATCGGAACCCTTACCTGGGCGGGCGCGGTGGAGAGGACAGCCGTAGGCCCTGGACGCGATGCTCGTGACGGGACGCGGCGCTGCGGTCCGGGGCGGGGGGCGGGGAGGCCTCCCAAAGCAACGTCCTCCCACGGGGGGACACAGTGACGGACGGAAGGAGAGAGAGGGCAGATGCCACTTCTACCCGCACGGGGCTGGTGACGTGCAAAACGTGACAGGATGAGCAAGGTTAAAAGGGAAAGAGGTTCAGCCTGCGAGCCGGGGACCCGAGACAAGTCACCAAGTAAGAAAGAGGCAACTCAGGGGCCCCAGGTCCCTCCCACGGTCCTCGGCATCAAAGCAAGATCGTGGCCCATCGCCCCGCCAAGGGGCAGATCGGGCGGGATCCTACCCAGGCACGTAGGTGCAAATAAGCTCTAAACGACCTCTGCACCCCCGCCTGCCCTGCTGACGCCTCAGAATCGATCAACACACACAAGCGTCAGCGCCGAAACGGACCGCGGGTCCGTGGCTCGTGCGCATTGCTCCGTCCGAGCCCTACGTTTCAGTGACGGACAATCACACGTGAGGGAAGATGAGCCTCGAGTAAGGAGTTTCGTGCTTCTTCGTCCCGTACGTGAGGTCAGCGCTTGGCTCGTGCATCCGAGCTCGCCAGCCTCTGACCTGGACCCCAGGCTTCACCTCCCCCCGGATGCTGAGCTTCGGAAAGAACCTCCTGGCGACTCAGTGGGCGTCGCCCTCCCCCTCCCAGGGCCAGCGTCCGTCCGGGGCCTGTGAGGGTCCTCTGGGCGCGACCCTGGTCCTTCTACGTCCGGTTTCGCACGTCTGACCCGAACGCTGACTGGCAGGCCACTTCCAACGGACAGAAGCCTTGCTCATGCCCGCGAGCGAGTCGGTGGCAGCCTCCAGGTGCGTCGAGAGGGCTGCTCCGCCCGAGCTTAAGCACCTACGAGGAGCCTGACGTCGAGCCGGGAACTGGCGGCGCGGAGGGGAACTAAACGCACCCTCGCCTCCGCGGGAGAGTCAGGAGAGGGGCAGCCTGGCCGCCCCAGTGGGGTCCGGGATCAGTCCGTGCACCGGACAGTGCGTCGCTGCGTCAGCCTTTCCCACTCTGGCTGCCAACGGAGCAGCCAGGAGCGACAGACACAACCAACCGCTCGTCCGAGATTCTCGGGCGGCCGGGCCCGGGGACGGGGTGAAGGAGCAGAGAGTCACAGGGCGCGGGGTGACGGGGACACCAGCACCTGCGCCAGGAAGCGATGGGACCGTCACTAAGAAGACGGGGACACAAAGGGAACGTGTAGCTTCCAGAGTGGCAGCCTCACGCCGCGCAGCGAGCCCAGGGAAACCCCGTAACCCTCGAGTTCTCCGTTGTACGAATCGTGGAGATCCCGTCCTTCGGGCTTTCGGTCCGTTCATCTCAGCAGGAGACTGACTTTCGCTCTGGGTGGAGCCATCACGGCCCCGGAGGAGACGCCCTCCTAGTCCCTGTTCCTACCCCCCTTTATGGTCTCTCTTCTCTGTCCCCAACTCTCAAAGCAAGGTCCCCCCCCACACACACACACACTTGTCAGCCTGGGGGGGGGCCCGGCTCCCCCGTCCCCGGTGACACCCTGCGTACCGACCCTGTGACCTCAGACCCCAGCACAACTCGTCGGCCACACCGGGGAGAGTGGGCACCCCTCGAGCTCACCGGTCGGGGAGACATCAGCTCGAAGCCGCCCCGGGCAGGCGCACAGCGGAGGGGCAGACGGGGGGGTCCTTCCGCGGGGCCCCTGGGAAGAGGGCGGGGTAACTCGTCGACTACAAAACAGCCGCCACCAGGCCAGGGTGCGATCACGACCGGTTTTATTTCTCAGCTTCACTGTCGGGCACTTTGTGGTGACGGGAAGGTCATCCACTATTCATTTTTGCATATTTTTCTTTAAAAACTCCCCACACAACACGTTGAGACCCACGTCCTCCCAGTCCACCCTGGATCCACCCTGCAGCCTCGAGGGTGCGGGCGCGACGAAGCGAGTCGCGGTGCCGGGCGGCCGGTCGTCACCACGTGCCAGGGAGAGGCGCCCCCCCCCGGAAAGGCCCCTGCAGGACAGCCAGAGAGACGGGCTCCGGGCGAGTCCGGTCTGCAGCCTCCCCCGTGCCTCTGATGCCAAAAAAAGTCATTTTCAGGCGCACGCGTCAGGCCGTCGTCCGCGTTCACGGTGTCGGGTGTCACTCTGAGTTCTGGGTCGCGGCCGACGGCAGAAACCTCGGGTTCGGCGTGGGATTTCTCAACGGTTCCCGCAGCCCCCGACGGAGGCGACACGAGGTGACTTCCGCCTGCACAGAGTCCCGCTCCTGCCCCGCCCTGGACGCCGCTCGATCGGGCCAGAGGTGGACTGTGCGCGTCCTTCCAGGGCTCTCACCTGAGCACGGGATCACAGCGACAGGGGGCCTCGGCGGGTCCCCGGGTTAAAGAGGTAATCGCGTGTGTGTGCGTGTGCGTGTGTCGTGTGCGTGTGTGTGCGTGTGTGTGCGTGCGTGTGTGTGCGTGTGTGTTCGTGTGTGTGCGTGTGTCTGTGTCGTGTGCGTGTGTGTGCATGTGCACGTGTGCGCGTGTGCGTGTGTCTGTGTCGTGTGCGTGTGTGCATGCGTGTGTGCGTGTGCATGTGTGCCTGTGTGTGCGTGTGCATGTGCGTGCGTGTGCGTGTGACTTCACCACCTTCGGAGACGGGCGACGGCATGTGGCCAATTCCTTCACTCCTGCGGGATTTGGGGGAAAAACAGAGCCGCCCGGGTGTGAAGCAGCTGGGTACCACCCCCGCCCAGTACCGGGTCTGGTGTCGTCATCGTCATCATCATCATTATTATTATTAATTTTTGGTATATTTGCATATATCGCAGCCAGAGCTGCAGACTCTCCATCCACAGTGCTTTTCTGCCCGATTCAAGTATAACCAAAGTGGAACTCTCCAGAAGCTCTCAGTCAGTCAGTCAAACAAGCTGCGCACTCCGCAGAATGCACTTGGCGTGCAGACAGTCAGCGGTGCTGGCCCGGCCCTGTACGCATCGCGCCACCGCGTCCTCCCTCGGGCCGTCACCGCCCGGACACGCGGCCATCGCCGTGCAGGCGCCCGGGAGAGGCGTGCGGCCCGGGCTGGGCGCCGGCTGGGCGAGCGCGGGGACAGTCAGCACGTGCGGCCCTGCACGCGTCTCTGTCCAGGCAGCAGTGCCGCCGGGGCTCGCCTGCTGCACATTTCCCGCTGCTGAGGCAGTTAGTTACGACGCGACGAGATGCAAGGGCCACGGTCGTTTTAAACAAACAGAAGCACCGCCTCCGCCAACGACACGAAGAGCGTTTCTCCCTGAAATCACACGGGCCATCGCTGCCTGCAGCTCGACACAAAGACGGGAAAGCGACGTGGCCGCGCGGCGCCCGCCGGAACGGCAGGGCAGCACGTCTCCAGGAACCGAAAACTCGGCCCGGGGACGTGTGGCACGGACTCCTGCTGTTTTCCGAGTAGAGTGGGCTCCTTTCCAGATCCCCGGAGTCCCGCTCTCGGCCGAAGCACAGAGTTGGCCGCTTCGGTGCGAACGGCTCTGCCTCTTGGAGGGGAGCGGGGGGCCCCGGGCGCAGACGGGTCGCCGGGTTGGCCGTGGGCGGGACGCGGACCCCGCCGGGGCTCACGAGAGCCGGGCACCCACCTGGCATCCTCCCATTTCCATTCCGACCGACCCACGTCTCGCCAGGCCTGAGGCCTTTTGTGCTGACCACAGTGGAATTTGAATGAGAAAACGTAGCCAAGAAAATCTCCTTTTCCGGAAAAATCTAATTTTTTTCTCGGAGAGAAGGGAGCTCTGCCGACGAGGAGAAAATCCACAGTTTCCTCCCCTGGGTCAGGAGTCTCCCTCTTCGCCTTAGACTCGGTAGCAGTCCCGGGGCCTGTGATTAGGGGATTGGACAAACGCGAGCCGTAGCTCGGTCACACACGGTTCTTCTTCTTTGCAGGGGCAGGGCCTGGCGCTACAGGACGCTCTCATCCAGGCAAAGACAGTAAAGAGTGGACCCCGCCCCGAGCACAGCACCCTCAGTCAGCCCCACCCCGAGGAACGCGGCCCCGGGCGTCGCTGCGCGACGGGGTCCTGCGCTGCCTGGCGCGGAGACCCCGCGAGCACAGTGGCGATGGAGCATCGGGTCCGCCCGTCGCTCCGTTCCTGGGAGGCCCAGGGTCCGGCCCCCGAAGGCAGACGTCGTGGGGAGCAGCATCACGGTCCTTACTTCACGTAACAACACAGAAAGCCCACGGAGCGAGAAGGGGCGCAGGGGCCTTGACCTCAGAGCACGTGCCAGACGCAGCAGCTTTAAAGGACTTTTTTTTTGGTGTTAGAACCTTAGGCTGATAACTTCTAAGCAAAAGGCATCATTATCATCATCATTACTATGATTATTACTATGATTATTATTATTAATTATTATTATTATTATCATCCTAGGCCTGCAGTTTTTCCTTTCCCGTTTAGCTGGCTCCTCCGCCGCAGGGGCGACGCCGGCGCTCCTTTCCCTGCATCCTCAGCCACCGTGCCTGGCGTGCGGCCAGCACGCAGGGTCACACAGGGTCAGGAAAGACGCTCTGAGGGAACGCGTTGTTAATGTTCAATCAGAAAAGCAGTCGTGCTGGGTTTGGGCGCCTTTCCCAGGTACCTAGCGCAGGTGACCATCCAGATGCCCCACTGAACACTCCGCAGAACAACAGGCCCTAAATTCGCACCTCCTCATCCTCGTCCTCATCCTCCCTCATCCTCATCCCTCCTCATCCTCATCCCTCCTCATCCTCATCCTCCTTCCACCCCAGAAATGCCGCGTGCACGACATCCAGGGGCGAAAGGACGGCATCCGGGGCCTGCGCGCTGTTCGAACAGAGGCCACGGGTCTCACTCGCGCAGACCGCTCTCCGGTGGAACGGGTGTGACTCCTTTGAGGAAACTTAAACATCAAACGGCCGGGGAAGGCACCAGCGTGGGGCTGAGTTGGCATCCGTACAGTGAACGTGGCGGGAAAGACGACGCGCCTTGGCTTATTCCGGGGCTCTCCTCAACGTCCCTCCGCGCTCCGTGGAGCCGCCGGAACCCCGGGCCGTCGGGACTGGGGCCTGATCTGAACTCTGGTTTGAAAGACCAACACTGAGGACGAGCCCGTGTGGGTTTCCTTCCGAGAGCCACGGGCAGAGTTTTCGTTCTTGCTCTTGCCTCTCACGTGGGGCGTCACGGCCGCTTTTGCACGGTCCATAAGGCACCGGGCCGGCCTGCGATGCCCGCGAGCGGCTGAAGGTCCTCGAAACAGCACAGGGTTGAGGTCATTGAGGTCGCAGCTCTGGGAGGCGATGGGGCGGGGGCGGGCGGTGGAGGCAATTTACATTCCTGAGGCCTCGATGTCGATTGAGCAAACGGGCTAAAGTCCAAGTGCGGCCGAAGCTGCACTCCCGGTTATCTTGTTCCTCAGACCACGGATCCTGAAGGGGAAAAAAATAACCAAAAACCCTCCCCGCAGTATTCGTTTTACGGGGCGCCTTGACGGGCTTTCGGACGAAGCGCCCGCCCGCGTGACAGCGTCCCCTTCTCACGTAAAGCGGCTCCTCCGAGTGTTCGGGGGACTTCAGGGACCGCACGTCCCCGTGAAGCACCGCGGAATTCCGGAATGAATCTCTTAACACAGACGCAGACGGGAGCCTTACTTCTGTGTTTGGAAAAATGAGAATTAACCACTTTTTTCCTTGGTGTACACAGAGTCCCTCCTCACGAAGAAAACCGGGTTTTCCTTTCAGGGACGTGAGGGAATCACGACTGCAAACAGGACCCCCCACTCAGACCCGGGAAGGCGGCTTAAGGAAGAAGAGGCCTTGCTCACGGTCTTTAAATTATTCAAAGACCGACCTGAGTCAATGTTTTCAAGCGATGTTTTCAGCAAACCCACTTCGGGATTTTTTTTTTTTAACTAAAAATTAAATTGAGTGAAGATTTTCGGGAACAGTCCCGATGGGGTTCTTACTTTTCCTAAAAGGACAATTTTAAAGAATTAAGCATAACGGGGGGGGGGGGGGGACAGAGAATACAGATTAATTAAGCGGGACAGCCCCGGGTTGGATTTTTCCTGATTACACATGCCAGCGGAGCCCGCAGGGGAGCGCACGGGACCCTCCTGCCAGGCCCTGGAGGGGCGGGGAGCGGGCAAGCAGGGCCTCGGCGGGGGGGCCGAGGCCGGGCCACGCAGGGCACGGCGACGGCATGCCGCCGCGACGGTGGCACTCTGCTTCAGGAATCTGCCTCCCCCGAACCCCTCACCCCGGTGGAATCTCCCCCAGCCTGCCAAGGTCATCGGAAGCCAGGCAGATGGGAGCGACCGTCACGGCCGAATGGCACGTGGCGACCCCGGGGCAGCAACACCGAGGAGGCCCGAGTTCAGCGTGGACCCTCGGGGCTGGGCCGTTCACGGTGGCGGGCGCGCCGCACCAGGCCTTGGTGACGGGAGACGCGGGCAGGGAGGGACACGGGGGGACCCGGCACTTCCTTCGCCGTCCTCCTACAAACCCCAAAACTTGGAGAGGACACGGTCGACTATTTTGAAATTGGAACTGACACCGAAAGCATTTAGATTCGTTAAAAAATAAATAAAAGGCCGGACGTTGCTCTGCTCAGGACAGTTTATGGGGCGCTCGGCTGTCGGGGGCAGACCCTGGGGAGCGAAGGCACACGGGGAGGCTGTGGAAAAGGTCCGGGCGTCCCGTCCGTAAGCAGGAGTCGCTCGTCTCACTCTGTCGTTCGCGCTTCACCGAGTGACAGGTCGACGCGGACCTGGATGCTTTCGGGGAAACGTGGCTGTGGCGTCCGCGGGACAGCGCTTCCAGCTGACTCAGACAAAAAGGGGAAGAATCCTGTCTAATCGTCCACGAGCGGGGGAAGGCACGACCGCTCCGCGGGCCGCTCACGACCGCTCTCTCCGGACTCCAGGCGAGGCCACAGCTGCTGACGGGGGCCACTGCGGGCGTGAGGTTAAGGCAGGCCGTGGGGGCGCGCGGCAGCAGCTTAAGGGGCGTCCTGAGACGCCGGGACCCCTCGAGCAGGGGTCCGTGCTCGGCCGGAGGGGACGGTGGCTCCCGCGGCAGGGGCTGTCCATGCGGACTTGGTTTAAATAAAAGCGCGCGGCGTTCAGCACCAAACAGTGGGAAATCGGGCCACCCTGTCCCTCCGCCTGCGCACAGGCCGGCCCCCGACCGAGCCCGGCAGAGCCACCGAAGGGTGGTCTGGCCCCGCGAGCGGACGAGGAAGGGCCCAGAGGGAAAGCGACTTTCCGGACGGGAGCGAGAGCCGTCACCGTCGCTCCTCCACGTGCCGACCGACCGCGTCGATCCCCGGGGGTCCTGAAATGTCTGTCTAGAAGCTTCCATGATGCGGGAGACGGAGCGAGTCTGCACGGTGGACCTACGCCTGGTTCCCCCTCGGGTCGTCTCCTGAAATGGTCAAGTCCTGCGCGAGGGCGGATGTCACGTCGCACAGCGACACGGCCTCGTGGAGCAGCGCGGCGCCCCGAGGAGCATCCGCGGCGTCTTTCCCTTGTTTCTCCCAAGGCACGGAGGTGGACGGGTGTCGCCCAAGGCTGGGGGTCAGCAGGTCCTCCGAGACCTGGCTTAGTGTTTCGTCCGTCTCCGTTTCTTCTCTGTCCGTCCGGGGAGCTTCGGGCGAGCTGAGCTGGATGCTGGACCCCGGAGGGGACGCTGGCTGTCGCGCGGCCGGGGGCCCGCTCAGGTCGTCGGCGCCGAGGGCCTTGCCACCGCTCTCCTCCTCCAGGACGAACAGGGAGTCCGTCAGGCCGCCGGCCGACGCGCGCTTCCTGGGGGACGGAGGCAGGTGGCGGCCGTGGAGGGCGCTGTCGTCCTGCCCCGCGTGCCACTCGCCCTGGTCCCCGGAGCCGCCGCACAGCGCGGCCAGGCTGCTCTCGCTGGGGGTGTTGGATTTATTCTGAAAGAGGAAACGACACACGCGGGGAACGTTTTTCGTGAAACGAGCACGACTTTAGCAGAACTTTCTGGCATTTTGAAATCAACAGTGGTTACTCCTAAGGCTGGGAACGGGACGGTCCTTTTAGGGGACACGCGGCGCTGACCGCTCCTTCCGACGGCTCTGTCAACAGGAGTGAAAGGAGATGGACGCTGGTTTCATGTCCCCGCAACTGCCGCCTGTGAGACCGGCCGGACTCTAACGGCGGGCCAGGCACCTGGAGGGAAGGGCGCCTCGGCATCGGGGGGAATGGGTGTGGGTGCAGCCGCCAAGGAAAACGAAAGCGGGAGCCTGGGTCGGGTAAGCCCACTTCTGGGCGTTCACCTGGAGGCGAAGAACTCGGCGTCTGGAGGCGACCCCTGCGCCCACGCGCCCGCGGCTGCATGTGCACAGGAGCAAAGACGTGGCAGCGCGTGCGATGCCCACGGGTGGGCGAATGGATAAAAAAATGCGAGCGCCCAGGACGGAGCCGTGTCCAGCCTTAAAGAGAAGAAGGTTCTGCCCTCGGTGACGACACGGAGGGACCTGGAAGGGACTCCAAACGGGACAGCGAATCCTACGCGAGCCCGTTTCCAGGCGGAATCTGAAACAGTCAGACTCGTCCAAGGGAGGAGCGAGACGGGGGCCGCCAGGGCCTGGGGTGGCGGGAGACACGGGGCGACACCGGGCACCGTTAGGACAAGCTGTGGGGGTCCTGACGCACAGCGGGGCGACCAGGCTCAACGACACCGCGCCGAGCACCGGGGGTCGCTGAGAAGGCGGGCGTGAGGTGCCCTCACCTCCAAAAAGAAAAAAAAGAAAAAAGAGAAAGAAAAAGAAAAAAGAAAAAAAGAAAAAAGAGGAAGGAAAAGAAAAGGAAACGGTCACTGCGAGGTGCCGGGCACCCCGATGGGCCCGCCGGCGGTAACCGGGTCCCGGGGCACGCGCGGGTTTTGTCAGCCATTCTCCGGCAGAGCAGAAAGTAAAGTAAAAAATAAAAATAAAAAAAGAGATTCGCCAAAAACGACAAAACGCTCCCAAAGCACAGACGGGCGCCGACGGGACGTGATCAGCGGTGCTGCCGTCCCTCGTGTTTTCACAAAATTCAGTGCCCCCCGTTCCAGGCGTCGTTCATTTCTGAAGCGAGCCAGGGGACGATCCCTCGAAAAACGCGGGAACGCGCCACCGTGTCAGAACACGCCCGAGAGGACCGGGACCACGTCCGGCGGTCGGCAGCCGGTGCGGCCCCACCAGGGTCTCGGTGAGCGACCCCCGCACCCCGCACCCCCGGAACTAGATGAGACGGAAACGCTGAGACCCTAAGGCGTCGGGTGTTAGCGCGGTTCCGAGGGTTTGTCTCGCCTCCTCGACGCGGCAAACGACCCGAGCGGGGACCCAGGCCGCCCCCGTGAGCTCTCGTCCCCGGGGCGCCACGCACCGCGGCCTGGCAGTCCAGGTCGTCCATGGACCTGAAGAAGTCCAGGCTCCGCGCCGCGGCCAGCTTCCCCCGGTCCGCGCTGTGCGTGCTCAGCGTGTCCAGGATCTCGCCCAGCAGGTCCATCTCGCCCGAGTACGGCGCCGGGCCCCGCGGCTCGGCCGAGTCGTCGCTCTCGTAGAAATATCCGGAAGCCTCCTCGCCGTCTTCGGACGATAACCTGGAGGGAAACGCAACGGGCCGGGTGACCGCTCCTGCCGCGGCCGCAGTCCGCGTGGCGTCGCAGGCTCCGCGCTGAGGACACGCAGACCAGGAGTCTGCGGCGCCCTGATCGGGCGGGAGGGAGCGGGCTCTGGGTCGGGGCCCCGCGGACACGGGCCTGGGAGGTGGCAGGCTCGGGCCTTGGGACGTCTGCCACGGTCCCAGGTCACCTTCGGTGTCTTTATTCCACGTTTTCCTTTTATCCGTGTGTCCGTCTGCCTTAGACAAGGACGCACGTCCCTTTTATACGAAAATAAACCTCACGGAGGAAGAGGGGCGCCGGGGTCGCCCCGCACGTCTCAGAGTGGTTGAGAAGCCACACGCAGGCTACCATTGCCCCGATCCTATAGTGGAATTAGTTTTTAACCCTTTGGGTGAAACGTGCCTCTCCTGATAGGGCCGTGGCCTTGGGCCCCCCCCTTCTCCCCTGACGCTGTTTGTCCTGGTTAACGACGTCCCCGTTCCCGTCCCTTCAGGAGGACGGCGGGTCTAACTCGGGGTGGCGTCCGCCCCCGTCCCGCAACCCCACGAGGTTCCGTGGGCCTCGCCGCTTTCCCACCGCAGGGCTCATGCCCCGAGGGACAGCCCCCAGGGGGCACCGGGCTGCTTTCGCTGGGGACACTGCGAGGGAGCGGGTGTCCCCAGGGTGCACCTTCTGTGACCCACGGCTGCCACCAGGAGCACCCCCCCAACCCCGCTCAGTAGGACAGCAAAACCCGCCACTGACTTGCTCGCTCGCTCCATGTCGTCGTCCTCGTTGTCACACAGGGCGCCCTCCGGGCTCTTCAGGGGCCTCCTGAAGCGTCCCTGCAGAGGAAACGACAACGAGGTCGCAAACGCGGCTCTTTCCCACGCTGAAGGCAACGGTTTCCCCTGATGGGGGACGCTTTTGAGAGCAGCATGCGCGCAGGGTGCTCGAATGTCACCCGATCCCTCGACAAGCCTCGCAGGGGGGACGGCGGGAGTCACACGCTACTCGTCTCAGCCGCAGGGTCGAGCGTGTGCACGCGCAGGCCCCCCTGTGGGGGCCTGTCACCGCCCACGGGCCACACCTGCCACCTCAGCCACAGCAGGGACGCCTCAGCCGCCCCTGGGAGGCCCCGTCGGGACGTGTGCTCCCCTTCCCCGCAAACGCCGTCCTCCTTCCACGCCGGCTCCCACGCAGCCTCTGCAAAGCCTTCTCCTGAGCCGGGGAGCGCGCCCTGGGTTTGGCGAACGTCTGGCAGACCCCGGCCGGTGTCCGCTACCGCCTGGCTGTCGCCGGACACGGACCCCCCAAGGGCAGGGTGGGGGGAGGGGGATGCTAGGCCCTGCAGAAGCCCCAGGGACCGGGTGGCGGCAGAGAAGCAGGGGAGACGAAGCTTTGTGCTCAGATGGAATCGTCTGGAAGACCAAGGATGGGCTGATGCGTCGCCGTGGAGGAGCCGGCGTCTCGGGACAGCTCGCTCCCACGGGGACAGCCCCGTCTGACGTCGGCCACATCAGGCAGCCCAAGGCCCGACGGGGCCGAGACCGGGACCGAAAGATGATGGACAGTGCGCATAAGCGCCTGAGATGGCAGCCCGCAGGCGGTGACAGGCCCCGCAGGGGGGAACGCTCATTTACATACAACAAAAGCTCCGTGCTGTCGCCAGATGGTCAGCAGACTCCGTCCCCAAACCCTGGGGTCGTGTGCGAGCCGAAGCTCTAGGCCCCAGGGAGGGACAGGAGACCCCGGAGGCACAGGGTCCCGCCCGACACCGAGCAGATCCTGCCGCCACCAGGCGGGGGCAGGCGGCCCTCTGAGCGGGTCTCGCATCCAAAACTCCCGCCCCAACCAGTCACGGGCACAGGGGGTCTGTCCGACTCACGGAGACGCTGGGAGGGGACACGTGGCCTAAGGCTGGAGCCGGACCAGACACAGGCAGAGACCGCGTGCGTGGCCCCGGGGTACGGGGGCCGCTGACAGCTGTGGGGAGGGGGGACCCGAGGGAGCAGCCCCCAGGACCCGCTGGAGCCCTCCACTCTGAGAACGGGGTAACGGCGTGACCGCGGGGCCCGGGGTCAACAGCGAGATCCAAACCATCCCGCTGCTGACGGGCTCGGCTCTTGCACCGACATCAGCACCGAGTACGAGCCCGGCCCCGTCCTGGGCTCAAGTTCACTCGTTCCCCGCGGGTTTTTGCACAATGGGCCCCGCTCGCGAGACCCGCCGGACACCAAGGGAAGAGTGAAAGGGTGGACGGTGTGCGGAAACGAATGCGGTGGCGGCGCAGAGATGGCACCTGCACAGCAGAGTCACGTCGAATGGCGGAAACTAAAAACTCACGGGAGACGAGGCGCCCTCCCGCAGGCCTCAGCGGGCGGAAGGCAACCCTGGCGGACTTGAGGGTGGGTCATGGGCGGGCGGTGGAAACGATCCGAACCGGAGCTCCCAGCAGCAGCGACGCACTGTCCGAAAGCAGGCGAAGGAGACGGCCCCTCTCCCGACAGCATCGGAAACAGCCGAATGCCCAGGGGTAGACCTGACCGCGGAAGCGAGGGGGCGGCGCAGCCAGGCCTCGAACGCGGCCACGGAGGAGATGGAGGATGCGCGTGAGCGGGGCGAGAGCCACCCCCGCGGACGCGGAGTCCAGACTGCTGAGGCGTCCGCACCGTGCAAGGCCCCCGCCAGCTCGATGCCATCCCTGCTAAAGCTCCAGCAGCGTTTTCCCCAGAAATAAGGGAAACAACCTCCAAACCCTGAACAGCACATCCATCTTGAGAAAGAAGATGACGAGCTATGTTACGAACTGGTAGGAACCAAACCAGCATGCACCAAAAATATAAAATAAAATAAAATAAATAAAATAAAATAAAATATAAAAGAAATAAAATAAAATAAATAAAATAAAATAAAAATTAAATTAAATTAAATTAAAATAAAATTAATAAAATAAAATAAATAAAATAAAATAAAAATTAAATTAAATTAAATTAAAATAAAATTAATAAAATAAAAAAAATAAAAATAATAAAATAAAATAAAATAATAAAATAAAATATAAAATAAAATAAATAAAATATAAAATAAAATAAATAAAATATAAAATAAAATAAATAAAATTAAATAAAAATAAACTAAATTAAATAAAAATAAATAAATAAAAGAAAAGAAAATAAATAAAATAAATAAAATAAAATAAAAAATAAATAAAATAAAATAAATAAGATAAGATAAAATAAATAAAATAAAATATAAAATAAAATAAAATAAAATAAAAATAAATAAAATAAAATATAAAATAAAATAAAATAAAATAAAAATAAAATTAATAAAATAAAATAAAATAAATAGACATATGGACCAAAGGAACAGAATCAAGAGCCCAGAAACGAACCCACTTCTGAGGCCGAATCATCTCTGACGAGGGAGCCGAGAACACTCAATCGTAGAAGAACCGTCTCTTCAGTCAACGGCGCCGCGGAAACTCGGGAAGAAGCCGGCTCTTGGCTACCTTCTCGGCGCTGCAGACATCTCGGGGCGCGTCGTGCGGCGCCTCCAGCGCGGGCCAGGAGGCCGATTTCCTAACTGAACGTTTTGTCTCACGAAACCACCTTCTCTCCCGGAAGGAAAGTGCCGGAAGCGGCCCACTAGGGGGCATCCTTGTAATCCAGAACGGGATGGGGGGGGGCGTCGCCGGCACGAACCGAGCCAGACTCACGTCTGACGCGGTGGAGACGAACGTTATTCAAAATAAAAAAATAAATAAATAATAAAAACAGAAGAAAGAACTGTGAAGTGGACACCAGGGTGTCCGTATTCTTCCAAACGGGGCTCACACAATCCACTTGAAGAGTTTCTGGCATCTGCGTGAATTCAGATGGGCTACGTGAGGGGGGGGCACCGACGCCAAAATGCTTGCTCGTTCCTGCAGCATCGCCTGAAGCGTGTCCTGCCGAAAGCTCACGTCGCTGGAGACGTCCGATGATCTTCTTATCGCTTTACATTTAGCCTGGTCTGATCATAATCCCGGTGTTTTAAACAAAGGCCACTTTAAATGTTATTTAAGTAAGAAATGAAGGGTTTTTGCCGGCCGCCGCCTCCACACACCTGTTCCTTCTCCATCCCCCCACCCACCCCGCGGGTCACAGCGGCCTGTCTCGCGGTCACGTACGGTCCCGGTTGCCTTGCTCAGGGCAGCGCTGGCCCCTTCCCTCCGCAGAGCAGGGGCTACGCCCGCTTTTTCCCGACCCATAAAGCAAAGCTCTGCGGCGGCTGCGTTTGCCCAGCAAGCGGGTCATCCTTTCTGCTTGCTTGACGGCCAGTTTTTTTTAAAAGAAAAGCATGCTCACATCCTGCGGTGCCTTTTAGGCCTCCAGCAGCCAAAGGTGGCTCTGAAACACCCGATGTGCAAGTCTCTACAGGCCACAAAGGCCTGGGGGGCGTCCGAGCACGGCCTTCAGGGAAGAAACCACGTGACGCGTCGATGACGGGCCCGCGGCTGCTGCGCTCCACGGCACAGGTCCAGGAGGGTGGTCGATGGCCAACGAGTACACGAGGACGCGAAAGCAGAGCCACGTCTCGTGTGAAGGGGCCTGTTCGCCCGTAAGATGAGTAAAAGGCGGAAAACCACGGGCTCGCGCGCACAGGGTAGACCCCCTCCTCCGTGATGCGCCCCAAAGGTCGCGACGCACACCCCCGACTACCCGCATCGACGCGGACGCACTTTACAGACAGGATCGTGGCCGCGAGCCGAAGAGGCCGTGGCCTTCCTGGCGGGATTGGCGCTGCCAGACACGTCCCTCCCGGTACACGCTGCTGCGTCCGGGCAACGGCCTTGGACTCCGTTCTGGGTGGCACCTGCCCACGGGCGCGCGCTGCCGGCCGCGCGCAGACGGGAGGCGACCTCCACGCACCTTCCCCCTCGCAGGTTTACACCGCTAACTGGCTCAGCTTGGAAATAAGTCCGAGCGGATCGCGTTTGTCCCCCCCGCTGGACACCAGATGGTGGAGAGCGACGTGTGCCAAGGCTTCACGGGGCTTAACGATGAGACGCAGCGTCACCCTCCGCCGCCGCCGCAGCTCGGTGCTGGCGTCTGACCTGCCCAAGCCCGCCCAGCCGCGGACGCCGCCGCCGCGCGATGCCACAGTCCAGTTGGTGTGTGCGTGTGTGTGTGAGGGATACGCGCGCACACGCACACACGTGACAACTGCGACTAGAACAGGAACGGCCGATGCGCTTGAACACGGAGCCGCGCCGTCGAGCCATGTACGTCGGACCTGTTTCCAGAAACTTCTCGTTCTTGGAGGATGTTCACAAGTCGCTATTTTAAAGCCCGATTCTAGAGGACAGGCCGAGTCTCCGCCTGGCTCGCTAAGTCTGCGGGGTTTGTCCCAGGGTAAAGCCGAGGCGAGCAGGTAAGTCCTGGTCAGTTCACAAACTGCCCTGTGCCACGACCAATGGCCGTGGTGACCGGCGGCAGCGTCCTCCTGGCCGCGGTGACCGGTAGCAGCATCCCCCTGGCTGCGGTGACCGGCGGCAGCGTCCACCCGGCCACACTGACCGGCAGCAGCGTCCCCCCGGCTGCAGTGACCAGAGGCAGCGTCCCCTCCGGCCACACTGACCGGCGGCAGCGTCCCCCCGGCTGCAACTGGCCCTGTTTCCAACAAAGGCAGGGGGTGGGGGTTCCTCTCCCTCGAGTCCCCTTAGGCGGGCGCAGCTGCAGGGCCGTCGTCCCCACTCGCAGGGAGAGGGTCCAGCTCGTGCACACGGGAAGCCTCATGGAGAGGCCTCCGTGTCTGTCCCCTGGCATTTACTTAAGCCTCGTCCAACGCGTCAGACAGCGGGCACGCGGAGGCTTTCAGCACGCACAGCAAACAAAGCGTCCCGCTCCAGAAAGGACGGACGTCGTCAGCGCGCATCCTAGTTTCTCCAGACCATCGATCTGAAGGGCCGGAGCGCCACATGCGGGTCCACCTCGGGTTTGTGTGCGTCGCCACCCCCGCCCCCACGGTGGGCGCACATCCGACCGCCTCTCCCCTCACGGCCCCGTGAGCCCGGCTTCCCGAAGCAGGTGGGAATGGCCTCCGGACGCGAGTCCCCCCGCCCGCCCAGGGGCCACCCCCTCAGCTCCCTGGTCGCGGTGGCTGGTTTTCCTAACGTAACGTAGGAAACTGAACGGGGTCGCCAGGACGCCCGGGGCCCCGGCACCACCGCGGCAGAGCCTGGCGGACACACTCACCTGGGTGAGTCTCCGCTTCTCCGCGCTCCCTGCCTTCTCGGGGTGCAGCGTGTAGACGGGTGTGTACTGGACGGAACCGGCATAGGGGCCGTCATCGTCCTCGCTTTCCTGCGCGGGAAGAGACAGACCGGTGACGACTGTCCGAGGCTCCGCTGGCGCCCGGAGTCGCCGGTGAACCCACAGAGCGCCTGAGGCAGGTGCGCGTGACGAAACGATGGGACTTGGGGGATGAGCTTAAAGAGCCCGTCAGGGGGAACGGCGCCCTTTCCTAGGTGACGAATTCACGGCTCCCCAAATAGCCTCTCGCTATTTTCTTTGAACAGTCGGAGTAAAATGTAGGTGAAGGCCATTTCCTCTCTATCTCCACCATGGAAGTTTCCAGGGGGCTTTCGTCTCCCAAGGCAGACATTCAAGGCGCAACAGCTCGTCCAAACCCACCAAGTCGTGACACGCAATCACATCGCACCCCCGGGTCCACGCGCACAGATCCCGGTGCACGCGCGACCCCGACAGATTCAGACCCAAACTCTCGCACGTTGAGAACGCGCTTCAACGGAGCGCAGACCCCTCGGAACGATCCCAGAAAGCCAAACGACGACGTGTGAGACTTAATCCTGCACCCAAAACATCATCTTTTTTTAAAAATAATTCTCGGCCCGAAGCGAGAGCTCCGAGGCACTCGGCTTTACGAAAACGCACGGCCCGGCCCGTCAGGGCCTCTGTGCAGCTCCCCCCGCTCCTTCTGGAACGAACTAGGCAAACGGGAAAGGGATCAGACCCGTCAGCAGGTGCAGGCAGGGTGACAGGCGGGCGCCGGGGGCTCGTCCTGGACCCCACGCGGCTGGGTTCGGCCTGTTGCGGACGTCGTCCCCCCCCCTCACGCCATGTGGTCTGGTCGGTGCGCACCCCACACCCACGCGGGGTCCGGGGAGCTCGGAGAGGCGCCCGCGACGTACCTTGGGTTTCAGCTTGCTCTTCACCTCCCTGATGCCCTGCTTGGCGTGACTTTTCGCCTGGAAAATGACGACAAGACAGGAGCCTGGCTTAGCACGCGTCCATCTGGCATCGGGAGAACAAGGGCACGCGATCCCATTTCGTGACAAGGGCCGCCTGCCCGTGCTCTCCAGAAAGAGACAAACGAGGCAAAACCGAAACTCAGGCCCGACCCGCAGGCGAAGGGCATCTCCGAGCCAAGCTCTGTCTCCGCGGCGCGTTAGGGGAACACGCGTCCGTCCACACGCGCTGCTCTACTGTCTTGCTTTAAAGGAAAAGACCGAAGACTCTCGACTGGCGTGTCTGACAGCCGGAAGATGTGTCGGGAGGAGCCCTAAACAGCGAAGGAAAACTCACGAGTTTGTATGCCGTCCGCACGGCGGGAGTGGCTTTGGTCACGGCGGAGTTGAAGAGCGCGCCTCCTCTCTGCAAACAAACAAACAAACATTTATTTCCAAAACTCGGGGCCAGATTATCCTGAAAACGGTGACAGAACAAGAGCTTTACCCAGGGGCTAATCTAGGGCCTGCGGAAGTGACCTCACGGTCGGGGTTTCCGGGCTTTTATCTCACACGAAATGCCAACATTTTACTCTGGTCTGGTTGACTGTTTGTCTGTCTGTCTGTCTGTCTGTGCCGGCCGGCGGAGTCGCCACCTGAAAGCCGTTCCGTCCCTGCAGTGCAGGCAGCCGTGGGCTCTGTGGGCAGTCGTGGGCACGTGTGTCGAGCGTAAGGAAAGAGGAGTGCGTCTCCCTGTTCACTACGTGCTTCGTGTCGGGCAGTAAAGTCTCAACTTCCGGAGGCGACTTTGGCGCTGACAACGTCACACGCCCCGAACGCGCGGTCGGAAGCGAGGCAGACGCCCGCCCCGTCCTCCCGTCCCCCCGGACTCCTAGCCCTGGAAGGGAACCCGAGGCGACAGCGAAGTCTGGCTTTTCGAAACCAGCCATTTCCGTCCCGACCAAAGCTTTCCGTTTGGAATGACACTGAGGACCGTCGACCGACGACGACGAGCACGAACGTTTCTGAACGTCAGGAAACGCACGAACGTGCGAACGTCGCCGAGAAACACCTTCCCGCAGCCGCAGGGCACCTAGAGGGAAAGAGGCGGCGTCCACGGGCGACCATTACCTTGACGGTGTGCACCCACTGCTGATAGGACCTGGGGCTCCCTGGAACACACAGAAAGAAGGCGTCAGGCGCGTGCTCCGCAGGAACTGGCCCCCCCGGATTCTGTACGCCGCCTCTGCCGCCCGGCAGTGGGGACACTGATCAACAGCTCTGATTCTGACACCGCAATTACCATTTTTAAAAATGACACCCTCTTCCTTTACTCACCCGAGACGCTGATGCGTTAAGGCGTCTCCCCCCTTCCCTTCTACATTATCCTCAGAAAACAGAGCCTCCCTGTGAAACCCCGAATCCCCACGGCCCTTAAACTGACTTCTCAGGGTTTTCTGTCTGCCGTTTTGTCAAGGTTCCGCCTCTTTTATGCGGTTAGGTTCGTTTCTCAACAGGATTGTGAGTAAATTAGGAAAACGAAAAAACTGGAATGGAGTTGGGAACCGCCAAGGACCCTGGGGACGGGAAACAAGATTGTCCTGCGGTTGCTGAAACGACCGCTGACGGCCGCTTTCATTCCGGGGCAATGGAACTGCGGCTGCAGCGTGAAAATGTTCTCTCGCTGCGAATCCAAACTGGACAGCTCCTGCCCCGGGGCGTGCGAAGCAAACGCCGCCTCGTTCGCGGTGACGAGGAAGCGCAGCGGTTGGCGGAAGCAGCTCTCTCAGACCCGGCCATCGCACGTCCATCTCCGCACACGGCACTTTCGTCCAGCCGACCAGACTTAGAGGTCGTCTACCTTCTCGGCGGGCAAAATGCTTAAAAACCAACGTCCCGACAGTGACGCAGAGACCGTTCGGGACCAAGAATCCCCAAAGCGGGTCATCTTCTTCTCCTTTTTCGTTTGGTGGGACATTTGAGGTCACACTCAGCTCACACCCTGCTCCCTTCAGCTCGCAACGTGTCTTCACCTGCGTTGCGCTGACTTGGACTTTTTCCGCTTTAAACACGGGCGTTGCCGCGGGCAGCACGGGCCGGGGAGGAGGCGGCGGCTTCGGTGTCCGGGGGATCTGAGTCCAGGCCCCACCGTGTGCCGTGGGCGGCGGGATTAGGGCCTCGGTGCCCAGCCCGGCCGCCGCGGTGCCTGTCACGTCGTGGGCACGCTCTAAGTGACGGTGATTACTATCAATAACCTGCCAGATGGGGACCCCGAGGCTCGCAAGTGACCCCTCATCTGCCCACGTCCATCGAGACGGCCGGTCTCGGCGTTTGCAGGCTCGGTTCATTAGTCCTCCCCTCTGAAATCCGCCCCGCAGCCTGCTGAGTGAAATGTGACGAGGCTTCAGGGACAGGCAGAGGCCTCCGCGTAACGGCCACGTCGCCACAGAGACGGGAGAGGGCGATGCGCAGCGCCGCCCGCGCCTCGAGGAGAAGCGGCTGGGACGGGGAGTCGCCAATCGCAGTCTCAAGCGTCGCGGAGCAGGGTCCGCGGGAAACCCCTAAATAAACTGCTTACGAGGGAGGGGAACGCGTGGTACGATCTGGGGAGGCTCCTGCCCCAAATGCTTAAAGGAAACCCGCCTCGTGAAGTCAGCGCTTTTAGGAGCGAAGGTTTCTACTTCTACAGCGTTTAGGAGACAACGCATTACTCTTTGAAAACGTTTTTCTTTTTTTTAAAGGCTCTTTTTCTGCTTAAAAAATGAATCCGGATGCCAAAAAAGAAAGAAAAAGTCCCTGAGTCCTTCTATTAAACTCCTGGATGGTGGGAACGATAAGCCTTATTGAGGGAATCCTTCACAGTGTCTCTCTCGTCCATCAAACAAAACGCGTTTCTCACACTCAGGGACGACATACCCTGCTCACCTGCCCGAAGACTTCGCAAACGTGTTTGTTTAAAGTCCAGCAATGCGTAGCTGCCTGTCCAAGAAAGCAGATTGTCCCGAACTGTTCGGTGAGGCCAGAAGAGTGTCCCTGAACCTGGCGATCACCTACCACCCCTTCCCATGCCTTTGCTACCGTAAGGCACTAAGAAAATAAATAAAAATTTACTATATCAGAGGAGGCCAGCGGGGCCACGGCCAGCGCGTCCTGAAATTCTGATGAAGACGACCCGGGCCCTCCGAGCGCCACGTGTCACGGCTACCGCAGCGAGCGCTTCGAGGCCAGGCGGCCACACGTCAGCGCAGAGGCGGGCCGTGTGGCCCGGGGCGCAGCACTGACCTAACCGTCCCCGTGAGCGAGAACCGGGCGACCCAAGCCCCCCTCGGGGTGCCGTGGGGATTAAGCGGGACAGTGTTCGCAGAGCCCCCGTGGGAGCTTCCGCCGCACCGACCGCTACTCGAGAGGTGTGAAGCGTTGGCAGGACTGGGACTGCGACGGGGAAAGCGGCGCCACGGCCGTTTCAGCCGGTTACTTCCCAGAAGAACACACGGTCCGACGTGCCCTTCCTCCCCCCAAGTGCTGTCGGGGCGGCAGATGTCCGAGGCCGGCCTCCGGGAGCTGTTCGGAAACTGAACATTTACGTATCCTCACCTACTAGGTCGTCACTCATTTTTATTAGGTCAGCCCCCTTTTTGCTTCCCATCGTACTGGGTTTTCCTTTATTTTCATCCTCTCTCCGCGTCTGGGGGATGCTAACCTAAAGCAGAACAATTAAAAATGACACCTGACGGCCAGGCCTGGATTTTCAATGCGCTTTCTCGCCGAACCTGTGACAACGAAGACTGGCTAACCCCTGCTTTCCGTTGGGGTCATGGCGGCCTTCCCCTCCCCCCCCGATTAAGATACAAATTCAAAAACTTTTCCATCTTAAGGAAAAACAACAGAAGTGGTTGGCGGCGAGTTGTCCTGAGAGGCAGCAGCCTGTAAGTCAGGAGCCAACCGGTGATCGATATTCTCTTTCCTTTCCAGACAATAAGACTTAGAGGGGGATTTTCAGCGACCCCCCCCTCCTCCCACCAGAAAAGCCGCCCACCTTCCTCTCTGCCGCAGAGGAGGCGGGACCAGGCGCTAATTAATCGTAACCAACGGTTAAGCGCACGGAGTTGGACTAGACGAAGGGATCACAGTTCTGCTCCATGACTGTCACGCGGTGTCACCTTCCATCCCGCAGAAGATCCTAGCCCCACGGGTCAGAGAGATAATGAGGCAGCGGCTCTGGAAATACCAAGTGGGCGCCTCGGGCAATCTGTCTACGCGCTGACAATAGGCTGCTTGTCTGAGTGGAAAAGCAAAAAAAGCCTTGTTTTCACCCAGAAGTTCCATTGAAGGTAAAATTTAAAAATTTCCCCCATGAGCTGAGGAAAGCCGGGAGCTGAGAGGGATCCATCCCACACTCAGCTCACTCGCTGAGTCGGCCAAGTTCTCCAACAAAACCCTGCCCCTCGCCTGGCGACCGAATCACCCCGGTGCCTTACGCTTGCGGGGCGCGGAAACAAACCTCGGTCGGGAATAGAACGAGATTTGGGGGACTCTGACGACGAGCCTGAGTCGTAGCCGCCTTGACACGTCCCATCTCTCCCCTCCAGCAACTGCTGATGCACACGGAGCAAAGGACTGTTTTTCCAGATTAAATATCCAGGGGGGTGGGGGAAATACTATCAAACCAGGTAAAAATGCATGCCCCGGGGGGGGGGGATCCGGGTCTGTCTAGTTCACCCCCCGCTCTGGAACTGCGCCTGCGCCTACTACAGACTCCGCAAACGCCACCAGCTGAACGGACGGACGGACGAACGAACGAACGAACGAACGAACGAATCGGGTGGCTTAAAGGCTCTGACAAAGTCCCCTGCCGGTCAGGACTACGTTCCGACGAGCGAACGTCCGTCGAGAGGTCACTACTTGCCTGGATAACTAAACCCGTGCACGAATCCTTACGTTCGAAGCAGCGGAATGTCTGACTACACGAAGGTTCATTATGTTAAATGAAAAGGGGGAACCACCTCACGGACGTTTCACGCGATGAAATGATATCATCTCCTTCGAGTCCCTGAAGGGCCTGCCTTTCACGACGACAGAGGCAAGACCACGGGACGGGAAAGAGCCTCTTCCTAACGCCGCCCTGGCCCACGAAGCGAGAAAGCAGAAGCGAAGCCCCCGGGGACGAACACGCTCACTCACAGACCAGAGGCGGCCGCGGCACTCAACCTTTCCTTTCGGACTGCGTGACAGGCTGCCGTCCTAAGGACAGCCTCCGCGCTGGTGGCAGCCTTCGGAGCTGTTTTCCGGCAGAGAACCCTCATCTGGGAGCTACAAACCCATTTCCGCGATGTTTCTGTCCAGGAACATCAGTGACAGGGCGTCCGAGCCAGCGGCGACCAGCTCGGGAGACGCCTCAGGCCCGGACGACCGACACCGGGCGGGGTCAGCAGTGCCACGGCTCCGGGAGGGGGAAAGAATGTTCCTGCGACGTCGCAGGTTTGGGATCAAGCAGCTGTCTAGGGAGCAGCTCGCCTCGGGTGCAAGCGCAGAGACCGGGGCAGCGGGCGGTCGGACAGCAGAAGGTCCCCGCGACCCCCGTTTACCTCCAGAGAAGCCTCCAGAAGTGATCTCTTCCTCGAAGACGTCGGAGAAGCCCCTTCCTGCGTTCAGCTTCGCCAGCCGCCCGTCGATGAACTGCAACGAGAAGGCGTCGGGCGTGTTCATCGTCATGTCATTACGTTCTGGCCGACGGCCAGGAGGACACTGTCCAGGGCGGACACTCGGGGGGACGCGAGCTGCACACGACCGTGCGCGCACGTCCGCGGGACAAGAGGACGCTCCGCCGGCGGAGACAGCAGGGGCTCAGGGCCCAGCGGCCGACCGGCTGCACCAGAAACGTTCCGAGTGTCCCGGGGTGTCCCCGTCACAGTGAAGGGCCGCATCTGGCAGGCCCCCGGCACGAGGGGCAGCGGGGGACACAGGGAGGATTGAAAGCCCGTGTGGAGGGCGGACCGGAAGGTTCGGGGTGAGCACGCACAACACCCTGGCAGTGACGAATCCCGGCCACGAGTCCTTCCGCCCCCGACGTCTAACGTTTAGCTGAAGCACCATAAAGTCGCCTGCCTGTGCAGAAAGCCTCCCTCTGCCCTAGTTCTCTATCTAAATGGCTCTTTGCCACTTGGCGGGGTGATCCTGGGTGGCCTGCCATCGCTGGGATTCTGGTTTCCGTCCGAAAAATGGGAATAATGAGTAAGAAACGCCTCATGGGGCTTTGTGAGAGCTAATGGCAGTGATGGGAAGTGCCTACCTAGCAGGCACGGACGAAATGTCCGATGGCAGGTCCGTTTCCCCCACTGTGACCAGCTTTTCTGCGACTTTCTGAGCTTCCTGAGGGGCGGGTGCGGCCTTTCTCGCGCAGGCAGCTGCGATGCCCAGGAAATGTCTGCGGCGAGCGAGCGTTTGCTGAAAGCCCGCCTACGCTGAAACTGCGCTCGAGGTCACATGCTTGACACGGCTTTAGAGCTAAATAATCGCAACGCGCAGATTTATTCATCGCATCTTTACAGAAAAAGGGGTCACACGACGCCGGCGTCTTAGGGAATAAATGGCCCATCACTAAGCAACACGGTTTAAAACACGCGCGCGGTTTGTTGCCGACGTGGTCAGCGCGGCACCGTAAATCAGACCGAAGTGACCACTTCTGACGGACCCGGAATCATCTGGAAAGCAAATGAAAGCGAAGCGGAATGATGCATGTCAGGGATGACAGCGCTGACGCCTGGGACAGACGGAGACAGCCTTTTAAAGGCCTTAACTCGCTTTAAGAGATTAGGGCGACGGCCTTTTTAAAAGGCTTGCAGTTTTGTGTTTACGGGAAATAATCCACCCGTTTCAGCCCGAGTGGAGCAGTTCCAGCCTCAGGAGAGATAAATCCCGAGCTCTTTACTGACGACGCGTTTCCAAGGATGAGGAGCTGCTTCGTCATCCTCCGGCCGGTGGCTCGGGCCAAGAGACATGAATCACGGGGTGAGACGCCACGTGTGATCTTTGCAAACGGCCCCGTCAGGTCAGCCAGACCCTCCCCGCGTGCCCACCTAGTGGCAGCGCCGGCTCTTAAAGTCAAAGACGGGGTCGCGAACACACGGGCATCGCGTCGACACGCGCGCAGACACGGACACCGAGAGAGGAGCTGGGGAGCGGACTCACGGCCAGGAAGGCCAAAGGCGTCGGTTCTCTCAACTCCTCTTTCCACTCTGGCCTCGAGAACAGCCTTTCCTTCTCACGGGGCGTCGGCTCACGGTCACACGTCGCTCTTGACAACTCTGGAGCATCCCACGCGAGCAAAACCAAACCTCCGTGGCTGCCGGCGCACGGAAATCACCTTGAACTGGACAACCTTGTCTGCCGGGGAAGCTGCGACTCTGTGACGTCCCGCAACCTGCGGCTTGGTGAATAGCCGCCCGTGTCACCTAGTAAACACGCACCTTCAGGCAGCCGGAAGGGCCAAGCTGTGAGCGAATTAGTTCTGTATTTTGACTGACGACAAGCAGCACGGCTAACGGCAATCGAAGCGCTCCAGGTAAGCAAAGTGAGGTCGGAAGCAGGTTTTTAAAAGAAGTTAAAAGTGCTTTAAGCTGATGCTTCCTATATAAATCCGAATATTTTGCTTTTTGTTCCAAAAGTAAAGATTAAAACCTGGAACGAAACATGGAAAAATCCCAAAAAAGTTCACAGGTGCAGTTCCGTCGTACGGACTCCACAATCCTATTACAAAGTAGAGAAAAAGTTGATTTATATAAGGAGAGATAATTCTCGTGATCAGTAATGTCATTTCCCCTGAATCGTCGAGAACTGCGAGAACTGGATCTTGTCCATCCTTCGGACACGGCCCTGAAATGGTTCCCGCAGGTTCCCGCAGGAACACTTTTAAGGGACAGCACTTCCCGCTTCCTCTTTCTGATACTCCTGTCGCCAGGTTTGGCGAAGGGTTTTCACCCGCGAGTAACCGTCGCGCTAGGAAGCCGCGTCCGTCGAGAGGAACCGCCTGCTGTTTCCAATGTCCTTCAGGCGGCAAAGTCATTCAACAAGCGTGAACGTTCGCCACTCGGCCTTTCAGATGCGACTGGATGCAAAATGAAGATTGTAAACGCGCCATAAAGCACAGGGGCCTGGACACGTGATACGTAAATATTTACGTGCGGCCACTCTATCCACGCTCTGGGGAGGACGACAAGTAAATGTCAAGACTCTCACGTTATTTTAAAAGAAAAATTTGCTGCTTTTCAAACCCTCGGGAGGGACCGATCTGGGGGTCAGTGCTGTGGAGCCGGGGAGGAGGGAGACGGAGCGTTATTTTTTGGTGCCAACGCGACGACCTCGTGACAGCAAACACATCCGCACGCCCCGTTTTTATTTTTTTTTTTTCCAGCCTGGGGGGAAAATCACCATATTGCATAAATCTGTTTTCTATAGGAAAACGCTTCTTGGGCACAAAGACAATGAATCGAATGAAACTGAGGTCTTGGGAGGTGGAGAAAAATGCGTTTTTAAACAAATCAGAAATCTTCAGCAATTTAAAAAAAAAATTTTAAAACAGTAAAAAATGACTTTCTTACGGATCTTTAAGATTTCCTTTCTAGATAACGCTGTGGGCTAAAAAAAGGTTCGTCTGGTTTAAATGTGTCACCTTGTCGATGCTCGGCACACCCTGGCGGGGCAGTGAAAACCACACTGAGCGGTTCTCGCAAACCGTCAGACGAGCGAGTGAGGCGCCCGGTCAGCAGCCACCGCAGTGGGGACGAGGCGGGTCCGTCCAGCGCCTCGACGAAGACAGTTACGCTCGTGAAGGAACAGAAACGAACGCTTCTCATCCCATTTCAGAGATTAAATAATCGTTCGAGTGCTGCGTGTCCCAAACGAGACCAGGGCGGGATGGCAAACAGGAGAACGCTCGGAGGCGCGCGAGAAGCCCATTCAGCGCGAGTCAGCATCAGGACTGACGACCTCGGACAGCGAGACTGGGACGACAACGCTGCCTTCCGGCGGACAGACGGACAGACGCCGGAGTTTAGTCCGCCGAACTTCACGACCAGCAGAGCAAAGGATTCATCAGCCCGACTGCGCGCCAAGTATTAGCTGAATGCCTACTACGCGCCGGGGGCTTTTCTAGAGGAATGCAATGCAAAAATAAAAGATAAAAAAGGGACAAAAATGGACAAAAAGCCCTCGCGATGCTTAAACACCCGGTGGGGGGGGGGGGATAGGAGCACGAAATGAGAAACGGGATCAATTGTCTCGTACGCGAGAAGGTGGCGAGCGCTGGAAAGTGAATTGTGTGAGGGAGGCTGGGGAGTGCGGGCAGGTCCCTTTCGGGGTGGCCGGGGAACCGGTCACGACGAAGGTGACGCCTGCCCTGAGGCCTGAGAGCAGTGGGCAGGGAGGTCGGGGGCTCGGGGAGAAGGGACCCCCCAGCACAGTGCCTAACGCGGCGAGGCCGGAGCGAGCACGGACTCGGCGGGCCCGCGGGGTGCGCCAGGGGCCCGGGGACAAGGCGACCAGGCACGACGACGATTCTCTTGTTCCCTCCACCCGCTTCAGCCTCAGACACGCTCCGGCCGCGTCCGCCCCTCCGTCCGCCTGTCCTCCATCCATCGCCTGTGTCCTCCCTCCCTCCAGGCCCTCCCGCCTCCCCCGTCCCCTCTCAGCTCGGGACCTTGCTTCCTGACTTCACCGGGGAAAACAAAACAAACAAAAGTAAAACCTAAAGCGATCAGAAGAAAAACTCCGCGAGCTCTGAGCGTCCCACAGGCTCCGCCTCGTCCCGGCCGCGCAGGGCGTGGCCGCCTTTCAGAAGCCCGACCTGCAACGGTCCCCTCCTGCCCCTGGACGTCTCCTTCCCCAGGAGAACGTCCCCACGGTCGTTCCCCCGCTTGCTTCTCTCGCTACGTCCTCTTGACGGACGTGAAGGGGCTGACAGTGCCCTCCACGTCGCGGACCCGGGGTCCAGCCCACGTCCCCGTTTTCGGTGGCCTCGGGCCCTTTCCTCTTCGGTATTCGTTCTCCTCTTGGCTGCAAAGACAGCTCGCCGCCCGGCTTCTCCCTTAGTCACGAGTCACCCTCTCTCTCTTGGCCCCTTGGCTGCTGTCCCCTGCCACCTTCTCGTGCCCGGACCTCCTGTCACTTCATTTCGACTCAGTCCCTTGGTCTCCGGTCCAACGGCTTCACACACTGTCCGGACTCCGATGACCCTAACATGACATCTCCCGGGGAACAGCCTCCTCTGCCTCTCCGATCCGTTGGCGCCACCACGTGGGGCAGACACCTCAGCCTACGCCGCGGCCACCACCCTCTGCGCCGTCTCCCACCGCGGACCCCCTCCAGCAGGTCGCTCAGACGCCACGTTCTCCACGAAGCTGCCACTGGCCACACGACTGAGCCGCGGCTGCCCCGGGCCCGGCCACCCCCTCCCCGTCTGTCTGCTTTCCCGCGGCACCTACCTTTGATGTGATTCATTGCCCGTCTCCCTCCCCCTGGGAATGAAAGGTTCGCGAGGTCAGAAATGCTTTCTGCTGCAGCCTCCGACGTGCCCAGCGCCTGGAGCGCGGCGGACACGCGACTCGACTGTGAGCGAGAGGGGATCGCAGACGCCTACACGGCCGTCTGGGAAGCTGCAGCGTGCGCGAGTGTTTTGTGAGGTTTCGTCAGTGACGCGGACTCTGGGTTCGAATCCAGGCCTCCCGCATCGGAAGCGTTGGCGCGGAGACTCAGGGACACGCAGGTGCTGGGAGACCACACCTGGCGACGCGCTGCGTGGGATGCCCCCGAAGCGACCTGACGAGCATCCTCGTCCCGCTAAGCTGTCACCCTTGGCACGTCCCTCCCTTCCGCCCGTGAGGTTCCTCGTGTCCCCTTTATTTTTACTCTTGTGTCGAGTTGGGGAATCTGCGCCTGATGCGACTGCTGTCCCCCACCCACCCCCAGGCCAACGTCTCCCGAGACTCGGCAGGCCCGCGAACGCGCGTGTCGATCAGGCCAGAAATAAACACCCTCGTGCTTCTCTTCACGAGACGGGTGGGGGACGGAGCAACTGATGCGAACTTATCGTTCACGTTCAAAGCCTTCCAAAACCTTCTGCAATCCCCAGGCCGCACAGAAAGGACAACGGTCGGCTGTTCCCCGGCCCTTTGATCCGATATCCTATTAAGGCGGAGAAAGTGGGTCACGGCACAAAGTGCAGAGCGCTGAGCAGCGCGCGGCATCTCCTCCCCCACACGGGCCCCGCTCTGCGGCTCAGGCAGCGGCCGTTTACACACAGCAGCACGCGACGGCCACGGCTCCTGGGTCGCCCCTCCGTGAGTTCCGTCGCCTTCAGCGCCCTACGCTCCTCGTCTATACCCAAACTGCCGAAACGTGTCCGCTCCCAGCCTGTGTGCGGGTTCATCTGTGCAACCCAGCGGAACGCCTGTCACCTGTTAGGGGGGGACGCAGGGACACAGCTGGAACGTTCACGGTCTTCTCAGGCCCTCCAAGCCGAGAAGGGATGGCGCCAGACTCAGAGGAAAGGAATCAGGAGCCGGTCCCCACGCTCCCTCCGTCCCCCGCCCGGGGGGGGGGGGCAGCGTCCTCCACGACCAGGGCGACCAGGGCGGGCGCATGAACTCAGCTCAGGTGTGTGTGACTACGGAGCTACCTCCAGCCTCCGCCCGGGTGACGGTAACAGAGAGAGAGGCGGAGCTGCCCGGGGGCGGGTGCAGGAGCCGAGGAGGCCGGGAGCCCTTCCAAGTTCACACTCGGGGGCGGGTGCACCCAGGGCGGCCCGCCCGGGGTCACCGTCCGGGCTGTGCTTATCTCGCGGCGCCGCGGAATGCGAGCGCCGACAGGTAGCTCGACCTCGGTGGCCTTTCGGCCTGACTCACGGGGGCAGACGCCGGGCCCGAGGGAGGTTAGAAAGTGAACTGGCAGCAGCCGGTGCCCGGCTGGTGCAGACACGTTAGAAACGTGTTTCCGCCGCCCTCAAACAGCTTAAATAAGGACTCAAATGAGCAATTTAAATAATGAGGATGAAGCAAAGGGCCAGCACGCTCCCTGCTCTGGAAGGGCCCCTGGGTGCCCCGCCCTCCCACCCTCGCCCCGGCTGTCAGCGTAGCTGCGTCACGTGACTGTCTCCCTACCGCGCACACTTAACTTTCCCTGCCGTCGAACGTGACAGAAAGGAGCCGCCGCCTGAATCCCTCGGTGACGTTTCCTCTCGTTTAATTCGCTCACGTTCGCTTCGGCTGTGGCGCGCTCACTCCCTGGAGCACGTGCCCTCGCACGGGCAGCACCACCCGCTCGTTTCGGTACGGATGGGCGGCCGGGACTGCCACCCGCATTTCGCTCTCGTGAGCCGTTTCGGTGCGAAATCCGGAGCGAAAGTAAAGGGGCCCGAGGCGTTGCCGTCAGCCTCAAGCGGCAGCACTGCCGTGTCTCTCCGGGCAACTCGTGCCCGTTTACATGCCCCTGAAGTTAAAGCCCAGCCCCTCGCCCCGTGCCTTCGCCACAATCTGAGAAACCGGGCCGATCTGGCGACTGCGGGGAGATGCTTCGCCCCGCGTCCTGCGACTGCAGACGAGACCGAGCACGCGCGCGTCGCCGGCCGCCGTCCGACGCCTTCGTCTGCACGTGCCTGCGCGCCTTTTGCACAGCTACGTTGGACGCTCTTCACGCCCATGTAGGGGCTTATCTGTTAATTTATAGTCAAGATCCTAAATCCTTAGGTAGCTCATGTTATTGCGGATGAGGCGTCTTTTGAGGACCAAAAGCTGTTCACTTCAGTGAAGTCAAGTTCGTTAAGCTTGTCCCTTTCTGCCTTGAGGAACACGTCTCCGTCCTCAAAGTAATAAAAATAATGTCGGTTTGGTCTCTTCCTTTCCAAACCTTCGCACTGTTCTTTTTTATTTATTTTTTTTTGGCTAAATTACATGCTGGTAATAGGAGGTGCCTTTCTCAGAAGGACATTTTCAGTGTTTTAGTGGTAAGTGTCACATCTTTACTCGTTTTTCTTTTTTTTCGTTTTCCCCGTGAACTTTACGAAAACGTTCTGCATCGGTTGGGGGGACCCACTGACTTTTCTCCTGGGATCAGTTGTCGCAGCGAATTCCACTCGTCCACGGACGTCCTCAGGGGGACCAGGGTCGGATGAGCAGCTCGGGACGGCCCTCGGCCTGTGTGGAGACTGTCGCTTGCCCCTCCTTACGATCCTGGAAGCAATCACGACTCCGGGGGAGCCCGCTGGGGCCAAGGGGCCCTCAGAGCAACGCGCTCCACCCTGGGAAATTCACGAGATGTCGCTGGTCCCCAAACCCTTCAGAGCGGGGCCTGCTCCTGCAGAGCAGGTACAGGGCACATCGAACCCTTTCACGTCACGAAAGGCAGCTATGACCGCCACGGAGTAATCCCGAACTCAGATGATTGTTTGAAACCTTCTCAGACCATGAATAATTGGGTTGGAGTGGTCACCGTCCGATTGAACCACTTCCGAACCCGAAGGCTATTTCGAGGTACCTGGCATCTTTCCTCCGGACGGTCCGAAGGGGTTTCCCTTAGATTGTCACCTTCTCGAAGGCATCCTGGCTTTTTGTTCATGTCTGCGCCTGGCCCTGAGCACGGCCTGTGACACTCCGTCGCCCTTCATTAAACCCTGAACGCACATCGCTAACTCGACGGTGAAACCGTCACGTGGAAATAGAAAGGCGAGTGAGTGCCAAGAACTTAACTTCCATCCCCTAAACAGAAACGGAGACAGGCCCGAAGCGGGAGGCTCGCCGCGATCGGGCGATGAAGGCAAGACCCAGGGCTTCGCCACGTTCTGAATTCCGACCTTAGTCTAGTAAAGTGACGACGACGTTTCCTGAGCCAAAACCAAGACATCCGCATAGACGATCGCGAATTTTTTTCTGAATTCTGACTTATGAAACATCTCGCAAAGCTTGCCACGTCGCACGCATATGAATGAGTCTTAGAAACTGCTTCCCCTGGGCCTGTCCCATGAGACACACAGCCGTCCGCCCCGTCGCTCTACCACAACCCGAACAACCCTCAGGCTAAGGCGCCTCCGTGAAACCATTTAGGTCTCTTTTCTACTGAGCGTGAACACCCTTCCTGGCGAGGCCACCAGCTTAGCACCTCCAACGAGGACTTTTTCGGGGCGAAGTGATTATTACGCGAACGTCCTAGCGTGCCACGCCACAGACAGCTTTGGAGTGAGAAGAGACAGAAAAAAAAATTCCCGAAATCCTAGAAAAGACAGGCCTCGGGGTTGGGCCCCAACTCAGAGCGACGAGAACGTGTTGCACGTTCCCGTGTCATCCCTGTCACCTCCAGGCACGGAGAGAAACGCCGAAGCCCGCTCTTACCTGCTTGAACAGTTGGAGGTTCACTGCCGCTTCCAGGAACTGCTTCATGGGACTCGAGCGATGCTTGACAAAGCTCTCCTCGCAGAAGGTGATGGGCTCGCCCTGCGTGGGAAGAAAGAGTTTCACGGGCTTGATGGAGAGTCAGCCCAGAAGAGCCGCGGAGAGTGACGGGGAAGGCGCTGGGACGACACGGACTCAGCTTCAAGGTCCTGGGGTCTAACGGGGTCACACAGGCCCTGGCCCGTAGCAGCTGGACCCCCGGCTAGTGGAACCACCCGGCTCCTGACAAGCCTGGGCTGGAGCTTCCGTTTCTCTCTTTTACTAAATGTCTGGGTGACACTGGTCAGTAAAATTACAAGTTTCACCCGGACGGTTTGACCACTCGCCCTCCGAACACTCATCGTGTGGTCACCACACAGGGTCGGGGCTCCCTCCGTCACCACACGCTTGACCCCTTGTGCCCACGTCCAACGATTAAAAGGGCCCTCACGTTTATGATGGCGTTTTCCCTCTGGGGGACCAGGGAAGGGCACCTTGTTTCAGGTACGGTAAAAAGGATTTCCTTCCCAAATGCACTACTTCTGAACTGTCATTTGTAACGACGATAGCGAACAGGCAGAGCACTGAGCACACGCCACGCGCTGGTTTGTGCAACGTGCACGTTATCCTCCTAACAACCCAAGAATAGTACCTTATTACGAGGAAACTAAAGCGCTGAAGTTAATTTGCCCAAAGCAACACCCCCAGTCGGTCACCGAAGGAGGTTCTGAACCCAGGCCCATCCGCCGTGAGCCCGAGCTCTTCCCGTCACTGCTCCCCACGTCGCTCAGCACGGTGGCTCGGTCTCACATTTCCCAAGTCTTCAAATTAGCCAACTCGCTGCGGCCCGCAACCCCCGAAAGGCAACAAAAATCCATTATTGTGTTTAAATCACCTTCCAACCACTTCAAGGAATTCATATTTTCCCCCGTAATTAAGGGCTGGGACAATTTACTCGTCCGGCTTGCCAGGCTGCCGCGTAGAGAGTGTAAACCAGGCCCTCTCAGAGAAGCCACGACGTGCTTGGAGGGGCCGCTCAGACGTCCCAGGTGCTCAGTTTAGAAAGCAAGTTACTCTCATTTAGCTTCTGTGTCGTTTGCTTTCGAAAATGAGCTTCCCTGTGTCCTGAGGGCCCCTGCTTCCCGGGACGAAGGCGGGAGGAGGAGGAGGAGGAGAAAGGCAGTTACCCCAAGCACCCCAGCCGCACACAGAGACGCACAGCACGGACGACACATTTCCTTCCCCGATTCACACAGACGCCCCGAGGGCCTATTCCACCCTCTGCTTTTGAGAACGTCGCTGAGAGACTGCGTCGTTCGTTCAGTCTCCTCGCGGGTAGATGGATGCCTTCCAGCATCCTCACTTAGAAGAAAGGGAAGGTCGGCAAGTTTACCTCGAGGCGGGTGTGCTCTGAGGGAGGCCAGACGGGACACACACTCCGCAGGGAGCGAGGGCGGGGCCCAGCGCACGTCCCCTTGTTTGTTAGCTGGGGAACCTTAGCCAGGGGATGGAAACCCGACAAGTTCCTCATCTTTAACAGGAAAAGACTAACGTCCTAAGGCCTCGTCAAGACTAAACGAGACAGCTCATCTACAGGGAGAATGAACGCCCGGGACCCAGCAGGTCCTCAATGGTCACTTACTGTTTCAGCAGCAAATGATGCCATGAATCTCAGTAAAAATGGCGACAGAATCGCTGTCATAAATCATGTTTTAAGAGGGGAGCAGAGAGGTGTTAAAGAAAACAGGTATAGTCCGTTCAGAGGTGGAAAGGGTGGGTGTGACCTGCCGCTTTGAGGAGCGGGAAGGAATGAGACGTCCGGGAAAAGCAGGAGAGAGAAAGGCACTGCCCAGGAGAAAGGACTTCACAGAGAGCGGGTCTGGAAGCCTGGGAAGCTCCGACATTTGGAGCCTCCGGCAGGATTCTCCGAATCGAGGTCAAAGTTTAGGGAAAAAGTGAAGGCGGCCACAGAGCGCCCGCCCGCCAGGACGCTGAATGCTCCGGGAAGGGATGGCCCTTGAGACACTCTGGTCGTCACGGGACGAGTCCACGGGAGTAACGTCGCCAGACGCAGTCTACGTGAATGAAGGATCCTCTGTGCACGAGGGTAAACAATCCCGAAATTCTGACCGAGCAGTCAAGAGCCCGGAGACGGGACGTGAAGCACGTTATTTGAGATTTTACAAGACCCCGATGACGCTTTTGTAAGGTGTCGTGTTCAAACGACTTTGTTGTTGTTGTTTGTTGCTGTTTTGCCCCTTCCAAAGCATGAAGAAAAAGCAAAGTCAAGAGCACGCTTACGGGTTTGTATCTCAGCGCATCTCTGTAGGAGCCAAACAGAGCAGCCTGCGCCCTGACGAAGGCCCTGGCCACTCCGTCCCCCGTGGCGGTGGACTGCTTCTTCAGCTTGTTCTTCAGGGCCGAGACCTGCACGACAGAGAGGAACCGCTAAATTAACACCTCGGAAACTGGGACAGCGAGGGGCGAACCCCATCAGCAGGCAGGCCACGGTGTCTGCGGGTCAACCCCAAGCGCACCCTCCTCCCCCCCCGGGAGCTGATCTTCTCAGCCTCCCGGGCACCTGCTGCTCTGCTAATTGAAACGAAAGCGGCGCCCACAGGAGCCTGCGAATGCAAATCGCTCTCCGCCCTCTCCCTTTTTCGTTTGCCCAGGCCTCTGATACAAATGCGCTTCATTGTTTCACGGTAAACTGCTCGCGAGCCGCTTTTCTGCGATTTCTAGCGATGGCGACGTGCGCCTACTTGTTTTCGGAGGCGGCCGGTTGGGGACGGCTCGTCTCTGCCCTGTGAGGCTGTCACAGGCCCTGCAGGGTCGCTTACCGTGTAATTTTATCTGGGGAAGCTTCCCTTGCATAGGCAACTTTCCGGGCATTTGTTGCCCAGTTTTCACCATCACCAGATCGAAAGAGGGGTGAGAAGCTACGGTTGTTGAGGACCCACTGTGAGTAGCTACGCAGCGCTGCGAACTGCCTCGGCTAATCCGCACGGCCTTCCAGCGAAGGCGTTCAGGCTACCATGGATGAATGAAAACTCAGAGCTCAAAGATAGGAACCCACGCACCCTCACCCTTAGCCACGAGTGGAAAGACGGGATGGAAACCGTTTTCCCCCGCCACAGGCCGGGTGTGAGTTCCATGTCATCGTCTTAGGAACCAGTGATCGGATTAAGATATCAACGTGCTGAAGTCCGATTTTCCAGGAGTGGGAGCCGTTTGAAAAGGCGCCTCCATTTGTTTCCATCTCTCCCGCACTGCCATCCTTCAGTTCCAAGCTTCGTGTGTGCGACGCGTTGCCGCGCAGCCCCCTCCCCGGCCATCTCCTTCCACGCGCGAGAGAAAACTGCGCCCCGCACACCCAGAAAGCACGGGCGCTCGCACACGCTCCGCAGCGGTGCCACGCGCGGCGCATCGGGCCGTGCACAACTTCTGCCGTCTTAGGAAGAGGGACAGACGCGACCAGTGCCGGTCGGCCCGGCCCCGTCGCGGGCGTGCAGGCCCACGCAGCTACCCAATAGCAGAATGATGTCGTCTCTGCTCCGCGTGCACGCACGCGCAAAGAGGAACCTCTTGACTTCTTGGGGCCAGTGATCCCGACGGAGCTCGCAGATGACGACTGCTCTGGAAGTGCCGACCTCATTAGCGACGACGCTTTGAATAATGCTAACGAGAAAGGGGCACAGCATCAGAGGAAGGCCCCGCTCCACAGGTGATAAACCTTCACAGGAGTGACATTTTCCAGGGTGAAGTCACAGCTACTCTGATCTGATCAAAGGCAGAGACCCCCAGTGGGTCCAATTATACCCGGAGTTTTGAGGAAATTATCGAGCTACAACGCTCATCATCTATGCAGAAAGGCCTGCGCAGGACAGCTCTTCCCCCCGCGGCTGCGATCGTTTCCGTCTATATCTCAGCTCCACAGAGTCACACACAGGTTTGGAGCCTAAACTCATGGAGCCCGCAAAGGCAGAAACCAGGACCCGCCGAAGAGGAAGCTTTTCCGATTCAAATCGAACTGATAAATCCACGTGTATGGGTGACACGCACACGCTCGCACAACGCACACGCTGACGGATGCACACACAGACCTTCTGACTCGACGCCCTTTGCTCTAACGTTTGAAATTACGTCATTTTTGTTTGAAGTGCCTTTAGGAAAAACTATGGCAACGAATATCATAGGCGTCCAGGTGCGTATTTAATTACCGCCTCCCAGAAGGGCTGATGATGGCAGAAGCACGATCCCAGCCTTTCGAAGGACTGTAAAAGCACATGATGGGGTTACGTCTCCATTTTTATTTAGAAAGTAAGAAACATAGTTAACAATGCCAATGCCTCTTATCTTCACGAAAGAAAATCCCTCAAACTGTATTTTTCTAGAAAACACACAATTAACAACTCGGCTCTCCACAAATCAGGGGGTCTTGCTCGGGAAACGGCGGCGAATCGAAGCCCCCCTGAGCCTGTGTCGCCCCAAGTCCTCGGTTGCTTGACTGCGGCTCCGGCTGCGCAGGGCAGTCATCACACCGCCACGGGCCCCTTCAACCAAGCCGTAAATGCGTGGCCGTCACTGCCCAAATCGCTCGCTCCGCAACGGTCCCCGATCGCCCTCAGGTGCGAAGACAGGAAAGGAAGAGAAAACGCTTGTTCTAGAACTTGCCACGAGACACACGAGCACTTGAAACGTCCCCAGGCCAGATCGAGATTCGGGGTCCGTGCAAAACAGACACTGGATTTTGAAGACTCGATCCCAAAACAAGGAAAAACGGTAAAATAGCTTATTATTTTCATTCTGATTCCATGAGGAAACGAGGTTTGGGGTAGACCGGGCTGAATAAGACATGAAAGTGAAGTCTGCCCGTGTCTTGTCACTTCGGAACGTGGCTCCTGGGGGATGCGAAAGGGCACGCGCGGCTCCTTCCACGCTGCCCTGGGACGGTGCCGCTCTCCACGGGCACGTCACCCCGTTCACACGGGGCTGGAGACTGAAAGCAGCGCGGGCAGGAACTGCAGCTTCGCGTGCCTCTGCCCGGTGCCACGTCACTTCAGCCTTCACAGCTGCGAAGGAATCCGCCTGGCCTGCTAGAGGTGGCCCCGACTGTCGCCGGATCTGAGCTCGTCCCTGTTTCTCCAGAGGCCGGAGGCCGGCTGCGTGTTCCTGGATGCACAAGGGAATGTCGCACACACACACACACACACACACACACACACACACTCACACACACACACAGCCTGGGGGGGGGGAGTGGAACTGTTCTTCAAAGACGGCTTGGGCGATCAGGACACGACTCTACCATCCGGCGACCGTGTCGGCCTTGCTGTCCTCCTTTCCTTGGGATCGCGGGGTAAACCATCGCCAGTTACCACTGCCCTGCGCGGTGCTAATTAGCTTTTAGCAGGTTTTATCTATAAAAGGACGCTGCCCCCCTCCTGTGCACTGTTTTCCACCCCTGGCCCGGAAAACTGCGTGTCCTGCGTCCATTTCCAAACTGCTCGGTTCCCGAGGTTCGTGTTCACAGATACGCTGCGATCAGAAAAGCACCTGGGCCCCTGAGAGGTGGCCCTTAGGCCCCGTGTCGGTACGAGATACTCCAAAGCATGAATGGATTCTCTTCTTATTCCCAGTTGCCAGTGGCTAAAGACGGCTTCAACCCCGTTTTTCACTCCACAATTATTTTTCGAGCCGAATTCTCGTGGCAGACCCAAACAAATGCGAACCGGTGGAAATCATTTCGGGAAAAAAATCGTTGGATGGCTCTCGTGACACGTGAAAGTCCTTTCCAACGCCCAGGACGCAGGGGTCTAGGTGGCCACGGGCGGCCGAGGAGGGGGCCTGGGGTGCGGCCCAGCGGGAGTTCGCGGCCGCACGAATGACGTGGCCAGCAGTTCTCCACTTCCACCCTCTCCGCGTTCAAGTGGCTGAATCAGAGGAGGAAATTACACGAGTAAACAGAGCTGATGAGGGTAAATGAGCGCCGTGCCAGCCACGTGCACACACGCTGAGCCAGGAGGTAATTACAGCGTCGGCGGGCCGCGGGGTGCACGGGGACGAGCCGAGCCTTTCAGAGGACCGACTCGTTTTCCTCCTCCTCGAGCAGAAAAGGCAAACGAGCCGTCGCTCCCAGAACTTTGGATTTTGCTTTCCGGGACCACAGAGAGCAGCGTCGGGGACGGGAACAGGAGGCGGAGCTGCTGGCGAGCCGCAGTCAGGGAACCGGCGCGCCCTGAACGCCCTCCGGCGCTCGGACATGACCGGCCTCCGGAAGCTTCGTGCGCTCCGCACAGCGAAGCTGCACGTGTTCGTCTGCTTTAGCAAACAAACAGTTAAAAAGCCAACGTCTCTCTCTCCCAGGAAACGTGTGATGGGGCCACAGAGTCAGACACGCGGTCCCCACGCTCCTCTGCCCCTCCTGACGCCCCGGTCTCTGGGACACGAAACGAACCTTCCCTCTTAATGCAGTTTCCTGGCGAGCTTCTGCGGGAGGGTTGAGACAGTCGCCCTTCACGTCGACCAAATGGGAAGCAGATGACCGCCGCGCGGGCAGCACGGGCCCGAGCCCCTCTGCGGGCTTAATTGCCCACCAAGCCCCGGCTGACGCGGTGCCATCCACAGCTGTGCCCCCCTCGGAGGCAGCTTCAAACCTGGGGCGCCCAAACCGCCCTGGCCCCGGGCACCTCCGCGGCCGCCTCTCCCCAGGGCCTGACAAAGCCGCCTCGCCCCGTCTACAAACGCGTTCTCCAGATCACTCCAGAAGCCGGAGGACACCGTCACCTTTCTAACCTGGCCGCTCGAGAAACTTCTGAGGACGCCGCTGGCCGTGAAACACAACAAGCCTCGGAGCAGAGCTGTGGCAAGCCTGGAACTAATCTAACGGTCTCTGGGGCCTTTTCTTTCCCTTTGTAACATGCATTATGATGATTTAACGCATTAAACCTTCATGTTAGATTAAATTCCCGATGAATTAAATATATCTATTGACTATCTGCGTAGTTGTGAGTTAAGCTGGTTTTTATGTGCTTAATTTTTTTAAAACTAATTTTATAAATTCTCTGAAAAAGCCACTTCTTTTCCAAGTGTATTCCCAGATTAACTCACCTGGATGCAAATGTATAAAATGCTACTTAAAGCTAGAGTTTTGGGGGTTTTATCCCCCTCTCCTTCATTAGGCTTTTAACGGTTTTTGGTAATCCGGGGCAATTCATGCCTTGCCTTTCCATATCACAACAAAAACACGCATCTAGTCCTTCGTGCAATACTGAAAACCTCACCAGATGCGTATTTGAACTGACACCATTTAAAATAAGGTCTGGCCAGCGTTTCAGTAACTCCGTAGGCCGGATTCCGACAGCACCTGTCCCGCACGGAACCTAACACGGTTTAGAGCGAATTGCACGAAAACCCGTAAGCGCGCCCTGTTTTCTGCACACGCCCATCTCAGAAACAGGAAAGCGTTTTCCGGGAGGATTATCTGCAAGACGAAAACGCGCGTTCCCAACAGCCCGGAAAACCCTCGCTTAAATCAGGGGTCACGCTGAAATTCCTTTAGCAGGATGAGGATGAGGACGGAGGGAGAGGGAGAGCTTCTGCACGAAGCCTGAAAGGGTCACTCGTCACACTGGGAGCACCTCTATGCGAGAGGGGCCGAGTTCTGGCGTTTGGGGCGAAAGTCTGGGGATCAAAACCGATGAAAATTAAGGCCCTAGGAACGCCACTGGGAGTCTCTTTTCCGCGCCTGCCTCTCCTCGTGTAACAGGAGGATGAGCGCATCAGCCCGGCCGAGAGCAGATTACTCTTGACGACCTAGCAAGTGGGAATTATTTCAGCAGCGTAGGTCAGAACTCACGTTCCTGAGCATTCGAACGCGCGTAGCTTCTGCAGACGACGATTCTGACCCGCTCCCCTGCTTAATCGTTTGCGATTGTTTCAACTTAACGTTGGCCCGAGGACAGATTTCCTTCATCTCGTCGTCATTCCAAGGAGCTGAATTTTCCGACAAGTGGGCTGCCCCGTTTATGTTCCAGAGAGTAACAGTTGTCAAAATCCCTTTAAAAACTTAACGATGACAAAAAGTAACGTTTTAAATTAGTACGTAATTGAAATTAAATCTGCCTATGTATTTGGAACGGGGAGTCTCAATCGAGCGGTTTCTTAAATTAAAATGAACTTCTCTGAGATGTCAGACGCTATATGTGACCAAACTGGTCCTTTATTTTCTTCTTCCCGCACTTAAAATACCACAAGAGCACTAACTTCACCTGATACTGTTGCGTCGCCCTAAAACGTACCTTTCTTCATTTCGAACGTTTGAAGGCATCTGTATCTGGCACGGCCAATAAAAAACAAAATCACAACGTGTTCTCAGAAAAAAAGCCGCGAGGGTCGATTTTAATGAACCCGCTGCTTTTCAAAGTTACTCCACGTAATAATCAACGCCGTTAAAATCACTCCCAATAAAGCGTGCGCTTTTTCTCCTTTAATGATCCAAATCTATAGTGAAATGATGAAATCGAAAAACAAGTGTTCTTGTCAGGGGACAGGAAGGGAGGTTTTTTTCCCCTCCCTTAAAGAAAACAAAGGATTCCTGCAAGCTCTGCCCTGATTTATTTCTCCAATTTTAAATACCTTAGGAGTAGCGGAACTGCTACTGGCATGGCACTATTCCTAACAGTCAATAAATCTAAAATATTATGTGTGAATATTGGAATGAAGCCATTAAGAAGATTACAGCATGCAACACAGCAGAGGGTCCGCAGGAAGAAAAGGCCAGTAATGCAGGACAACTGTGACCGCTGACCTCTGAACAGCCAAGGCCACTGGTCAGGCCCGTGCGGCGAGAGTCCTGCCGCCTGGCGGGGCAGCCTGAGTGGCTGGGAGCGCTCTTAAAAGGCCCTCGCTGAAACATCAGTACTTTATTAACTAACCCAACGGTAGCAACAGCGATATTTCCCCGGTTTCAAGTGTACTTTGTTCATTCAAACCACAAAAAAAAAAAAATTCGGGGAGGCCCTTTGCGACTGGAACGTGCCTCCCTGAAAACGTTTGTCGTTAGAGAAAGGACGGCTCGCGACTTGATCCTGCCTCTTACAGGATTCGGGGAGGTGGCTTTCGGAGGACGGACGAGAGGGCTAAATTGGTCAGAGACGGCTTCACGGTCGGCCACAGTATTTTTAAGAACGTGGCTATCGATAACTGAAAGCATCCCGCTCTACCCCGGCGCGATTTCAACTTCATTCGTTCCTCGAATCTGCCTGGAGGTCTGCGGCCCTCCTCCGTTTCAGGCCTTCGTGGAATTGAATCTCTACCCGAGTCTCTCTTCCTGGGCCCCTTTCCCTACTTCAGTTGTTTCTAATTATTTGTTGCTTAAAAGCTGGTCCCTCCTGTCATTTCAGATAGCTGGGCTTTTCCGTGTTGGGAGTGGCGTTTAACTTCGTCATCTGTTCAAGCCAATGTTTTCATATCAAACTGATTCCGCCAGGAGAGCAGCACTTTCTCATTAAAACAGAATCGTCCATCACAGCCATCGCCAGGCAAGATTTTCTCGGAGGCAGAATGAGCTCTCCTCCTGTCTTCTGTCTACAGCCGAAGCCGGCTGTGAAAATTCTGATGCGACGCACGACAAAGCTGATTTCTTTCTCGCTTCTTCCTCTTCCTTCTTCTCTTTTAAACAAACAATCCTTCCTCCTTAGGGCATTACAGTGGGAAATGCGTGCACGTGAGGAGGACGCTCGTGAAAGTTCGAACTTCGTTTTCATCATTATCTCTCTATGCGACGGAGGCTACTTTGATGGATTTCTAAACGAATAACCCTAATCATTTCTAGCAGCTTCCGCAAAATTTTTATAATGAGGCAATCTAGTTATAATGAGCTAAAAAGATGATATCGTTCTCCACTGGCCTGGTCGGATTTGTGCATACATAGCATTCATTTCACTATAGTAAGTGAAGTAGCTCAACATGATTTGCTTCGAGGTCAGAAAGTATGATAGGTTATTCATGGGCATAAATAACCCGATTTTGACTTTAAAGTCACATTTTTCCTATTACTAGCCGTAAAACAATCAAAGTTAGGATTCCTGTATTTTTTTGAGTTTGAGATTTTTAAATTCAGTTTTCAGACTCGCTAATGATGATTTCAAAGCACTTGCAAGATGACAGAAAAACATATTCTGAAGTTGTTTTTTTTTTTTTATTCCCAAATTTTAATCTCCTCGAGAAAAGGATTTTTTACAAGGAAAGTTATTTCAGCTTAGGACTACACTATAAAGATATTTTTAAACAGCCATTGGAATACACACAGAAACAACACCGGTCTGCATCTGTGCCCTCTTCTAAGAAACACGGAGGCCCAAAAGTGCACTTTGGGAGACGATTTAAAATGAAATACAGAATACACCCTACTACAAGCCGCAGACACACACGCGCGCGCGCACACACACACACAAACCCTCCGCGAGATCAAAGACCAGGAGCGAACCGGCACTTAATTTATCAGCCTTTACAGACAAAAGACAGTTTTCGTCATTTCCAAAGGATCAGATGCCTTTTATGACAAACCGGGCTTGCAGTTTAATTTACAAATAGAATTCCAAGCAAGCAGGCTTTGCTCTGCCACAGCAAACGACAAGCCGTGCAGGTTTTCACTCCCGTGGCCCTCAGCAGGACAGAAAAGATTAAAAATAAAACTGAGCTAATTTAGAGAAAACAAATAAATGTTTCAGAAAGTTGAGGGAGATCAGAGGCAGGATTTTCTGACCCCAACTGCACAAGCATTTCTTATTATATTGACCAGTGCCACCAGATCATTAATTAAAATGAATCGCACTGGCAGGTGGCAGGGAAGCGGCGCCGATAATTGGCCCCCTTCTTCTCCTTCCTTCAAAAACTCTCATTCTTTTGCAAGACATGCCACCAGGCAGACAGACATGCCCACTTTGTAATATGATGATTAAGATGAGATGAAGAGGCGCGCGTTTAAGGAGCCTCTGCCTAACGAAGGCGCCGAGCTTTGAGATGACGGTCCCGCTTTTACGGTCGGGAGGATGCTGCCCCGTCCACCGTCTCGACTGCCAAAAGGCAGAAACACGCAACGCGGAGGCCCACTCCCCCCGTGCACCCTCGACCCCTTTATTTCAGATTTTTTTAAAAGGGGGGGAAATTGCTCTTGCAATTCAAGGAGCCGGGAGAAAACCCACACCCACGCACGCGTTTGCCACAAAACAGCCTTCCGACTTACCACGTCACTCGGCAGGTCGTTCAAGTCATTGAATGGCGATTCTAGAGTGTTTGTGTCAACGTTGAGCATCACCACGTCCTCCAAGGACTTGTTTCTCACCCTCTGTTTAAGAAACACAATTATGAATCGACACATGAGTACATTTTCCTTCCAGAATCCAGTCCTGCGTTATGAAAGAACAGAAGCAGCTCTGCCTTGTGAGAAAAATGGTTTCTCTACAACCGTTCGAGGGGGTCGGGTAAAAACGCTCGCAGCAGAACGCGTGCCCGTTCCTCTGGACGTATTGATTTCGGCCGGAGAGACCGAATATGCTTCCTCCGCCAACGAGCTAGCACGACCCAGACTTACACGACAGGCGCAGCCACCCTACACGGTGACACCCGCGTCCACGGCATTCTGTCTGCTGGCTGGACTTCAACGCTAGGACACGGGCACTCGGCACACACCGTCGCAAGGCCAAGTGACTGAAGCGCAAGCTGATCAGTATCTTCTCTCTATTTCCCTCTCAATTTCGTGTCAGTGTGTGGTGAGGGCTGAGAGGTGACAAATGACAGTGAGGGCAGCAGTATGAAGAGAACTGCCAGGAACGCTGAGCCGTGACTTTCAGTGTAAACGATCGAGTTTAGGGGCCGATCGGACTCACTCCTGGACCCCTTTGTCCCACTTGACAGCTTAGTCAACGGGTCAAATTCTCTCACTACCTGGACGAATGATAGGGAGGTGGAATTTCACCAAATATTTCATCTTTAAAGACAGGAAACGTTTACTGTTTGTTCTTCCTGCCTAAATAAGATTTACACTTGAATCGTGTGGTTCTATTGCTCTTATTTAAATAACAGCAGAGAGTGGGGTTGTTCAATGCAAACAGGACACTCACGAGTGAAATCGATCCATCAACTCAGAAGTCCATGATTCATAGGCCAACTAGCTGTAGGTCAACTAAATCTCAGAGAAATATTTTTAAAAGCAGCCTCCTAGACAAATAGCCATTTCTGAGAATTATCCTTTAAATACCCTACATTTTAAATTGGCCAAACCGATTTTTTTTTTTTTTTTGTTCTCATCTGGTCAAGACTAAAATTTCTCTGGTTCATTTAGAATTTCACGTCTCTGCATCTCAGAAATTAACAGAGAATCGCTTATAATAGTGACACGACTGCAAAAAAAATTATAAGTTAACTAATTGCCTTTTCTTCCCGTGTGTATACATGTATGTAAAACGAGGTTTACACATATAAATATGTGATTTTCTACAAATGACAGTGTAACTATAAAAATAATCTATTTTATAAGCAAAAAAATATATTTACATGAATCTCATTTGTGTGGAAGAACTCGGTCATAATTTGGATTTCCATTTTCTATTCTAAGTTGTCCTTTTAACAGAAACCGTAAAGTAAATCCAGGAATCTGATGTATTTTTTAAGGGATGACATGAATTCACCTAAGTAGCCTGGAATAATGGCCATTGTGACCCCAGAATATTTTGTGATGACACTAGCAATAAATTCTGATAAAGAAAATCAGTATTAACAGGAGATATTCACTTTTTTCAGTGTTGCTCTTAGCTTTAAAAGGTGCGATGCAGCTAAATATTGAATTTCACTCAAGAGACCACTCAAGAATGGACAATGTATTCACGTCAATAAATCGATATACTGAGACCTCCCTAAAATTAGAACAATTTTATATTTTTTAAAGGAGAAAAAAATACCATATAAATCTTTTTTTTCTTTAATTTGGCTTTGCCTATATCTTTTTTTATTTTTTATTTTTTTGGCTGTACCTATATTTTACCTATATTTTCCTTCCAAACCAGGCTTTAGCTATTTTTCTCTTAAACAGAAGTGGAAAGTCATGTGGCACATGAAATGGTCCCTCCCTCCCACCTTCTCTCTCTCTGTCTCCCCCCCCCCATTAATCATAAAGTTCATAAACTTGTTTAGATGGAGAAATAGTAAGAAAATGTGAAAACGTAATTTACTTTTTCTTCAAAACTAAGAAGATAATATTAGTCCGGGGGCTGAAGGTCTTCCTGAGACCCACAGGAAGGTGTCAGAGGTGGCGAGTCCTCCTGGCACGCTCTGCGTGAGGACCCTTCCGTGCAGTGTGACTGTGAACGCGCTTCGTGCACGTGAGTGCAGGGAAACGACACGGTGACAGCCTTCACGTGGCCTGATGAAATTGGGTCGATGTTGTACCTGGAATCCCGTGTCTATTAAAACAAAAACTGGGACACTCACACTCCTAGCTTCTACTGCTTCGTCCCCAATCAAGTACAGGCCTTAGCTTTGAGTTCGTCCCCAAAGTCTAGAGTCCCGGGGGAATAAAATGCCCTCCTTTATTTAGAAGCAGATTTACATTTTAAAAAGGGATTTCTAGCCGTCTTTTGCGCAAGGTCACATACAAATAATTAAAAGCAAGATTTAAAAGAGCGTTAATTTCATGTCTTCAAATAATCATGTCTACGAGAATTCGTGAACTGATGAAACGTGTTGGAGCTCTCCTCACCAAGAGCATAAAAGGATATTTTGACTCTTCCTAAAAAAAAAAATAAATTAGTTGTAACTGGAGTCATAAAAAATGCAAAAAGTGACTCAGTTTGTTCTCACATCTAAAATATGGAAATGGATAAATCTATATTTTAATTATAATAACATTTATATTAAAAAAAACAAGCATGAAGATCAAGATTTTATTGGAAAAAATCCACTTAATAATGATGTGATAAGAATGGAATTGCAGGATGTGCGGCATCTGGTAAGACGCTGAGGAGTAAGTTACCAAATGGCACCCAACCAGTTTAAAGAAGCTGCTGGTTATACTTTCTCATTCGCTGGAACACCCAAGCTCACTTAACGACTGCTGGATGGTTCCAGAGTCTGTCAGGCACAGAGATCCCAGCCGAACTGACCGTGCTCTACACACCTCCTTGAAGGAAAGGAGCCAACTTAAGCTTAGAACGGACTGTTTCTCCAAGAAAGGACTTTAAGGGGGAAGTAATTCTTAAATCCACCCCGTAAGACAAGCGCTCGCTTCTTCTTCAGGGGTCCGATACATGCGCGATCGGTTTAATTGCCCATTTAAACCCTATGCCCTTCCCTACACTATTCTGGGAAAGCCAAGTCATTGTTCCTAAAGTTGGTGTCGACAATAAAGCAACAGGTACAATCAACAGCTTGAAACATTTTTCAGGAGCACAAATAAGTACATGGTAACATTTACACGTTCTGTTGGATATTAGATGCGTGAAACAAGGAGGGCGCGTGCACTAACATCGAAGTCGGTCTGAAACCTTGCCGACCGAGCACTCAGATTCTGCAGAAAGTCCAACTGCTGCTGAGTAAACGCCAGCTTTCCGCTCCGCGAGCTAATCACAGATTAAACACCTATTCACTCCTGCTTTGTGCAATTTGTCCTCTCGCCGCGAGCACCTGGGCACGTAAGCACACGTGTGCGAAAGCATAACAAAATGTAGGTCACCATGTTTTCCAGCCCAGACTTCAGCACCAAAGACAAATTCAACCTCCTAAAGAAACTCATTGACGTGCATCCTTCGCTAAAGGGTGAACAAATCAGGACGTTGCCCCGGCATTTTACAAAAAGGGGAAAAAATGACCCAAACCTGAGCACATGGAGGGCTCCGCAAACCGGGACCCTCTCCATACGTGACCCTCAGTTCCAAAATCCTCAGCCAGGAGGCCCCTCGACCAACACAGTGAGGACTGGTGGCGTCCGCCGTGACAGCAGCGAACGTGGAAACCAAGTCCAGCTCACTTCGGCTGCTCGCTAGAAAGTGGCTGAGAACACAAAGTGTGCGACCAGCGGAAAGAAGGAATTTGTTTGACTGAAACCGAAATCAGCCAGCATCGGGGTGGCAGGCGACAAAGCCGCGCCTTCAGTTTTGTCCAAGTTTCTGTTTCTCTCATGACACACTGACCTTCGAAGGATCCTGTCTGAAAATGGCACCGATTTCAAGGTCAAGGTGTTTAACGTTCAAGGTTTTCTACTTTAGTGATGACTCCAGGGGCAAGATTCAACTCGAAATGAGGGGACGACAGTCCAGAAAGATCACCACACTCTAACTCTCCAGTGAGGCTGGAGAAAAGTGTTCAGCGCTTCAAGCTAGACGCTAACTCAGAAGTTCAGTGTCCCACACCCCGTTTTGGAAAGGCAGACTGATAAATGGATCCAAACGAGGTTTGTAAAATAAAAACACGTCCCTTTATGACTCACAATTACCTAAATTCTGACTTTCAAAACACAGGTCTGAAAAAGAAATCGATCCCAAGTACCACAAGGAAAGTGGCTTTTCAGGGACTAAAGTTTTCAGTCTTCAAATAAAACTTATCCTACGACTTTTACCAAATGTGACCTGTTTTCAGGGGTTTCATGCCTTTGAAGGTCGTCGTTTAAGTTATGAATTAAAATAAAAGTATTTTCAAAATGACCTTTTGGAAACGTTTCTGTGCGAACACTCTAACGCGAAACTGGTCACTGCTTTCTGCTAGTCAAGCGATACCCTTTCAGAGCACGACTGCTTCAACGGCTGCTTCTCTGAACCAGTTTATCGCTGCGTCGCGCCGGAGAGAGACTCACCTCCGCCAGGCTGGAGTGGAGTCCGATCACGTACGGCATCGGGGCACTAAACCAAAAAATATAAATTAAAAAATGTGTGTGCGGTTCATTAAAGCGGAAGCAACGACGTAAGCAATTCAGAATGCTTAGAAAGGAGATGCATTAACTGCACCGTCGTAACACAGCACATAATAGGTACTTTAAATTATTCCACAAAAAATTCAAATTTAACTCTTCAGGCTAGTAATCGATTCAAATGAAGACTGCTTTATGTAAAAATCACAGTTATTTATAATTAAATCAAGCAATGTACTGCCTAAAATCGCTTTTTTAATTTAGAATGTTAGAGTCTAGACCAGGGGTCCCCGACCCCTGCCTGGGTCCGCCAGTCCGTGGCCCGTCAGAGCGGCAGGAGAGCGGCAGGAGAGCGGCAGGTGGGCCAGCGAAGCTTCACCTGCACTCGCAGCCGCTCCCCATCCCCATGGAGGGCCTGGGCGTGCGGACGGGGTCGCTGAACCGTGAGCACGGTGACAGGGAGGTCCAGACTCGGGTTCTAAGGGCTTCGCTCGTGATGACGTCGGTTGCGACATAAATGAACGCATCACGGTCAGAGCCATTCCATGTGTGTGCGCATGTGCGTGCGCGTGTGCACGTGTGCCTGAGTGTGCGCGTGTGCCTGAGTGTGCGTGTGTGCGTGTGTGCACGTGTGCCTGTGTGTGCACGTGTGCCTGTGTGTGCGTGTGCCTGTGTGCGCGTGTGCCTGTGTGTGCACGTGTGTGCGCGTGTGCCTGAGTGTGCACGTCAACGCTGCTTTTCAGGCGGGTCGAGCCCGAGACTTTGACTGAGACCAGCAAGGCCGGGACCGTCTAGAGGCACCGATGGGGACCCCCTGGTTCCCCACAGCGGTTCCTGCTTAGGGCCACCGGCTTGTCCAACGGACGCGTAACTCCCAGACACCTGAGCTCAGCGCGTGCGGGTGGCTTTGTTCGTGGCTTTGCCTGTTTACGCGTTTCACTACCCGATGGCTGCCGAGGACACTCCCGCGAGCTAAAGCACCTGTTTGCCTGGTCACACACACGCTTTTGCGACACCTGGAAAGAGCGACCGGGCCCTTCATGGAGGCGCCCTGCCACACCCGCGACCTCTAAGCCCCAGGGCCATGCAGGTACGCACCTGCCGGGCCCACCCGGGCTGCGCATAAAGGGGCGAGCCCCGGCGGGAAGGACAGGAGGGTGCAGCGGGCGGGGGCGGTGCTTACCAGCAGTAGTCCAGCAGGTGCGGGGGCAGCACGGGGATGTAGATGTGCTGCCAGAACATGGGGTACAGCAGAGCCACCGAGCCGTGCACGCAGGCCGTCAGCTGAAACGGGAAAGGGGACAACAGTGAGCAGCCGCCGGGCCGCCCCGCGACACGGCAGCTCCAAGGCACTGAAGGTGATCAACGATCAGAAGACAACCTATCGAGTGGCCTCGGTCGCATCCCCTCGACGGGCTCTGCAGGGAGCAGGTGCGATGCTCCCCGCCCCCCCTGAAAAACCCGAAACCGGCCCAGCAGGCTCTTGGGCTCGGCACACGGACGGTCACCTGAAGACACCGTCGTCGGGGTCCACGCTCTGAGCATAAACAAAAGCGAAACTGAAAAACGAGGTGAGCGTCGCGGAAGGGACGGGAGGAAATGACAGGCCGGGCGGCGCCTCGCTCGGATGGATGCGCCGCGGTGGCATCTGGAGGGCCAGGGAGGCCCGAAGCTCCTGGGGATATCATTAGGGCAAATTGCCCGAGAATGAAACATGTGCCCATCGGCGCGGGGGGGGGGGGCGGCGACACCAGGGGCCTCGCGCGATCGCCAGTCGGAGCTTCTGCGGCGTGCGGGTCGCGGTGCCCGGGGACCCGGCTCACTGACACGGAGGATGTCCCCGGCGACCAGCGGGCTGCCCAGGCCTGACAGCCGTACCACGGGAAGCCGAGTGCGTCGTCACCCCACACCCAGGCTGCTGTCTCCGACGAGCGTCCTGGCTCCCGGCTTCGTCTCACGGCGGCTGCAACTGCAGCGTCGCTGTTTCAGGGGTAAAACTTGCCATTTCAGTAGTTGTTGTTCGGCGAGCGGAGAATTAAACACGTCTGAGGCCGAACAAAGGGGCAGCATCACTCGCTGGCCCCCCGCCTCTGATCCGCATCAGGTTGTAAGATGCACGGCTGCAAGGGCAAGGCCGGCCCGCAGCGCGTCGAGCGACGATCAAACCAGCGTGCCTCGTCGTCTTAACGTCTTGCTGGAGTCTTCACTTCGAGGTTAACAGAATCGCTGCACTCAAGTGGAAAATCAGAATTTCCGAGTGAAACGGTCCGAATGAGAACCTGACTTTCTATTTTATTACGAAACGAAGACCTGCCTAAGCATTAAACACGTTTTTAAAAATACATGCACACGAAGCGGCTCGACCTTAACAGCAACGTCCGTCTATATTCAAGTGCAAAACTGCACTAAATAAATTAAAAAAATCAATTAATCTAATCTGAGCCCAAAGCCTAAAAACTGATTAAACGTACACTCGGCATCGGCGTGTGGACCACGTATCTTCCTGGTGGGTTTTTAACCAGCGACGCACGGAAAACCGCGTGCTCTGACTCCAGTTCCAGCGGCGGCTCGGACGGGCCCGAGCGCTGCGCCCTCGGGAGCTCTACCGGCTCGTCTGGGGCATTCCCTCCCTCAGTAGACACGATTTCTGACATTTCGTAATTGGGACCTGCAGAAGGCACGCCACTAGGAGGCATCCGATACTTCTCCTCGGTGATCACAGGCCCCGACGGACGGGTCTCAGCATCTGGGCCGAAGGGACGCGCTCAGGCTCTCCTGGCTGGAAACCGGCCTCTGGACCGCGCGCTGTTAACCCTCCCCCCCTCGGCGTAAACCCGTGGGCTGCGAGCGCTGACGCAGCTGCGAAGGCTTGACTTCCCCATCGCTACGTGGATGCCCTGAAAAGCAGCTCAGGTGAAACCGTAGAAGACAAAGGAGGGCCCTCCCGTTGTCGTTGAGGAAAACAAGGGAGGGAGTTCCTCCCCTACAGGAAGGGTGACCTGTTTTAGTGGACGGAGCCAGAGCCCAAAGCACTTCCGTACGGGCTGTACGTCCCGGGGGTTCCCGATGCCCGGGCGGGGACCGGGACCCCCTGTGGCCTGTCGGGAACCAGGCCGCAGAGCGGCGGGTGGGCCAGCCAAGCTTCCCCTGTGTCCGCAGCCGCTCCCCGCGCCAGCACCACCGCCTCAGCCCTGCCTCGGATCCTCAGGCCTTCGACGCTCACAGGAGCGCGGTCCCTGGTGCCATCCAGGGCGAGGATGGCTGGCTGCCCAGGGACACTTCCCCACGCCCTCAGGTCATCGTTAGAGAATTGTGAGATAATAAGGCACAGCACGACGGTCTCCGAGAGGACGATTTCGGGAGGGTCAGCTGGGTCGCACTTTCCTGCCAACGGCAGACGGTCCCCTCTGCTCCTCAGGGTCTATAGGAAAGCAGGTAGCGCTGCAGGGCGGGGCCACGTTTTGGATATGAGCGGGGTTGGGGGGTGACAGGGGTGACTAACCCCGCACCCCAGCTTCCGCCCTTGGCAACCAGAACGAACTAGTAAACGTGACAGAGCCAGAGCGCCACGTGTGGGTGGAACCACAGGGAATCTGCTTCTGCCAATAACACTCACCGACCGTGAGACAGCCGAGCGGGGATTTCCACCCGCGGCAGAAGCCTCTCCCTCCCTCCCGACCCCCGCAGCCTGACAGGACCGATTTGGGTAGAAAATGGTAACCAGGTGAGAGACTGGATGAAAATCCCACACGCGATCACCTCTCTCTGCACCCGCGGGGCCACGCTGTGGGACCAGCGCGCGCTCTCCCTCCGCGATGTGAGACCTCAGCCACCCCTTGTCCTTCAGGCGAAACCACGTTGACTGGAGGAAACTAGCGGAAGCTAATGGAACGAAGCCACGCTGGAAGCAACTACGCCGAGGTGCGTTTTGGGGGGCGAAAAGGAGACCGCAGGGATGGGATCCCTCTAGTGAGAGGATCGCAACGGAAACCGGCACGATTCTGAGGGACACGGCTTTCCGAGCGGAGAAGGTCTCACAGCGGCACGTGGACACGTCATCGCCCCCCTTGTCCAGTCTATCCCTGGGCCAGATCGTGCCCATTTCGATGTAGAGACACTGAACTCAGCACCCCACGCTGCGGACTAAATCGCCGCACGTGGGAATCTCATAAATTCTTCGTGGGACGAAAATGAACGTAACGAAAAGCAGAAGGAAACCATCTGAGCAAACACACTTAATTCACACTCGCGTTTCACAGTTTGGGCCAAAACGGGAGCAGCGGGGTTTCTGAAAACCACAAAGTTGTCCCGACTCTGAAACGTTCCTATTCGGGCGACGTCCTGACACGCAAATGAAGCGACGGTTTCGGGGCATGTTCGGAGCCGCAGCTTTGTAGGTGCTGGGGAAGGGCCGCGTCTGGTTGTGCGTTTTTCTTTCCTGACGCTTTTTACACTGAAACGTTGTTTTTTATGTCGTTCTCCTCCTTCATCCCAGCAGAATGGGAGATCCTGCCGCTTCGTCACCAACGATCCATCCCGACCTCGTCCCGTCACACCTGACTGGGCCCCTCGGAAAGCTCTGACCTCCTCTCGCTTTCTTGCTCGCGTTCTCCTGTCACCTGCTCATTCTCTCTCTCTCGTCCGCTTTGGCCCGAGACCGCACGGCTGTGAGGTGGGCGCTGGTCACGGGGCAGGGCTGGGGACATGAGGAACAAAAGCGACAAAAACTTCTCTGCCCCCAGGGAGCTTAGACGCTGGGCACCCTCTGTGCTCGCCGTTCTTGTCACACTGCCCTCTCCTCCTTATTCACGCTCCTGTAGCTTCTCTCTCTTGACTGGACCCAGACAGACACGGAGGCTGCGACCTCTCCGTGCGACCTCGGGAGCACGGCTTGGCACGAAGAGGGTGCTCCATCAGCGAGGGATGAGCCAACGAAGGGGCAAACGAACACCCTGCGCAGGGGCGGGACGTGGCCCGCATTCAGCCTGCGCGACCTGACGACCTTCCTCGTGGGAAGCGACGCCCGCCTGGACGACGACGATGGGCGGGGGGATGGGGACCAGGGGTCGGAGGAGGAGGAGGAGGAACTCAGATGTGGGGGCGACGGGGCTTGGGTGGGGAGACAGGTGCGCGGGAGGGGCCCGCCCCCGAATGAGCCCTGCGGCGGGGTAAAGAGATGGGTGGAGTGTGTTCAGCTCCACCCCGTAACCCAGGGAAGCTCATCAGAAGAGGAAAACTTGCCTGAGGGAAAAAAATAAATAAATCGGACTGTGTAAAAACATAAAAAAAGGTCCATTAAAAAAATAATAAATACTGCTCTCGCTAGTCCTCGCACTAAAGAGGCGCAAACGAGGCGCACAGTGTCCCTCGTGTTTGCCGCTGGTGACCACAGCAGCACAAAGGGAGTCGTCTCTGCAGCAAACAGGACGGGAGCCCCACATCCTCCGAGTCGTCCTTGTGGGCATCCGAGCAGGTGTGGGGACGCAGCGCGCAGGCCCTAGCGAATCACGGCTGAACAGACCCCGTGGGTAACTCCATCATCGAAACTACAGCGAACTTCTGCCTTTTAAGTGAAAAGCCAGGCGTTCACTTCGAGAAGACAGGGGGACTCAGCCATGAAGCGGAAAGATGTGCCTATTTCTAGGGAAACGCAGCTCTCGTCGCCGCGAGGGCTGGGGGGGCCCAGACAGCCCCAGCGCCCCTGTCCCGGGCATGTCCTCCAAGGAAGTGCGGCCTGTGACCTCGCCACACCCCGGTGCCACCCGTCGGCACTGAGCGGACCCACGACGGCCCCCGCAGCAGCACCCGCGTCGGAGGACACGCTGCTACGGGGAGCCGTGCTCCACATTCCGGCTGACGGAGCCGGTTGCTAGGGCTTCGGGAGGAAGGAACAAATCTCAGCACCACGGACCCCGGGGGCCTGGAAACCTCGGCCCCCCCACCCCCCGCAGGCTGCGCGGGTCACAGTCTCCGGAAAGACGCTCCGCGCTCCAGGTCCCCGGTTACACGCGGATTCGGGCGGCGCGGTTCGGAGGACCACCCGAGGACACAGAGAACCCAGACGGGGAGGTTGAAAGCCTCCGGATCCCCCTCCGGCCTGACCGCCCCCCTGAAATCTGCATTGTAAGAGCCGGTTTTCCGGGGATCACGGGGTTTCTTTTCGCAGATGCCCTGGATGGAGCTAGTGAGAGGAGGGGAGGGAAGCATATGCCTCCATGCCCGGGGGCAGCGGGAACAAAGGGAGAAATCCCAGTTTCTCAGCACAATTCCAGCACTCGGAGCGCACTGCTGGCTCTGCAGGGTCCAGAAGGAGCACGCCGCACGCAATCGGGTGTCTAACGCGACTAACGGGCTTATCGGCGCCGCGAGGGCGCGCCCCCAACGCCGTGTTGGCCACAGAGGCGCTGGCGCTGCGACATCTGCTTTGGGGAGGGGCGTGGCTTCCACCTGCTCGTCCCGGCCGCAGACACGCGCGCTGGTTACCGTCCCGGTGACAGGATGACGCGCGCGCCGCTGTCAGACGCCGGCCCGCGGGCGTCCGAGACCAAACGCACGGCCCCAGCTGACTAGTCAGGGAGAGTCTGGCGAGGGACAATTACAGAGGCGAGTGACAGGACTTCACGCCCGACTGACGTGAGAACGGTGACCCGGCTTCAAACAGCGGCCCCCCACCTCGGGCCTCAGAGCAGCGCCCAGGCCGCCGATGGGCGCGTGTAACGCCCTGATCGATCCCTTTGCCTTGAGGACTCGCGGCTGACACGACGCCGGCTTGTCCAGCCGAGGGGCACCTGGGCGTGGACATCGAGGTCCTGCCCACAGCGAGGGTAGACTCAGCGACCCCTCCGGGGTGACCCGGATGCTTCACGCGCTTGATCCACAGCATGAAGGCCGAGCTGCCCACGGCTCCTAACACAGGAAAACGCCATCGTGGGTCCTGGCAACGTGCCGCGCTCTCGCAGGCGAGGGGGCACCCGTGACACCCGTCACAACGTGACAACACTCTCCGCGCTCCTGCTGACAGACCTCAAAGCTAGTGATTGTTATTCCCGCGTGTATCCCTGTGACGAGCATGGCGGAGGCCCAGGGAACGAGCCTCCGGGGGCGCGGACCCCCCGCCAGCGCATCGCCGCTAAGGGCATCGCCGCTAAAGCGCCCGGCGGGCTGTACGTCGGCAGACCCGGCGCTGGTGCCGCATGAAGGGCGAGGAGGAGGCCACACGAACTCCTCAGCTACAGGGAAATCCCGACTGTGAACGCATCCTCATTTATGCGTGCTCTCCCGACAACCAGAGGTTTGGCGATCGATTTTTCCAAATGGGAGCCACGCGATTCCTTGCATCTATGCCAGAGAATCTAGGAGCGTAAGAGGCTGACGAGCAGGTCAGTCCATCGACATCTAAACGACTCCTCCTCTGAGAACTTCAGAAATCAGTTTCTTTCTTTTTGTTTTTTAATATTTCAGGCGAGGCAACCCTTGGCTGACCTCACAGGTTGCAAGGACCTTGCCAGCTTGCGATCCCTTATATTTTCTATTATTTATGCCTACGGCACCTGGTCTGCCTAGGTGGCCTCCCATCCAAGTACTAACCAGGCCCGACCCTGCTTAGCTTCTGAGATGAGACGGGATCGGGCTTGTTCAGGGTGGCGTGGCCGAAGAGTTTATTTCTAATTTACTAGTCTTTGACCTTCAATGTCACTATGCGTGGGACTTATAGCAGACACATATGGATGATATAGATAGATATAGATATAGATATAGATATAGATATAGGTATAGATTTAGATATAGATATAGATATAGATATAGATGAATTTTTGAAGACTGGTTCAAGGAAAGCAGCGTCCCCCACTCAGGAAGGGTCAGGAGGTCACAGAAGTGAACTTGACTTGGGTTTTGAATCGGGTCCACTGCCCTGAAGAGTGAACGAAACGGATGAGGATGAGGAGAGGAGGGAGGACAGAGAACAACGGGTCCTGCTTCGACGGTGAGTTAAAAATCGCAGAAGGGCCAGTTTAGAGAAAGGACCAAAGGGTTCGGGGGAACTTCTCAAAGCGGCTTTCGGAAGACGCGATGCCCCCTTCCTTAGCCCTTCAGAGGGACGCCACGTGCTCTCCGACGTGTGAAATGATATAGCTCCCATTTGTCTGGAGCGCTGGACGTGCCGATACTGACTGCAATTCGAAAATGCCAATTTTTTTTTCTATCATAAAGCAATGGAAATAACCCAAAATCAGAATCCGGACCCCCAGGTTCACATTGCTGCTCTCCGATGAGCTCTTTGGCCTCGAGGTGGCCATTTAACCCCTCGAAAACACCCTCCTCACCACCGAACACTAAACAGATGTCTTGGAGAAACCCCAGAACTCCTTCGACTCTAAAAATCTGGAGGGCGAGGTTTTCATTTCTACCGTCGGGAGCAAAAATTAAAATATATTGTCTTCTTTTTACCAACAAGCCACATTTTTAAGAAACCAGATTCATGCACTCGGACATAACGGTTTTTAATGAGGGCCTCGCCGACTACTCCAAACGACGTTTCAATTGGCATCGAAACACGTTCAGCAAATCCAAAACCTTAAAAATGTTCACGTAGAAAAAACTGTAAGAAATCTAGCAAACACTTGCGACCGTTTTTCTGCAAAACACCGTGCTCGCCGCCTTCGCCGCGGCAATGCAGGCCTTCCCCGAGGACGCTTTAGCGAGTGGATGAAACCTGTGATCACTAATAGCAATTTAAAACCCCCCGCAGCTTTGAATTTGGTTTTTGAGTTATTGTCAGGCTGAAGAGACCCTCCAGATCGGAAGTGCTACCGCAGCCACCGCCAAACTCCACTCGGCAACAAAGCCGAGTCCGCCTATTACCGGGTTAGGGGAGCTGCTATTGTCGTGGCTCCCTGATTTCTTTCAACGCGCCCCAGTGGAGACAGCCACGAGTGAATAATAAAGACCCCATAATAGCTCTCAAGGATTCTTTAGACGGTCGCAAGCACTAAAATGAACTCCGGAGAGTTAAAAAGGAAGAAAGGAAGAAAAGAAAAGAGAAAAGAAAAAAACCTCTCATCTCCCGATAAGAAAAAATAATTAACCCGACTTAATGCATCCGAGCGGGCCCTCCGTAAATCAGACTTTTGTACTCGGAGAGGCAGATGGAAACCATATATCAGAACCGGAGACATTGTCTTCCGAGTCCACACGGGCCCCTCGCAACCTGCCGAGGTCGGCGGGCCGCCCCGGGGAACGCGCGGCGCGGCCCTCCGCGGGGGTGGGAAGCACTCACGGTACTTAGTTTGCCGGAGGTGATGATGATGCGTCGCTCGTGCAGCATGCTGGCGTACAGATGCAGCATGTTGTTCACGTCCACGGCCACGAAGTACTCGGTGAGGTTTCTCTGCGCGGGGGGAAGGGGGGGAGATTTACTGCGTCAGTGACAGGCCGCGGCGACGGCCCGGCACGAGGCCGGGCGCGTCGACCCAGAAGCCTTCCAAGTTCAAAGGAGGCCGCTACCAAAGCTGGGAGTCATTAAAGTCACGGAAAGCCCGGTACTCCGCGGCCCCGGGAAGCACAGAGCGCTTCACTGTCCTGTGAGGGGGACCCGCCCATGGGACAGCGTTTCTCCCGGGGGATGGGACCAGCGCGGAGCGCCTGCCCGCCCTGCCAGGACGTGTCGAGGACGACGCCCACCTCCAGACCTGCTGAACGGCCACCCGCCGAGCACGTCCCTGAGAACCTGGGTGTTAAACGAACGCTCCCGGCGATGCCCACACCCGCCGAACTGCCCCGGAAAACGCATCTGGGCCTGTGTGTGCGCCGATCACTCAGCAGACGGGGTCGTCGTCGCCCGACGCCATGTCCTACGAACGAGGCTCCCAGGGGAGAGGGGGCCCCAGCCTGCAGGGCTCCAGAGCGACCTGAGCACTTCGATGGCCGACCTCAGGGCCGCAGCAAGAGCGACCTCGTGCTGCCCCGTCAGAGGACCCCAGTTATTAAGGGGGTGGCAAAGCAGCAGATGCATTAAGAAGAGAGAGAGAGAGAGAATCCCACTATCCTTTCTTTCGTCCTTATTTCTCACACACACACACACGGGTGTGGGGATGCATTCCAGGTCTCTGTGCGGGGCTCCTTCAACGGCGAGGGCAGGATCAACAAAACTCGTGGTGCGAATAGAACCCAAAACAGACAAACGGAAAACTTACGCTCTCGGGTATCGTCGGGAGTCCAGACGCGTCCGGGGCGATGAAGCAGGAGTGCTGGCGACAGAAAGGAGCCACGTGAGAAGGGGGGCTCGGTGGGACGGCGTCACACGCGACGACGCGCCATGAGGAGGGGCGCACACGCGGACCGTGTTAGTACGGGCCGCCGCGCAGGGTTTGCGGAATTTGAGATGATTTTATAATGAGATTGGTATGAGATTCAGCAATAACTCTTTCATGCAAAGAACAAAGTGGTTAAAAACATTTCATTTCACAACGGAAATCGAAGTCCTGGAAAAAGGGACAAAAAGGGACGCTACTGCCACCTGTCGAGGTGCACACGTACGTGTGAATGTATAGATTCCTTTTCATAGATATTTATATTAAAAAAAAAAACACTTTGAGGCCGGAAAAATGAGGCGTGCGCACTCGAGACCACATCAAAATGCATCAAGATCCCTGACTTTCTAGGGCGCGTCACGCGCAGTTTCTCCGTTCGCGCCAGCCACTGCAGCATCGAGAAGGCGGCCGCAGAGCGTGACTGTTAACCCTTTAGGGCTTCTCAGAAACGTGACTGCGCTGCTCGGAGTGGGATCTGCACGCACCCGCGAGGCTGACATCCACCAGCTCCGGCGATGTTCCCGGCAACCCGGAGGCCCCCGGACGCGCGGCCATGCGCCGCGCGCTTGCCGTGCCGCTCCGCCCGGGCCAGAGCGCAGCGACATCACCGAAACGGTTTCATTCTCTGTCCGCAGAAATTCCCCAAGGCCCCTCACGGCCCGCGTCCCCTGCAGACGTCCCCTCGTGCTGGCGCACGACTAAAGGTGAGAATGCGAGCCGCGAAGAGGCGCAGCCGACCGGGCCGGGGCCAGGCTGGTGAACACCGTCAGGACGTGCGAGTTTCCGGGGCCGGGGACACCATGAGATACATCACGAGGTCCCGGGAGACCTTGTGACCAAAAAAAGAAAAAAAGAAAAAAAAGGGACAGCGGTGTCACGCCGCGCACGCGCCTCGCCATCCGCTGTGAGGATGGACACTGCGCAGTGGACTCGGTCTCCGTTAGCGACGTCACTGAAGGGGCTTTCTGGAGCACAGCGTTTAGGGAAAAAGCGGAGAAACAGAAAAGACGCTCCCGATGATTGATTTTCCTGAGAGAGACAATTTCGCGATTCCCCGAAGGACCGGCGAGAAGCTCACAGGCAGCGTGAAAGACGTGATTTTTTCCCACGTGAACGTGATTTCCGGAGGCCAGCGCCCTTCGGACTCACCGACGCTCGGACGGGCTGAGCTCTCAGAACTTGTTCGCTGGCAATAAATACCTCTGGGTTCTCACGACACATGCGGGAGAAAACGGAGATTTTACTTTCCCGGGGGCCGTTCCCGGCACTCGCCGCTGTGTGTCCGAGACACCCCACACGGCCCCACTCGCCACCGGAAAGGCCTGAATCGCATCGACCGTGAGCGTCGTTTTTAAATGTGGATCTGCTCGCGTCAGGTCAGGAAAAGCTCACAGGATTTCCGTTCCTGACCGAGGGCACCAGAAGCAGTGGGTGTCCGAAGATTCAGGAATAACGGTTTCGAACTAATCACTCGTGTTAGAGACTGACTTGTCTCGAAATCTCCGAGGAGAGTCTCCACGACGCCGAGGCCTGAAAAACCCACGCGCCGGGCCATTTGTGAACTCAGAAATGGTAAGAAAATCACAGGGGGTCCTCATTTTTCTAACTTTAGTTCTGCCAACGGACAAAACACGTTTCCTTCCTCGTGAGGAGAAACAGAATTCCTAACTCGCGAAGCCGAACCCTCCCCCAGGAATCGAAGCTTTCACCCCGGCTTTGCCACTCTTCACGGCACGGCGCCAGGCCCATGACTTGCTCTAGTGTCCTGTCCTCGAAACGCAAAGAAATCGCCAGACTGACTTTACACCGAGCTAAGGCGATATTTATCAAGGCTGAGCACACCATCGCCTCAGACACCACGTTGGGAACATAAATACGAACGACAGCACCGAAGACAGGCTCCGAAGAGCTAGGGCTTAGTCATCAAAACCGCTCCACACGCAGAAACAGAACACGGTCGCTCCGATCCCTGCAACGAGCTCGTTTCAGCCGCGATGGAAACGCCTTCTCCGCGTAAAACGACACTTTTATCCACTCACAACCGACTGTGAGCAGCTTCTCATGGGATATCTAGGTAGGTCGTTCCACGAAATTCCTCCGGCAACCTTTTTCCCTATTGGGATGGTTCATTATTCTTTTGGAAGCGTCTAAACTGATATGGATACACGTTAACACTCGATTTGGCATGCCCAATTGATAAAAAATATTCTCGAAAACCTCCGTGTTTTGTGGCGATGACCTTTGAACCCTGGCTTCCGCGTGGAGGTTTACCTGGGGGCACAGGGGACTTAGCAGGGTTCCCTGGAGGGGCACGCGCTCTGGAGTGAGAAACATCAGTTGCCGACGGGAGACTCACCACGCTCAGATTCACGGGAGTGTTGGCCTTTGGCACCGGGTGGTTGTAGAGTGTCTGGAGCGTTACATTCAAATCGTTTTCCTGCAGGGAACGAAAACAGCGAAGGATGACTAAAGGGGAAAATTACAGACCACCATCCCAGGGAAGTTCATTAATTCAGACGCAAACTGCAGTGTGTGTTTGTTTTCACTGGACGGAAAAAAAAAAACATAACGACGTAAAAAATGTGAGAGCTGAAGCTGTAAGATTCTTCGAAGAAAACATATGGGGAGGCTTCATCACTTTGGATGTGGAAATTCGTTCCTGACATCGCACCAAAAGCACACGCAACAACAGAAAAAAATGCATCAACCGGACGTGTGCAACATGAGAAACTTCTGAGCATCAAAGATCACGACCATCGAAGCCGAAACAGGAGAGAATATCCGCGGACCATACCCTGGATGCGGGATCAGCGCCTGAGTACACAAAGAATTCTTACTCCACACGACAAAACACAATTCAGAAAGCAGGCCCGGGACTCGGATGGGTATTTCTTCAGAGAAGACACCCAAGCAGCCGAGCTGCACACAGAAAGTCTCCCCATCACTGATCATTAGGGAAATGCGAATCGAAGCCACGGTCCCGTGCCACTCCGCCCCCGGCGGGACGGCTGCTTTCCAAACGGAGCGAAGATCGGAAGATAACGAGAGCTGGGAGGATGGGGGGAAAGCGCGATGCTGTGGGAACGTAAAGCGGTTCGACTCCCGAAACGTCTGGGCGATGCTCCGAGAGACCAAACGTCGAATCACCACCTTGCTCATCGGTTCTACCTCCGCGCCGGGCGCACACGCAGCACTGACACGGAAGGGAACTCTGGCGCAGGCCGCGCAGGGGACGAACCTCGAAAACAAGCTGCGCTGAGTGAGCCAGTCGCAGGAGGACAAACGTCGTGTGATTCCGTCCCCACCGGGAACGGCGACCAACTCCCCCGGAGCGAGGACAACGGCTGCTGTCGGGGACTCGGGGGTGGCGGGGGGGACACGGGGGGTACTATCTGATGGGTGCGGAGTTTCCGCTTGGGAAGACGAAGAGGGTCTGGAGGTGAGAGGGTCGGCGGCTGCAGGACGCTGTGACTGTACGGACGGGCTCGGGGCTGAGCGCGCAGATGCGGTCTAAGTGGCGAACTTCGTGTAACGTGTACTTGAGCACGGAAATGAAAAGGATGGAAAAAAACCTCGCTCACCAGTTCCTTCGTCAAGTAATCCGCCAGCGTGTTCAGGAGCTTGTAATATACTTCAAACCATGGCAGGTAACTGCAAAAAAATAACAACAACTTCAACACACACAGACAATTTAGGGCCAAAACCCACACGACGATGGAACAAACAAGGGGATGCTGCTTCCCGCGGCCTCATCCTGGAAGGCAGACACGTCTTTCTAGAATATTCAGCCTTGGAATCCACGTGACCAACGCCCAGGCGGCGTTCAGGCAGCTGAACCGTGGTGGCAAAATTCTGGTTTAAGCTTAAGTCCTCCTCCTTGCAACGGCTTTCCACCCAAGCGCACTCCAGCCCCCCAGATCCGCGCAACTAATGAACGTTCAGAGCCCTGTCCTTCCGCCTCTGCGGTCACGTTGTGCCCACGCGGGCAACTTTCTCAGCAGACGAAGACCTGTTGAGTCTGACGTTTTCGTTAACGTTTCAGCGATCCTCTGCACCTGTGGGTTTTAGCGCTGCTGATGGCCGTGGCTAAAGATTCTGAAAGGGACTGAATGGCCTGCGACGTGGTGCGAGGTCCTTCCCGAAACAGCACAAGGCCGTCGACCAACGATCTACGTGTGGTGTTTCAGCCGATAAGACGGCGGCACTATCGACTCCCTGGCCACCCTTTTTCTCTGTATAATTAACTCCTGGTCGCTGTAGGAATTCACGACGACTGCACTTACCTTTTCTAGGACCAAAAAAAAAAAAAATTGGCCCAGGGCACACGAAGAGCCAATAATTCAAATACGGTAACAAGACTCAGTGCAAACTTCAAAGACAAACTGTGTGTTCAGAACCACAGAGAGAGAGAGAGAGAGAGAGAGAGAGAGAGAGAGAGAGAGAGAGAGAGAGAGAAACACGATAAATTTCACGAGCTCGCCTCGCTCGGGTGAGAAATGCTCTTCTCGTGCTGTTATTTCTGTTTTCTTAAGTAACTTGCGAGCGCTGTGTGTTCAGGGCAATTCATTTTGAGCTGACGCGCACTCGGGGGAGGGGAGCTAGGTGATGTGTGCACAAGAGCTCACTCTCCTGTTCCGGAAACTTTTGGGTAAATTTGATTTTTTTTTTTTTTAGTAAAAAGCCTGCGACATCCACAAAGGGAGGTCGGAAAGCCCGCCCCGCTTTGGTCTCTCTCTGAGAGCGAGGCTGTCGTGAGCAGGGTGCGTGAGGTTAGGCTTCTCTTTAGATGCCGGCGTCTGAACCTTCAGCACGAAACACAAGAAAGGCAGCCGCCCCGGCCCGGCTCCCCGCCCGCCCCGCCGGCCGGCTTCACACGAGGGGGATCGACCCCCAGTTTGGAGCGTAATCAGAGTCGAGCCTGACCGACACCCATGCTGTTACGACCACAGCACAGACTCCTATTTCTCCAGAGCGTCTCACGGACTCTGGGATTCTAGCCCTCAGCGTCCTTCCTCCCTCCCTTTCTCCACTCACGTCTCGGGTGTCCGAGCAGGAAGCACCCGCTTCCCTAACGAGTCAGATGACACAGGGAGGGAGGTGGGACGGGCAGGCCTTGGTGGCAAACGGGCGGACTCAGGGCACAGCGAGAAGCTGCTACTGGGAAGCGCGAGGCCCAAGCCAGCGAGCCTCCCTGTTCGCAGGAGGAACGAGGGCCGGAAAGGTCACGCAAGATTTCGTAAACTTGTTTCTAAAACGTGTAGAAGGCGCACACCCGCACCCGCCTGCCCGGCGTCGCCAGCTGGCAGCCTTCCGGCCGCAAGGCAGAGACTCAGAAACCCCAGGGCCGGGTCGGTCAGTGGCCGGAAAGGGCACGGGTCCACTTGAGTTGTTGGCATCCGATTGAGCAGGCGAAACGTACGGCATTCGGACTCCTACCTCAATATTTAAGTTTTCAAAAGTGAACACGGAGAAAGGAAGCTTTCGGGAAGAATTCTAGTGTCACGGGCAGAATCTTTAAACCTAGTCGCTGATGAGCGTGGCGAGCAAATAAAATGGCTTTTCGACTTACTTGGATTTAGAGAAAACAAATGAAGAACGATAAGCCTATATTTAAGCACAGGAGCGTGAGAGGGTACAAAAGACAGTCTCCTGCGTCGTTTTTTTCCTTTTTTAACTACAAATACTCACCTAAGGATGCACAAGCAGATCTTGCCTCCCGCTGTGAGCCTGCAGAAGCCAAACCTCTGCTTGCTTTCGATGTCCGTCAGGACGAAGGCGAAGTGCTGTCCGACCTGGTTTTGAGCCACCCTGAAACACAGCAACGTTCAGAACCGCAGAGAGAAGCAGCCACGAGAACTCGCGCCACCGGCTTCTGCCCTCCGACCCGGGGCCTCCCGGTTAGAACTCCGTTCTCAGACGAAACCGAGGCTGAAACGTGGGAGCTCGACCCTGAGTCGAAGGTCAGAACGCGTCGGAACCCCCTTTCGGGCCGAGCAGTTCCACGTAGACTAATCCCTTCCTAGGGAACGGGAGGGATCGTGCCCTGAGTTTTCTCAGGCCTAAAGTACTCATAAATACCCCAGAAATGCTGAAGGATAAATAAACAAACAAAAACGACGACTGCTGGAACTGTGGAAGTGAGGGGCTGGACGGGACGGCTCAGCCCCGGTCTCTCTTTCTGACGCCTCCAAGCCAGCTTGGGGGCAACCACGTTGCCTGAGGACGCAGGGGCGGCCACCTCCCACCCCGTCTGCCCCGAGGACGCACCACACGCATTATTCTTGGCGTCTCTTGTGCACTGTCTTGTCGAGCTGCCTGGATACTGAGACTAAATTCCCAGGGTCCAAAGGAAGGATCCAGTTTCTACAGAAATCTCCCAAGGTCTTGGCTAATTCTGAGCGACGCGTCGCGCGACCATCGGAGCCGTCGCCCTGCAGGGTGCGGTGCGGTGTGCGTCCGCAGCACCCGGGACCTCTGCTCTTCGAGACGTATGTTCTAAATGTGCAAATGTGCGTCCCTGGTCCCGTCTCACCACGGGACACCGCGACCGGACCTCCGCCCCCTGGTCCTGACGTAAAGCACCCGCGACGCCTGCATTTGGGGTTTGAAACAGCCACGGGGTCCCGCGACAGGAAATCCGTTCCCTGACTCCAAGCGGCCGATAGGGCACATCGATCTCCAGGAAACACCGCACGTCAAATGCTGAACCTTTCACGCGCGTCTTTAAGGCGACGACTTTTGAAAAACGGTTGGAATTTCAAAAACAGCCCCCGGCGCCGAGGCCTCGCGTGCCCGAGGCCTCGCTCGCGCTCCTTTATCTGACCTTCGCTGTCCATCTGAAAGCCGCACCTTTAGCAAGCACCACTGACTGCCCCAAACAGAAGTAAACACACGAGGGCCTCGTCCACGCCAGCGCCTGAGTAGCCCCGAGCCCGCCACCCAGAATCTCCTCTTGAACACTGCCAAGGTTCAGATCTTTACCAATCTCCAGGAAAATGGGCTCCTAAATAAATTTTCTTTTCAAATCCACTCGGGCCATCCTCGTAAAGAAAACAAGCACCGATAAAGGGGTGCGGACACCGCGTGGGGGAGATTAAAGCCTCCGCGACCACGTCGGAAAGGCTGGCGCCCGGGACAGGCCAAGCACGCGCAGGCACCGCTCCACGCAGCCAGGGCTCATTCGGCCAAATCCGAACACGATGAGATTTCTCGGAGCTGCCGGAAGAGCGGCCGGCGGCCTCCCGTCACCCCGCGCCACTTCTGTAAAGCCCTTCCGGGGCGACGACCAGCCGTCGGCCCCGTGATGCCACAGACGGGCCTTTCAGTGAGGGCGAAGGGAGAGGGAAGCCGGGACAGAGACGTCTCAGCTTCAGAGACGCAACGCGAGGACACGTGTTGTGTTGTGTCGTGTCGTGTTGTGTTTCCTGCTGGTGCTCACGACACGCCCCTGAGGGACAAAGGGAAGACACGGCATCTCAGGACTTCTCCGCCTCCCGGCCTCCCTCGGTAGGAGGAACAAAACGGATCCGATGGTTTAAAAGCTTCTTCGTTCCGGGGACGGTTTAATTCTAAGCCCCTGGCCTTTGTTGTTGGGAGAGAAAGTACATTTCGTTTGATTTAAAAACGAAAACCCCACGCGTCGTAGTTCTAAGCGCTCGGTGAGGTGGCTGAGGTCGCCGTGACGACGACATACGTACCTGTCCACGTCGAAGGGGAAGCAGAACTTCGGCACACTCTGGAGCACTTCCTGCGGAGGCAAGCGCGAAAACGGCAGCTTTAGAACATTTGGCGAAGACGCAGCGAAAACTTTCCTGAGGCACCTTCTGGGGCCGGAAAAACAAGGGATTTTCTTTTCCCTCCTTAAGAAAACTAGCACAGGTTCCTCGACTAAAATAATTGATTATTAAAAAGGAATTAAGCGTGTGCTTGGGCAGATTGCAGTGACAATGCCAAGGAAGCCCCGGGAGGCAGAGGCCTGGCCTGAAGTGTATTAACGCCCTTCGCGTCCCCGCTGGGATCTCCTTCCACAAGGCCATATGGGTTTTACAAGAAGCGCCGCACCATATGGGGAAGCCACGTCTGCTGCTACTGCTACCCCAGACTAGCCACAGGGACTTCTGACAGATCCTGGCTCAGAGACATAAATGTTGTTTCAATTAAAACGCAGGCGGGGCAGGCGCAGGAGGCCGGCCGCAGGAGGAATGGCGAGGGGGGTGAGCGCTCTGCGTGGCCCCCAGCACAGCGGCCTTCAGGAAAGGCCTTCTGCGGCTGAAAGGCCACGTTTGTGCCAGCGAGTCCCGGTCGGTGCGGTGACGGGGACGCTAAGCTGCGTCCCCCCCGCAACTCCTGCGTGCGTAACTGGAAGCGGGCGTTGACACTGGAAACTACAGAGCGGCCCCCCTGAGCACCCCCGCCTCAAAATCGCCGCACGCGGAAATCGGGGTTTCAGCGCGACATCGAAGACCACCTCGCGGCCCTGCCTGGGAGCCTGCGGAGGTCCTGCGGCCCTTACGAAGTCGCCCCCGACGCTCTCAGAAATCCCACGCAGTGCACAGCGACGCTTAAAGACCGGACGCGGAGTCGTCTGTCGGCCGTTTGGCACAAAAAATAAATAAATGAATGAAACAGGCAAAGCCCTACTTTGTAACACACGGAAAACAAGATTAACTCTGAGCCCGAAGCTAATCTCTAGACGGGAAGGTACCAGAGAAGTTCAAAGCAGATGCTGCTTCCAGACAAAGCCGAGGTGTCTGTGGGTGTTTCCACTTAGGAACCAGCGATCTAACACCTCGACGCGGCAGTTCCCCCCGCAGACGCCTCTTACCCTCCAGACGCCTCTCACCCCCCCCCCAGACGCCTCTTACCCGCCCCCCGGACGCCTCTCACCCCCCCCCAGACGCCTCTTACCCCCCAGACGCCTCTTACCCCCCAGGACGCCTCTTACCCCCAGACGCCTCTCAACCCCCCAGACGCCTCTTACCCGCCCCGGACGCCTCTCACCCCCAGACGCCTCTTACCCCCAGACGCCTCTTACCCCCCACACGCCTCTTACCCCCCCCAGACGCCTCTTACCCCCCAGACGCCTCTTACCCGCCCCCCGGACGCCTCTCACCCCCCCCCAGACGCCTCTCACCCAACCCCCCAGACACCTCTTACCCCCCCCCAGACGCCTCTTACCCCCCCCCGACACCTCTTACTCCCCCCAGACGCCTCTTACCCCCCCCAGACGCCTCTCACCCCCCAGACGCCTCTTACGCCCCAGACGCCTCTCACCCACGGCCCCTTCACCCGGGGCACCCGGGACCAGAGAAGTCGCCGTGCCTGGGTGTGCAAACCCTGCGCGCAAACACAGTCTCCACGACTTGATGGCGACTTGCCTGGCGCTCTCCGCGCCGGCGGCAGGGGGGCATCGATTAAAAATGAGACCCTGTCGCCCTCGAGTGCTGACACCACAGAGGGCGCCACGAGCCCCAGGAAGGACGCAGAGAGAGAGGCGCCGGGTAAGAAGCCCCTTCGGGGTTCAGGGCGCGGCCCCCGGGTGGCCTGGGAGCAGGAACCCTCAGGAGTGGGCGCCGCAGACTCCATGGCCACGCATGGTGCTTCGCGACGTGGAACTGAAATTGCTGCCCGACTCGCCGTCGTTTCGTTTACTCAGACTGAACAGAGTCCACCGCAAACGGGAGAGGCCCTGTCACTCCATGTTGCTGCCCCTCACCTTGCGCCGTGAGAAGGAAGCCACGGTTCCCTGCTCCACGTACGACCACCACTTAGGCGCTCCCCGCAAAGGCGTTCACACAGTTTCTGTGGCAGTCTACTCATCGTCTACCCACCCACCCACCCATCCATCCCTCCATGCACCCCTCCATCCCTCCATCCCTCCTCCATTCCTCCCTCCATCCCTCCATCCACCCACCCATCCCTCCATCCATCCCTCCTTCCCTCCCTCCCTCCATCCCTCCCTCCATCCCTCCATCCATCCCTCCCTCCATCCATCCCTCCATCCCTCCATCCATCCCTCCATCCATCCCTCCATCCCTCCATCCATCCATCCATCCCTCCATCCCTCCCTCCATCCCTCCATCCCTCCATCCATCCCTCCATCCCTCCATCCCTCCCTCCTTCCCTCCCTCCCTCCATCCATCCCTCCCTCTCTCCCTCCCTCCACCCGCCCACCCCATCTGTCATCCACCTGTCTATCCACGATTCACTGTCTGCCCCGAAAGACACCCAAATCAGCAATATATTTCGCATTGATTTTCAGCCTCGAATTAAGAAGGCTCCCCCGTCGGCGGCTTCGCCTTTCACACCCTCCCCCTCGCCCCTCCCAGCAGCGACACGCGCGCACGCACAGACTTCTGCAGAACAGCAGCTCGCCTCCCAACTGGCAGAAGCGCCCCTCGGGGGACAAGTCTTTAAACCTCCGCAGTCTTTAAAATTCAACCAGCCAGCAGGCCTACAGACCAGGGTATAAACAGCACGGACAAAAAAATCCTCTCTCGGCTTCTGTCAGCGACAAAGCAGCTCAGCGGTGGACGGCGCCTCCCCTGACAGCCTGAGCTGGGCTTACACAGATCAATAGCCGGGAGTCCTACCTAGCTCCGGGGCCGGTTCTCTCCCTTAATTACAGGTGCTATTTAAGCCCAAGTTAAAAAGGCAGAGAGGCTTGGAGGGGGAAGACATGCACGCAATTAGCGCTTCTGGACGCTTGGAGCAGCGACGTTAATTGAAAGTTGCACTTTTACATTGACTGGGAGCGCTCGTGAAATCGGGTATTTCCAGCGCGTGGAGTTTTTGATCTCACACGCACACGCACGTTTCCAGGCTGGCATCCACCGAGTATGCACAAGGTTGAAGATGAGACTCTTCAAAAGTTATGTTTCCACTGTTTTTTACGGGCTTTTGTCCCCCCACACACACACACCTGGTTGCCTCCGCCAAGAACAATTATTTGCGTTTTCAAAATCCTCTTAATTCTCTGACCCTTTTAAATCTTGTGCCAACACGTGTCGAAACGAAAACGACCAAAACGACGCAAGGGAACACGGAAGTGTGAATCGCCAAGCACCCGGGGCAGGGACACGTCTGTCCCACAAGCAGCCCAGCCTCCCCCGGGCGAGCGCCCGCAAACCGGGCTGATGAAAATTTATACGTTGGTCCTTTTGACCCCGTAGCCCACATCAGCGCTAATAAGGACGGCGGCCAGGCCGCTCTCGGGAGAGGGAAGAGTCAGCTGCTGGCGAGCGAGCGCCGCGTTAACTCCACCCCATGAGGCTGCCATTTCTCACCATCCATTGATCAAATAAAAGAGGAAACAGGCATCTGAGATCCTACTTTTTTTTTTTTAAGCTAAAATATGTAAAGTTTACCGCCTGGTTATTGTTCGATCACGACGAAGGACTTGGAAGTCCTCGGAGAAAGGTCTCAGGTAAGATGAAATGTGTCACCGGTGACACCAGTAATTGCTTTCTCCCCCCCCCCCAGCCGCCCCTCCCCGCCGGGCCCTGGGACCCGAACGCTCCCTGAGGGAGGCTCCATGTCTTCCTCTCGGCCATCCACGTCGGTAAAGGAGGCCTGCCCCAGCGACCCCCTCCGCACCCGCGGCTTCAACTCCGCCTCCCTGAGTGCTCAGCCTTCCCGCGAGGTGCTGCACGGACCCCAGGGTTACCCGTCCGACTACTGCCATGATCAAGTTCCCACTGTTCCCCAGAAATCCGAAATGCACAAAACCGAAGGCATTCCCTTAGGGTTCGCCCGCATCACCTAGAAGGGCAGCACCGTCTACCCAGTTACCCCGACGGAAAACACGGCAGCGACCCCCCCCTCCGACCCCCATGCACAGCCTCTCGTTCGTCACGCCCTGTTCGTTCACCTTCCAACTACCATGCTCCAAGGCTTCCCGGTGCGAGGGCAGAAGGAATCGGAAGGAAAGTGAAAAGGGACGAAGCTCAACGGGACAGGCCTTCACAACAGGCGTGAGCGGATGCACGGTCCGTACAGGCGGCAGACGCAGGAGGGTCTTGACGCCGACTTAGCCTCAATGGCACCTGCGACGAGGGGCTGAGATACCTGCGCCCACTGAGGATGCTTAACGAGCAGAAGGCATGGCTCCCGTTGCGAGCGGCGACGGGGTGAACTGTCCGGGGAGGGACGAACTCGACATCGCCCCGGAGGCCTCGGGGGCGTCGTCTGTCCTCCTGCTCTGCCGTCCTGGGCTGGGCGGCTGTGTCCCCAGCCTCCTCCACTCACGGTCTCGAGACGAGCTGCCAGAGCGGGGCCCGTGACACGAAGACACGGCTCGCCCAGGGGAAGAAGCACCTCTCCCTTCGGCGGGGGAGTCTTCCCCAGAAGCCCCGCCGGCTGACCCTCCTCTACGTCTAATCAGCCACGAAGTCAAAGTCACTTCTGAACTAGCCGCGGGCCGGGGAGCCAGCCACCTGTGCTCAGGAAACGCTCACTCCCCACTCACCTCGCACACGTGCCCACACAGAAGCTTGAGTGACGCAGCGACGCGTCCTTTCTTACGACGCCTCGCGACGATCTTAATCTCCCCAAATCAGTCAGCATCAATACCCCGCATTCGTTCAATCCACTCGCGCTTCACGTAGGAAAATTAGGAACCTCCTTTTCCGCCAAAGAAAGGTGCACAGAGCTGCTTGGTGACAAGCAGGCCGCGAGGTGCAGAACTGCCACCCCCCGCTGCGCCCTGAGCTATTCAGACTCCCAGGGGCACCCCAAGATGGCTCAGGTTCCCAAGGGAAACGCCGCCGCACTCAGAGTGGTTCGAGCAGGACGCGTTTTATTGAGAAAGAATGACATCAACGTGGCGAATGGCGCGGAGCCTCTTTCAGCAGCATCTCGTGTTTTTGAGAAGTTTTTAAACCTAGAAATTACATTTTAAATTTAAAGTCGAGGAGTAACTGTCAACGACGGAGCCCGCTGTGGTGTTTTTACTTGGCTTTCACTGTCACGTACCGTTTCGTCGCATCCTCCGTCCCTCAGCCAGGGGAAGCACTGTCAGACTGTGAATTCCGACCGCTAACTCGGAGCACGTTATTCTTCACCGTCACAATTTAAAGATGGCTTTTCATCGTGGGAAGACATAAAAAGCCACCGTAGAGAAAACGTAGCCTGCGAGGACGAGAGCTGTGCTGCTGACACCTCCAATCCGAGGGTCTGGGCTGCGCGCGTACCGGTCTCCAGTCAGGCGATGAGGCCTCCGCCGTCTGCAAACTGTCGCCTCGGCTTAACCCGCCCCCACCGAGAAAGCCCAGGTCTGGAGGCAGGCAGAGCGACGTGACAAAAAAGTGTGTGGATTCACAACGAGGTGGGCGGTTTGCTCGGCCAACAAGAGGCGGGACACGTTTCTGCGACTCGTTTAAAATAGACAGAAGCGTCTGAAAGGCCTGGGCAGGGGGCGGCCTGAGATGGCAGCACAGGAAGGTGCTAAACGCGGCTCCCCACAGACACCCAGACCTACAGCTGCGCATGAAGCCGTCCGCCCTGAAACACTAGCATCACCCGGCTGAACAGCCACCACCCCCCAGCAAAGGGTAAAGGGCGGCATCGAGACAGGCAGGAGAGGCAGAGACGCGGCCGAGCCGAGAGCCCCGCCTTCGGCACGGTGGCGCACACGACGGGAGACATCTTTTTTTTATTTTCTGACCACGACCATGTGAAACTAGAAATCAGAAAGAAAATTGGAAAAATAACGAATATGTGGAGATGGAACAACATGCTCCTGAGTAACCAAAGAACCAATGAAGAAATCAAAGGGGAAAATCAAAAAATACCTCGAAACGCACGAAAATGGAAACACGACACCCCAAAATCCATGGGATGCGGAAAGAGCAGTGCTAAGAGGGAGGTTCACAATGACACAGCCCTACCTACCTCAGGAATCAAGGGGAATCTTCAACAATCTGACTTTCCACCTAAAAGGACTACAAAAAAAGAAAAAATGAAGCCAGAAGTTAGTAGAAGAAAATGGTAATAAGAGCGAAGGTCAACAAACTGGAGACGACCCCTTCCAAGATGAAAAAGATCCATGAAAAGTAAGAGCTTCTTCATTGACAATATAAACTTGACAAACCTTTAACCAGACTCATCAAGGGAAAAAAAAAGGGCTCAAATAAATAAAATCAGAAATGAAAGGGGAGACTTTGTAGCTGAGGGCACAGAAATACCAAGAAGAGGCTACTGTCGACAAGGAATCACGTGCTGAAAACTAGCCAACCTAGAAAAAATGGACAAATTCCTAGAACTGTAAGGTCCTCCAAGACTGAATCCTGGAAAAATCAAAAATCGGAACAGGATGATGACTCATAAGGAAACCGAACGCATCATCCAAAACTCCCGGCAAACAGAAGTCCGGGACCCGACGGCTCCGATCGCTTTATGGATCAGACTCGTCGTATGAGGCCAGGATTACCCACACTCCACGACGAGACAAGGACGTCAAAAAAGACGAAAATCACAGGCCCCAATCCCTAAGAGACGTGGAGGCAAAAATCCTGAACAAAATACTAAGCGGCTGAATTCAACGATTCATCCGAGGGATCGTACGCCGGGATCCGGCGGGATGTGTTCAGGGATGCAAGGACGGCTCAGCTTCCACCGACGGACCAACGTCGTGATCGGCTGTGGCAGCACTCAGAACGGGGGAGCCAGAGGCTGCGGGGTGAGGGAGGGGGCACAGCGGGTGGCCAGGGAGCACCCAGAGGGAACTTTCCGGAGCGACAGAAACGGTCTCTATCTTTGAGGCAAAGTGAGTTCCCAGCTGCGTGTACACGTGAGTCCGAACTCGTTCATTCCATCGGGCACTTGCCACCTGAGCTGCACCACGGACGAATCGTCGGTCAATAGTCAATGGACGCGTATCTCTGTTTGCCAGCAAATCGTGGTCACCCTACCTAAGGGGAACGGGGAAGCTTTGAAGGGTCTGAGGCGAGGGAGGGTTCGGATGTTAGAACGATCGCCCTGGCTCGAAGTGGAGCGTGGATTTGAAAAGACCGAAGACGGGGAAATCAGACGGGAGGCGCCTGGGGTAATCAAGGAGCGCGCTGGTGGCCTGGAGCGAGCGTCACGGCAGGAAGGAGAGGAGGGCACAAACTAAGGTACGGGTGGGGGCGCAGACGAAGCCACCCGGGAGGCAGAGGGATAAAGTGGCCGTCACTCCGCGGGAAGGATCTGGCCTAGACCTGAGAGATGGACATCCTTCTCTCATACGCCCCCAGGCAGCTTCAGTGTAACATCCCGAGGTAAAAAATCACGCAATCTTCTCCCGCGGGGGTGAAACGGGTCCTCATTCTTCTAAGGACTCGTGTCAGGACGGCAGAGGCTGTGGAACACGCGGCCACCTCTGCGGTTACCGTCACGATGCGCCCGCGATCAGCAACCAGGGATCGATGAAGTCCGCGGCCAACCAGAAAGTCCTAGTTGTCACGACCGGCCGGCGCGCTCGACTGGAACAGAGAAACCTCCGAAATCTGGGCGGGTTTATTCGACTTCGAGGTCCCCTAACGCCTCACGGTGCCCGGCACGGGTGTCGCGCTCGGAGGAAACGTTCGCCGAGCTCGGGGGAATGACACAGTCTCGGCACCGCCAGCACCGACAGGCCCTGGGACCCAGTTCCAGGGCTGCGGCTTAGGGTGCCGCTGGCTCTCCTTCGCATCTTCCGAAATGAAGATGTGGTGAGGTAACCGCTCACCCTGTGACCTCGCCACGCGCGTCTCCTGTCTCATTTAATCCCTCCTGCCCGTGTGTTTGCCTGTGTCGGGGTCGGGGTCAGGCCGAAGCTTCCAGCCGTGATCCCCACCCGGCGTATTGTGCTGCTGCTGTTTTCATGCAGGTTCCCACCGGCAGATGCCCGAGTCTGGTGCCTCCCTGGTCTCTACACGGCAGACACTGCCCATCTACATGAAGAGTTAAGATTCCGCAATTATCGCTTCAGAACCAAAGTCACACCCAGCCTCAGGGAAAACAACAGGGGCCGCACGTGGAGGAGGAGTCGCAGGGGGAGAGACGGGGTAATATGGCATCGCTGGTGTGAGTCTCACCCCGCCCCAGGTTGTCCAGTCCCTTGAAACTGAGTCCTGAGGCCAAAAATAAAAATAAAAAGCCCTGCCTGTCACGTCCACGCCGGCTCGCTCGCCAGGGCTGCGAAAACGAGACTCTCAGTCACAGCACAGGCCCGGCTCCTCTCCAGGAACGGGCCGAGGCGGATTCTCTCTCTCAGAGGAGCAAGCCTCCCAGCAGTGAAAGCCGGAGCGCGTTTGTGAAAATCGGAACCGGAACCCATCAGAACAAGGGTCAGAGCAGAACCAGTAAACCATGCTGGAGCGAGGCAGGCCCGATGAGGTGAAACAAGGGCAAGAGCGAGGGCGGGGGTCGGGGGCGGGAGAGTCACTATCTTAGGCTCGGACTGGGACCCGCAGGCAGGCCAGGCCCGTCCTGGCTGCGGGTTTCCGGTGCTGCTCGGCCGGTGAGCACCCCGGGGTCGGGCTGGCCTTGGGCCGTCCTGGTCGGGGCGGTTTGCTAGCCATTTTTATCCCCTTCCACTGAGGGCAGGAAGCTGGGCTCAGTAATTAAAACCTTATTTCCATACAGTCCCCAGAGGAGCAGGAATCCAGGAGCCCTGACTGTTGCTTTTTAGGTTGCCCTACATGACACGAGGTCTTTCTTCCACCAGAAAAGAAGTGCACACGCCTTCTTTTTGATCCCTCGAACTACAATTAAATTTCAAGTCACAAGGGGTCTTCAGGGATGTTTCTGGAAATTCTAAATAGGAATCCCCTGAGCTATTATCTTGCGAACTTCGCTGCCCGCCCCACCCGGTAGAGCACACCCACCTCTCGGGATAGGAATAACAACGTCGTTCACACTCCCGGCTGACGTCACCTCTGGCCCTGGCTGGGATTATAAATAAAGGTGCCAAGTGCGGTCTCAGCCCTTGCGAGGCAGCAGCCCTCCTGTGAGAGCCGGCGCCGCGAACACTGGCTCTTTTCACCGAGAAAGCCACCAAACAGGTCCAGCCAAATAGCAAAGGGCTTTGGTCACTCCTAGTCTAGTCCACTCCAGCAGGAACGACCTTACAGGGAAAACACAATTTCCTGAGTCTCTCGCGAAGGATTTTCCTAAAGAAGCCAGAAAGCGCGCGCCTGCTGGGTGGACTTGCCGGGCTGAGAACGAGCGCTCTGGGAGAAGGCGTCCGCACCTCCTGTTCATTCTCCGCGGCACAGTGCTGTGGCAGGGCACGTGGGAAACAGGGAGTGACTACAAAGACAGGGGACGCGTCTGCCAGCGCAGACGCAGGCACGAAACGTCTGTGAAGTCAGGTTCGACCTCTGGTCGGCCGAGAAGCGGAGCTGAAATGGTTCTCCCTCCCTTTCGCGGACGAGTCTCGATGCTTCTTGCGGTTGAGTCTGGGTCCGCTGGGACCCCATCTCCCCCGTCTGGGGCCCCTCTCCGGCCGTTACATTTGACTTTTCTGCAACGTGTGACACCTCATGTGTTCACTTGATTCACGGGATGATTCGGCGTTGACCATGGACGAAGCGCGTGGGAACCGAAGCGAAGTGACCTCCGCCTTGACCTTGCCCCTCGCTCCCCGGCATCCGGGGCTCCCCTCGTCTCTGTCGTTCCTTCCTGGGCCACCTCACAACGCCTCATCCAGGGTTCTGTCTTCAGCCCTCACCCCGCCAGGGGGAATCGAACCTCGCTGCCACACACTCGGGATAAAACTCGGGCTTCTCCAGCCAGACGCGAGGCCCGAACCCGGTTCGGCTGGTCACCTACCGTGAGAAACTGTGTCTCACCTTCCCCCCTCCAGTCCCGGGGTCCCTGCCACCGGGAGGACGTCCCAACCTGAACGCCCAGCTCATGTGGAGCTGACACCGGTACCCTCCCCCACGTTAGGACCCCACATCGCCCCTGGATGCCCTCACGCTAACCCCTGCCCAGGCTAAATCCGTCCAAGAGTTAGAACCAGGCAGGAACGTCCCTTCGCTGTCCACGAGGCATCGGACACGAGCTAATCCCACGGGGACCGGGCGTCTGCGTCCGCAAAAATGACCACAAGGCTGCATCGTGGTCTTTTCTGGGCAAACGGGCCAAGGATAACGACATCTGTTACCACTCAGCCCTGGCTCCCCAGGAAAAGTGGCAAAGCTGTCACGTGTTTGGGAAAAAAAATGCATGTGAACAAGCACGTACCTATGCGCTAGAATAAGCTAAATTCTAAAAGTGACAGAAAATGACTCCTGCGTCAGACGTAGCATTCGCCACCACCAGTAGTGACACGTGGCAACCATGAAGGTACGACTCGAAATATTCCTGGGGAACCCGAGCCTGATATTCCGACTTGATTCCGACTTGAACATCTGAAAACTCTCGCACAGGCAAAGCCCATTAAAATGCACATATTTTATCCCGCTCCGAATGAGAACACGTCCAGTAAATAACCCCGCTAATCTGGCCTCTTTTAACTCTCCCTGGCCATCCAAGCGCATTCCTTTTCTCCGAGACTCAGCAGCTGGGAGGGAAGGATTTCAAACGATCATTTTCACATCATATTCCGGCACCTTTTCTTCAGTTCCCCGAGCCGGCCTTTGAGCCCCGGCCCGTTACCAGGGGTCTCTTTTTAGATCAGTCCATATTTCCATAATCCACACTGCTGTTTCCTCTTTGCATCCCCCCGGGGTGGGCTCACCCCACCCCCAGGACTGTGGCTCACAACGGCCATTAAGCCTTATAACAATGACAAGGCGACAAAGGAGCGGGTGGGGAGAAGGCTAGCTGGTGCCATATGCTGATCAAGTTCCACGTTCTCGCTCACAGAGCTCATTTTTTCAACCTCAGCGTGTTGGGAGTGCGGGCCCCGCATCTACCGGCTCCCCCCAACTGCGGCCCAGGCTTAAACTGTAAACAGCAGCAAACGGCCAGGCACCGCCAACGTGAACGAGCTTATCCTGAATAGTGGGCCAGGAGCGGGGGAGGGCGAGTGAGAACGGCCCAACGGCCCAACCGAGGGCAAGGCGGCGCCATGCGGGGGGTTACTGCCTTCTGGCGACCCGCGAGCCTCACTCGCTCGCACCCATTCCTGAAAGGAAATCTCCACCACGCTGCGCGCAGTTACAATAAGCGATTCACCTTCCACGTCAATTGGTATCGACCCTATGCCGACTCTGGAAGATTTTAATTTCCCCATCAAGCCATACCCGAAAATGCGGTTACTGTTGCTTCTACCCTTGGTTCCACAGCTAACAAATTTTAACTTCTTTTTAGCTAAAATTCAAGGAAGAATGATGAAATGCAACCTTTTGAACTGGCAGAGAGAAATATAAATATATATATATATAAATATGAATATAAATATAAATATATATATAAATATATATAAATATATAAATATAAATATATATAAAAATATAAATAAATATAAATATATATAAAATATAAATAAATATAAATATATAAAAATATAAATACAAATATATATAAAAATATAAATAAATATACATATATAAAATATAAATATAAATAAATATATATAAATATATATAAATATAAATATATAAAAATATAAATATAAATATATAAATATATAAATATAAATATAAATAAATATAAATATATATAAATATAAATATAAATATATAAATAAATATAAATATGTAAAATATAAATATAAATATATTTTTCCCTCCTGTCTGCAGAATTGCTTCTGATTCCTCAGCCTATGTTCTGTCACCTTGAAAATTATTTTTCAACTCTTCCCAAATCTACTTTGGTCAAGTGTTTACTGATCAGTAACCAGTGAGTTTTTGTGAAACCACATTTCTCTCTCTCAATCGTATCATCTGTAATTTAATTTCTGTAGGCTGCTGAATAATGCCAGGCGTTCCAGGATTGATGTGAACCCTCTGCGTAGTTATAATAATGTCACCGCCATAAACATAAATGAAAACCTCCCCTCTAAGCGCTCGCTTAAGTAAAACCTGTTCACCCTTCACCAGGAAAATAAGGTCATTTTTTTCAGGGGCTTTCAAATTTACGACCTAAAATGTATGCAAAAATATTCTTTTCAATAGGAGTTTGCTCGCTTGCGGAGTTCGGTTTTCTCATAAACGCCTCAGCTCCAAAGTACAATTTCTAATATCACTTTTGTTCCAAATTAGTTTCCCTGTTTGCAGTAAATTTAAATTTTAAAAGCAGACAACGTAAGGCAGGCATGAAGTTAAAATAAGACCATCGTGACATTTTGGCTTGAGCCTCCCAACACTGCACCGACCAAAGCAATCTTGTTCATCTAAAGAAAGATGAACAGGGAGAAATGTATAATGATGATGAAAATCTTATAATTTTAAGCACTTTCCCATATGCTTGCCATGTGTAATGTTTTATTCTGATTCTTCATTTTTAGACACAAGAATATACAAAAAAAAGTCAACACTATACGTCTCTACAGACTAAACTGATAAATATAACTGATATTTGAGGGTTATTGGGAGAGATTATTGATGAAATGTCTGGGGTGTGAAACGAAGTGCTGTCACGATACAGTTCTCTCACCTTTACAAAACTTTAATTAAAAATTTAAAAGTCAATTTGTCTCAGAAATATGTGTTCTTACGTGATGTATGGATTCGTAGGGGTAACGAAAGAAAAATTAACCATCACGACTCAAAAACCGGCTCAAGACACATAATTCTTTCCATCGGGGAAAAACGGAGTTGGTATAGAATGCAATGAAATTGTTTTGGCTCTTTTCTGTGTCTGATGTGATCAGCTGGTAGTTAAAAATGACAACAGAGTCAAAACAACAAAGTTTGTTAAACATACATAGCCACAGACATTTAAATGTTTATTTTGAAAGCACTAAGATTTATTTAAGAAATTATTTTCAAATAATTTAGATCTTCTTCCTGGCTGACGCAAGAAGCAAAATTCGGAAATGCCTAGCTATTAACCTACCTCGATTAGATCACGAAAGCCTTTATTCATTCTGACCAAATAAATCTCTTTAAAGATCATTACAACTATTTTTTTAAATAATGTGTAAAAAATTTTTTAAAGAATAGGCATTCTTCCTAAACCATGCAGACCAAGCATTAGACATCTTTGAACATAAAAACAGAATTAATATGGTGCTGAGTGTATATGCTTTGGGATCAGCTAACTACCTGGCTGCACGCAGCTATGAAAGACCAATGAGGATACAGCCAAAGGGTAAGATTTACCATTTTCTTCTATTATTGTCTAATACGTAGCTTCTTAGAACTTTATTCCACATCTACCGAGATTTCAGTATTTAATGAAATTGTCATGGTTGCTGCGATTACAACTAAGCACGTGGCCTGCCCTTTTCTCCTCGCGCCTCTAAGCGCACTTTCATCGCCCAGCGTGGGAGCACATACCAGGTCGCCAACACGTACTGAGTTTTGACTTTTTAAACCTTTTACAGACGTGGAGAGAAAGAAGGGACACACAAGCCAGGGGCTCCTCACGAACAGCAGACCTACCAGATCCTGGCGTCACCCCGATCCGCGGCTCACGGTAAACCGAGTTAAGTAAAGGCCTAATCGTTGGGGACCCAGGCCATTTCCAGGGCAGCACGCTCAAGTGCCGACTGCGGAGCACAAGACGCGAGTCTGCAGACTTCCTACGTTGTGAGGTGCAGCAAGGTTATACCTGGGGGTCGTGCCGGCGAGCGGGGTCGTCCCCCCCACTTTCCGAGGACGGGAACGGGACGTGCGACTCTGGAAAGCCACGCCGCGGGCATCCACGAGGGGTGGTGCCTGTTACAAGGCCGGGGAGGGGGGGGACAGAAGGCCCTGTCGCCCGCCCCCCGGGGTTTTTCTCGTGACACAGAAGTTAGCGACTCGGTTTCCAGGTTGTAACTAGGACGAGGGGCGAAGGCCGCGGTAGAGACAGTGGTGTCAGGCACACGCAACGCTGGACGCAGTTCATCTGAAAGTTTTGAGTGGCTCCACTATTTTCATCTTTCATACAACAGCGATAGCCACGTTTCCTCTACAGGGAAACCTCGCCAGACCCCTCACACTTGAAAACTACCAGGGATAAACGAACCAGAGCCACGAAGTCCCTGTCACCTACCCACAGTTTGGTTTGGTTTCTGATACTAAGTGGGTCCGTCTCGGAGCCTTCTGGAAAGGGTTGTCTCAGGTGTTCCAAAGCACTGGCACGTCAGAGACGAGACGCTGGGGTGACAGGCCTGCCAGTGGACATCACTCACACGTTAGGACACTCCGGTGACCGGGGTCAGGACTGCGAAGACGCCTTTTAGTCAAAACGCAAAAAGTCCCGTGACACCATCAAGCCAGGGTCCGGCAGGATGAAAATTAACTGCATCGTAGTGAATCAACCACCGAGGGACCTTTTCCTGTTTGGGATACTGTTGCTGCGGCTTTACTGCTCCGTTTCCCGGACACACAAGGAAGCTCTCTGTCCCCTTCCCGAGCTGTCTGTCCCCACCACGACGCAGTGAGCTCTGCTTCTGCAAACCGAACGTTTTCAAGCTACGCGTGATCCTCACCGATTCCTCCCCTCCCCAGAGTCAGAAACTCCTACCCAAGTCCCTTGACGTGTCACGACCACGTTGTCATTGGCACCAGGTCAGTTTCTAACAATCGTGGTTCGTCTTACCAGGACGTAACCGGAAAAACACTGATTCCGCAGTCACGGCCTTACTTCCAGGCTCGTATCTGAGGACGACCATGTCTGACCAGTCCCACTGAGGCACGTGTGAGGAGCAAATGCAGCCGACGAGCCTGAACCTGATGGCGGGCCGACCCGGCCTGGCCTTACAGACGTGCAGGCGGCCCCTCCTTCCTGGCCTAGGGCCCTCAGCAAACACCGTGAGTCTTGAGAATTCACCAAAGTCACAGGTCCTACACTAAAAAGTCTGGGGAGGGGAGGCTGAGCCTTTCTCGAAGGTGTCAGCGAGGACAGCCCAGTTTGCTGAGGCCTCAGGGCCGGGCTCCCGAGCCACCCCGTCCGGCGGGGAGCAGGGCCCTTCTCCTTTCTGGTTGTGCGACTTCAGCCACTAAGTGCTCTGCCGTCCTGGTTCTGCATCCGCGAAACAGGGATGACGGGGGTCCCTCAGCTCCCACGGCTTCGTGAGGGTTGAAAGGGCCAGCGTGGGAACTGGGGAAACGGCCCGTCGCACTGAAGGGACCAGCGACAGGAGGAGCAGGATGCGCCCCTTAGGGAGACCGTTCTCCTGCCTTCGAGATCATTGCACTGATCGGAGTAAGGTCAGTAGGGACAAGAACAGACGGGACTGGGGTTGGGTTTTTGGGTTTTTTTTTGGATTAAATAACTGCTTTCAAACTAGAAAAGAATACTGAGGAAAAAACTGTTACGATCGTTGTTGTTTTTTTTTAAAGAGCTCAAATAAGCGAGCAGGGTTTAGATCAGTATGTGAAGCCGAAAGAGCACCGGAGCTTAATTATTCATAAGAGCTCGTGCTTCTGCGTCAGACCAAGCGGCCTGCAGGTCACGAGCCGTGTGACCCCAGGCAGGTTCCCCACCTGGCTTCGGGGTGATGGGAGGACGGGGGGAGGAAGGGACATAAAGCGCCTCGGACGGGAGCCAGGACACGCCGAGCGCCAAGCAAAGAGCTTTCGAGAACGACAACTACCGAAGCAGCCTTGGACCCGCGAAAAGGCCGTGGGAGAGGCCCAGTCAGCACGGCAAGAAGAATGAGACGTGGCCACGGGATTCCTGTGTCGCCTGCAGGGTTCAGAAGAGTCACCGAGCAGCGCAGAGGCCCGAGGCTGGGTCCCCGCCCACGGGACTTCGGTTTCTTCAGGTTTAAAGTCAAGTCACGAGGCACCGAGGCTCGCAAAGCCCCTTCCAGCTCCAGGCCTGGACCAGCCTCCGGAAACGGCTGGGACCTGGGCCCGGGGTCACGAAGGTCCACGCCGGGACACGTGGCTCGCTTTTGCCTCTAGTACGTGAGGACCCACTGACGCTCCGCCACCCGCACGGACACATCACGACGCGCCATTCCAGCCCCGACTGGAAAGTCCCCGTCCCCGCTCATCAGCCCGGAGAGGGACAGCTGAGGGCGCCACCAAAGCCCCCGAAGCCGAACCGGGCCAGGACCCTGCCTAACCCGGGGCCCGCGGTCCCCCAGGAACTCTCGGGGGCGGTTCAAGAGGTGGCAGCCGCACCCGAAGACCTGGGCGGGTTCCATCCTGCATCAGGGGGTGAGGAGGACTCGCGACGACGACGAGGAGGACGAGCTTCCAAGTGGTGAGACGCGCAACGAGGCTCGGAGCCAAGGCCACGTGACGCGGGGACAGGGGCAAGGAAGCCGCGTGGGTCCTGACCCCGACCCTGCACACGGGACACGCTTCCGAACCTCGCCTTTCCCTCGGGGCTGAGAGCGATCGAGGCGCACGCCCTCTCGTTAGCGCCCGCGAAGCGAAGCGACCGTCGCGGCTCCTGCTCCTCTAAGCAGTGCTCGCCGCGCCCGCAACACCGCCGTGCGACGGCCCGGCCCGGCTTGCGAACGGCCCCGGGGAGGGAGTGCTCGTCCCACGGATCCCGAGGTCGCACGCGTGCACGATTACTTCTGGGTCAAAGCCTCGCTCCGGCCTCCACGCCGTGAATGGGGAGAATCCTGGAAGTCGCGTCCGCGAGCTGCCCTCACGGGCGAGCTGCACTCCCTTAACGTCAACAGAGACGACTGCTTTGCAGACCTTTCAAGGGAACCTGCTCATCATTTTCTCCCCCAAAGGGGCTCATTCCCATCCGCATTTGCAAAACTCGCAACCATAGATTAAACAACGCACTTCCCAATGGTAGATGCGAATTTCCAGAGCTTTCTGCCTCATAGTCCGTCGTCTTGGCCACACCGCAGACTGAAATGCGAACGGAACGGAGTCACTGCTTTTTCTCTTAAGCCAACGAAGCTGAGCGCAAAAACTATTTAAAACGAGAACCAGCCGTCCGCTCGGTGCGCACGCGTAGGTGACTCGGACGCCATCGCGGCGATGGGGGCGCTGCCGGCCGGTCCGCAGCGCTGACCACTGACTACCAAACGGACCGAAATAGAGGGGGGTCCGCAGAGCGGGCCCTGCCAGGACTTTTCGACGGGGAAACACGTAACGTCTCCAAGTCCGTACCCCGCAGATGGAGTAAGAGAGTACAGGGACGCAGAAGCTGAACACATGCGGTCGCGTCAGCCTTAACATAAGGGCTTGTTCGTCGCCCAGCGACCTGGGGACTTTAGGGGCCTCCCACGTGGGTTCTGCACACGTGGCTTTTCTCCTGAGCCGACCGAGAGAAGATATTTATAATGGATCCACGTGTGGTAGCAGCAGTCACAGGGGCAGCAGTAATCGTCGTAATACCCCCTTGTAGACGTTTGTTTAAAAATTGCGCGGTTCTAACCTGGTCTCCGAAGTCCTCCGGGAACTTCCACAGAATCTCCGGATCTGTAAACAACGGATACAGGGCGTTAAACAGAGGCAGCAGAACACACACGCAGCGACAGCCGCGCTAAAGCACTCCAACGGGCCACGCGCCCCTCTAAAACCATTTTTAAAATGTTCTTCAGACACGTACGGAGGGGGAGGCCCAGAATGAAATCCTTCGCTCTTTTCAGGAATCGTGCGGATAATCAGACGACTCTCGGCATGGCTTTGGAGCTTTCGAAACTCAAAGCGCAAGAGCAATTTCGGGGATCATTCCAGCCCCTCTAGATGTTTGTTCCCAGAATTACCTACAAGTAGCATCGCGACTCGGAACGAGGAAGCCCTTTTTGCTCGCAGGTAAGCAAATCCTAGCTGAGCTAGTGAAAACGGGACTTCAGAGACCCTGAACGTATAGTCCAGGTTGTGTAGAGCCGTCGTTGTGCTGCCTCTATTTCCTCTAAACAAGGCCTATTATGATAAAACGAAAACCTTCATCAGTCACCTGATGGAGTCGTTCCAAACTTAACCAAACAGGGCTAATGGGTGAGAATTGAATTGAAAACACCTTGACAAAGAAAGCAATTTCCTTCCTTCGCACCCCTCTGAAGCCGCGGGTGATCTTAGCAATCAAGCCATCAATGGTGAGGGGCCCGGCGTCCCAAGGGCCCTCCTTGAGAGTTTTTTTAAAACCAGCAACAAATAAAAGGGGAAAGACATGGTCTGCCACAGATGTCCGATCCTGATTAATCTGCGACAAGAAACTTACAGCTGAGAATCAATGTTTTGACGTTTCCCAGATACCGATCGTGAACAGCCAACGTGAACTTTTTTTTTTTTTCCACAAGGACACAGGGGAGAAGAGAGTGAGTGGGTTCCTTCCAGAAAGATGGCCTTTTACAGAAAACCTGAAATGCCTTTCAGTCCGTCGAGCTGCTCGTCATCCCCTAAGGCAGCTGCTCGTGTTGTGACTTCCCTAAAGCGGAGAAGGCGAGCGGCCAGGCTGTAAGGCCGCGCTCAGGCGAGCATCTATATATCTTTTTTACAAGTTTGTGATTTATATATCTTTTTTGTGATTTATATATCTTTTTTACAAGCTTGTGATTCAAATTAAAAAAAAAAAAAAGACATTTCATGCGCAGCGCTCGGTGTATTTAACTCTTCGAACTAAAATGGATGTTCATTCGTATGAAAGCTCAGAAACGTGAAAGCAGTCGCAACTCCTGAAGCAGTTTCGTTTTATTTACATTCAAAATAATCTCCACATTACATCGAAAAATAATTCCAGGAAGGACTGCAAACTGGGTCGAAGCTTTCCTTGTGCAACATATAGAGTCTGGAGCACAGTAACTTCCGACGCTCTTGGAGAGAACACAGTCGCAGTCATTTTGGAATAAGCCACGTTGATGAATAGAAAACGCTAATTAGGAAAACGACTCAGTTTACTAAAATGAAAACCTGTATATATAAGGTTTATAAGGAAACAGATTAAGAATAAGTGGTAAAAACATTCAAAAACTAATTTTAAAATAAAAAATACAATTATAGAGAAGGAAAAAAAATGGCGTGGATGAGAGAGGCTCTGTTCGTCCCTCTGGCGACCAAATCAAAGTTGTGACAGAAACAAGGAGTAACGGCAGGAAAAACTGCCTAAAATCGAGGTGATTTTAGAACGAGCCACGTAACTAGGGAGAAATTCAAGAAGCACCCTGCAAAGGCGGGGTGTGGGAGGGGTGCCGACACCGGGCGAGGACGAGGGGCTGCCGGGTCCCCAGCGGCTGAGTCGGGGGACAGAGGCTGCGGCAGGTGCCGGTCCGCGCGAGGACCCTCGCAGTGACGGACGGGCCCGCTCGCTCCGAGCACCGGCGCCGGTTCGGCTGCGTCCAGGGGGCACCGGGGACTTACAGGGAGACGTTGTCAACGCCAGGGCCGAGGCGAGACTCACTCCGTGCAGAAGCGCCGGCGGCATCCGTCGCTCCCGGCCGAGCCCTCCCCACTCCCCAGCGTGAGGACGCGGCACCAAAGCAGCTGAGACGACATCGAACTGGATGACGGAGGTCGCTCCGCCCAGAGGATCCCTGAAACCCCGCCTCCCCCAGCTCGGGCCCCACCCGAGCCACATCCAGGTGTGTCCTCGGCGAGGCAGGTGCTGCTCGCTGAGCAGCGCCCAGACCACCCCGCAGGCAGCTGGCCCCGGCTTCTGCCGTGGTTTCTCGAGGCAACGCTAGGCCCAGCACCTGTGGATCGCCTGCTGCATCGTAACAGGTGGCCCCGGAGGGCCAGAGCCTGGGCTGCGTGTGGCCCGCAGCTGAACCCCTCTCCGGACCGCGCCCCTGGACAGACACCCACGTCACAAACCCACACTAAGGAGACCGGAGACTTAGGAGCTCTGCCTAGGACACAGAGACGGACACAGAAGGGCAGCCGCGTGGGGAGACAAAGAAGCAGAAGCCGAACGAGAGAGCAGAACGGAGATCCAGAGATGATGGAGTCAAGCAATGTCACAGACGCAGAGTTCAACACCCTGGGCGTAAAGATGCTCCGTGAACTTAGGGGAAGATGAATTCGGCGAGAACTTCAACAGAGAGGATAAAAAACACAGAAATGGGAATGGAAATTATCCAAGGGAACCAGTCCGAAACGGGGGACACGTGATCTGAGATGAGAAGTGCAGCAACTGGAAGAAACGGAGTGAGCAAAGAGGAGGACCAAGTGCCCTCTCTAGAGGACAGGAAAGCCAAGGACACGCGATCGGGACATCGAGAGAGAAGATGCCGAAACTGCAGACATAACTGAGGGGGCATACGGGACGCTACGAAGGGTCCAGACATCTGTCCGGCCTCCTTGAGAGCCAACTATTGCCACGTGACTGAGTTTTGGCCAAGGAAAGTGACGCAGCAAATGCTCCCTTTCCCGGCCTTAGGGGGAATTTCTCACGGGAACCATTCCCCTCGGCCACCTGCGGCCTTGAACCTGCAGCAGCGACGATGCGGCTTTGGCTCTGGGGTGAGGATCCCGATGCTAATTTTCTGGACAAGAGCAGAACAGAAAGTAGCGAGCACGGACGCCTGAAGGACTCCCCAAAACGGTGCCCTCCGGCCAGACCACCCGCTTCTGGGCTTCCCTATCACCCAAGCCTCAGCTTTCCGAGTCCGAGGTCCTTGTTTAGCAGCAGATTTTTCCTTTAAAGGGGAGCACGAAAGCCAGAAGGGACCGTTTCGAAAGACGAATCGCTGATTTAGAGAACAGCTTTAGGAATCACGCCAGAATACGCTAGAGAAAAGGGGGGGGGGGGAGAGAGAGAGAGAGAGAGAGAGAAAGAGAGAGGGAGGGAGAGGGAAATAAGAGGCTCAAAGCGTAGTCTGGCATCTACCACAGCTTCGATTCAAAAACTCATCTCTCTAGACCGAGTACTGTGCTCGGAGCAAAGTGGCCGCCCACTGCTGTCCGTTGAATGACCGGCTGACTGGATGGGAGAACAAAGGGTCGGCCGGACTGGTCTCAGCCAGAGACAGGACAGTTATTTCAGCAGGAAAAGAGCAAGGCAGGCGCCCACGGTTCTGCTCTGATTGGTTCAAAACGGGCAGGTCCCCTCTTCACATCGACGCCGACACGTCAGATAAGTTCTTCCTCCTTGTGAGCACCTGCTCAAAGTTCAGCCTCCCAGGTGCAGAGCCTTCGATCGTTTCTACACGCGTCGGCCCCGATTTCTTTCTCCCGATTACAGCATCGGGCTTTGCGTCCAAATGTGGGAGGGACGGTGGCTCGTTTCTCTGTCCTCTGCCACGTGTGCCTGCTTCAGGTGTCTCGGGCCACCTGAGAATGCTCCCCAGCTCCACGGAGAGGGCTTTTTATAAAATACCCTGGCTTTCGGCCGGAAGGGGGAAATCGGAATTAAAATAGTCCGGGCTGAGCATCGTCCTCATTCATTACATTAAAAAACAAAAACAAGAACCAGTGCCCTATTTCCCAGGGTTCACAAGCCCATTTTCGCTGCCGCACTGGCCGGTCCCGAGCCCCAACACGCCCCTGACGCTGCAGACTCTCCTCCCCTGACTGCTTTCTGCATTCTCGAGTGCCATTCGTGCTGCGAACAGCTTCCTCTTTGTTGTCGCCGCTGAGCACACACCCGAGGCCCCGCTCCTCTGACTGTCTCTTTGAGACTGAGTTCATAAATGAGACTCCTCAATAGCAGCGTTCACGCAAGACGGCAAAGCCCGTGCCACCTTTCTTGAAGACCAGCCAAGACCGCCCAAGGACGCATCACCCTTAGTCCCTTTTCTCCGACATGATGCTATCAGCCACGCCCATTGGTGTCATTATCATTCGTGTCTCATGACACTAGTGGGCACGGCCCTCAGGCCGACACCCACAGGCCCGCAACCTCTCCCTGGAGCAGTGGGGTGAGGACTCAGCCACAGGCCCTTTGTGACACGTCTGTCCCCCTCCCTGGGCCAGGCAGAGCTGTGCTCCCCAGCCGCCCGGTCTTCGGAGAAGCAAGGCGCGCCTGCGTCCCCACGTCCTGCTGACACAGCCACCAGGTGTGGACTCTGACTGGACACCACCAGCCCCGCCCCGTCCCTCCCAGCAGACCTGGTCCCCTCCCTGATTTCCTCTCCTTTATTTTCTCCGCTGACCTCGCCCTTCCAAGGCCTTCGTGCTCACTTCTCTGACGCCCGTTTATTACGTTTTCTTCCCCCCCTGACCTGGGAGGAAGGAGCCACAGGAGCAGCCACCACGGTCCCGTAAGACAAAGGAGCGTCTGACACAGTTTCAACTGGGGAAGGGGCTCTTATGACAGATTACTTGGGAACGGCGCTGCACTTTGAGTTTATGGAACTATTCTTCTCATTTTGGATTTTTCTTTTCAAGACCAAAATAAGCTCGAGTTCACAAAGGGAGTGATAGGTCACGGTTTCCTCTCTCCGGAGGGGTGCAGCCTGTCCCTGGGTGGGGTCCCCGCAGCTGGGCCCGGATTGGGTGGACGTGACCCCGGGCCAGAGCTGAGAGAGCCAAACACCAGACGGAATCTGGGCCAAGTTCTCGCTCCGGGAATTTGGAGACACTCAAAAGAGGGAGGGGCGGACGGTGCAGAACCGCTGGATTTGGCAGAAAGATGACAGAAGGTCCTTGGAACTAGTGTGCTAACTCTCATTTTGAAAACGATTTCTCCCAAATATTAGCTGTAATGCGGACTCTTTATTCTTCCTCCGAGCCCGGTGGCCCCCGAGACGAGGCCATGGATTTGGGAGGCTGGGAGGCCCCGCACGAGGCTGCACAGAACCAGAGCTCGGGGCCTGCAGAGGGCTCCCCACCCCCAACCCCCACTCTGCCCTAGTCTTCGGCAGGTGGACCTCTGACCCACGCACACACATGAGAAAACGACCCACGGATGGGAAACGGGGTGTGAAGTAAACGAGTCTGTCGCCCGTGCGGGACCAAAGACACGTGCACCGATGCCAGGTTCAAGTGACCGGTGCAAGTAGCGCTCGAAACCAGTTCCAGGAGATTCGAAGTCCTGCAGAGCAAGGGTAGGGAGGACGAAGGGAAGAAAAGACCGCGTCTTGCAAAACAGATGCACCTTTGTCAGGGTCACCTGCTGCTGCGATCTCCATAGAAACCAGCGCCCCGCCGGCCCCCAGGATCTGCCCTGTGATTCCTTCGGAAGGAGTGCAAGGCCAAGCCGATCCCCATTGATGAGTAAACCCAAGGGATGCAAAGATAAAGAGCCCTCTGTGTTTTGATAAGAAAATCATTCAAAGCTGTCATGGGAAGACGGCATTTTCTCCCCGACAAAGAGGCTCTGTTTTCTGGAATTTCTCAAGGCCATAGAGAAAAAATGATAAGGCTAGTAAATCGTCATCCTATGTGTTGCTGGAGCTAGCCCCCTCCCCTCCCCTCCCTCTCTCTCATCCAGTACACAGGACACGGGCTGGCGTGTCACCATGGAAAGTTCTCTACCTCAAGCAGCACTGCTCCTGAGACGCCGAGCAGAGCAACCGATGTCCTTCAAGCTTATTTTCCAAAAAGTCAGCATCTCCGACTCAACCCAACCAAGCACACGTTACCCATATAAGTACGCGAGGCGATTACGATGCCGCCATCCTGCCTTGTTTATAAATAATCATTAATAAATATATTAATAAATATATTAAATCATTAATAAATATATTAATAAATATATTAAATCGTTAATAAATATATTAATAAATAATCATTAAAGCGGCTTTAAACCATGAACGTGGCTGAAAATAGACCCGAACGTGATAACACAGTAGGACAGGCCTAATACGAGGACGTGTCGATATACAGCCCTTCACCAGCTTTCCTCTGGGACTCTGAACCCAAACCTGTCCGTTGCAACTCAGTAAAGCTGTTAGTTAAAAAGACTAAACATCGATAGTTACGGTTAACACGGGCGTACCACATGCTCCGAGGAGAGGCAGGAAGGGGAAGACTGGACGGACAGGGAAATACCAAGTGTAAAGGCATTAGATACGGACCTAGATCCAAACCCAGCTCAGACCCTCGGCTGCGACGTTGACGGGGGACTGAGGAGTTTCTCCGTGACCTCCCTTTACCGCCCCGTTCTTCCCCGTGGATGGCGCACGTACATGAAAACAGCAGGAAAGTCCTCATTCCGTCCACCCAGTTCGTTCTATTCACCTCGAAACTACCTGTTTGCCTCCCGTCGGAGGGGGGCGTTAATTTTATTTAGAGTGTGTCTGCTCTCGGGCGCCTATGATCACTTCTCATAACATTCCCTCCACCTCCCACTAGCTTTCCTGTCTCTTCATTACAAAAAGAAAAACAGGTCTGAAGGGTCCTCGCTACCAGAACAGGAGCATAACTCTTTCCAGACGAAAGAATTTCACTAAATGATTTTTTTAACCAGTAAGAGCAGCAAAAGCCCTTCAGAAACCGAATAAAAGAAATCAATATTAAAATAAGAAGAAAAAAGGAAGCAAATACCATCAAAAGTCAAATCAAAACTAAAGAATTAAGCTAACACAGTTCAAAGGAACGTAAAAAGGTCAAGTACCTCATGGATGAAAGAATGGGCGCCAAATACACCACGAAGTAAAAGTGAAACAGGCAAAAAACACCAATTTCCAAACGCAGCACCTCCGCGCCGGTGGCATGGGGCGGCCCACGTGGCTGGCAGGTCGCCCCCGGCCGTGTCGCTGGTTGCTGACCCCCGACGTGGAAAATGGGGCCTGTGGCCTTGCCCGGAGCTGCAGACCTGACACTGCTGGCCCTCCGCGGGGAAGGGAGACACTCCGAGAGCACTGAGCTCGGCTGAGTCACCCGTAAACCGAGCCCAAGCACCGCCAGCCACCGGCCCCGGCCCTGGCTTGCAGTTAGGAGTTTAGCTCAGAGTAAGAGCTGACGAGCCCGTTCAAACAATACAGAAACGTTGTGTTCCGACCGAACTGAGGTCGGCCACGCCTGAAGGAGGTGAAGTCTGGTCATATCTACAATTTCGCGTTAAAGGAAACAGAAATCACGTGTTGAATCTGTCATCTTAAACAGCACGACTCGTCCTTCTTTCAAAGACGGGCCATTTATAGTCTCGCTGAGACGGCGGAGCAGGCACTGAAGCAGTCTTTAGTGATTTCGTTTTCAATGCTTCGGCCACCACTTTGAACGCGACAGAAATAAGAATTAGTTCCAGGACGCAGGTTTAAGGGGGGATTTCGCGATGAGGCCTCCCCCTCTCTTCTCTCCATGCCTGTTTCTAAACAAAATGATCCCCAGAATACCTGGAGGGACATGAGTCCAGAAATCACCAAAACAGTTTAGAAATCCCCAGACTGAGTGAACTGTCGGCTTCATAAAGAATCTCAACGGCTCCATCAACCTCAAAGGCCAAACTCAGGACAACGCCCTGCACATTCCACTGTAGATTCATCTGTCTTCACCGGTTAAGCCAAACATGAGGTAAATATTTACACATTAAACTTCTGACTTTCAACTAACATTCCCTTTTAAGATTTCTACTTTTTAGAGTAAACGTCGTCACTGAAAACTTGGAACCCGCGTACAGCGGACACGACCAGCACGTGATTTTGATGACCTCGTGCCCCTTATTGTCAGGGGTCATCCTGCAGCTATTCGTCAGCAAAATTATAATTCCGAAACTCAGTTTTCACATCATTTGTGCTTGCTGGAAATCGGGTCATCTCACGAATTGCTTACGATTATTAAACAGAAACAGCTTTTAATTTCTATAAAAGCTTCACAATGACTCAGACCTTGAAAAAAATTCCCCCAGACGTTACACGAGTTCCTCTTCCAAACATCATGTCCAAATTCCACTGGAAGCTCAAAAAAGTAAAAATAAAAGCCACTTCAGCACCCTTCCTGAGCCACTTCCCTGCAACCGGCCCCTCAGAGCCAAGGCCCTGAGAACCTAGGGGGCCCCAGTTCATCATGACACACGTGAACCTGTTCGGGTCTCATTTCAACCAACGTTTTCCGCCTAAACCCACAAGTCGCTGCAAACAGTCTTCTACCAAAACGAAGAAGCCCAAATTTCACAACTCCCCGGCGCCAGAATTTTCAAGGACGGCTTAATTGTCATTAACGCCGACTTTGAGTACCAAACGCACCCAAGCACTGCTGAGTCGCGGCTCCTGAAGCGCGACGAAGCTGTTTCTGAAATGACTCATTTCTGGACGCGCACCCGTTTGCAGGAGCCCATCAGATGTGCCGAGCCGATAGCGCTGGGCTTTATTTTCAGATTCGAATGATAAATGAGGAGGAACCGAAAGAGGAAAAGGCTCTATCTGATCTTTACCAGCTTGGCCGGCGCAGTCACAGACTTTGTGGTTTATCAACAGTTCTTTAAAAAAAAAAGAAAATTTTGAATAAGGCGCCCGTTGCACGTGATGATAAAAATCTACAGCTTTTCAAAGTTCTTTACATTAAGTCTTTTTTAAAAAAAAAAAAAAAAACAGCAGATTTAAGAAATGTACAATGGAAATTGGAAACATAGCACGGCTTCTTTTCGTTTCGCTTTGCTCACAGCGTAACTTAGCAAGTGATTACTGAGCATCGCCCACTTGGAAGGCACTTGCCAAAGGTCGGCCAGAGACCCACAGACGTGCTTGTCCTCAAACCCTGAACTGGAATGGCTGACACAAGTCGGGGCAGCGAAGACCGAGTTCCAAGCAGGACGCAATGGCCACAGGCGGCCGCAAAGAGGCTGTTCCTCAGCAGCAGCAGCTGTTTCTATCTTCTACTTCTGCGGCTACGGATTGGCCCACTCGGGAAAGCTGGTACACTTTTCTAGAAGGAACGCACCTAATCACGACGATGAAGCTCTCAGTTCCCTTCCCAGCCCCCACTCCTTATCTCGGTGCCTTAAAAACCGGGCGGCACGTTCAGTCACTCGACACGGACTCTGGGTCAGACCTCGTTTGGGGCCCTGAATCAGTAAAGCCAAAGCCGACAGCAACGTCCTCCCGCCCCGTCAAGGCGCTGATGACGTCCTAACGGAGACAGCAGTGCTGCTTCTTCATCGTCTTCAGATGTAAATATTTCTACCGAAAGCAACATCTTCTTTAACCTTAATTATTCACACCAGGTCTTGAATCAGAAGTAAAACTCTGCCAAGTTTTAGGGAAAGGTAAGCACCTGGTACCCTACGGGGAGCTGATGAGGCATCTGACTGTGTCTCCCTCCATCACCCTAGGACGCCCCCTGCCCCTCCCCTCTCCGCTGTCCCGTGTCCCCTGAGCCCCACACCCAGAGCTGCGTGCCCGCTTCACACTCAGAGCTATGCCCTGGGCCACCTGTGTCCCGGCCCTCGCGGCATCCCTGCAATCACTGACTTGAAACTGGCACACCCTCTCCGAGAAGGTCACCTTCCTAACTGCTTCTCCCGGGTGCCTGACGCGCCAGTGGCACTCAGACACGTCCACCGACGGGACGAAAGCGGCCTTTGTGCCCCCCCTCCCGCCACCGTCTTCGGACGTCTGTTCAACTCCATACAATGTCGCGACAGCTCGGGGGAAACCCAGCCTTTGGGGCTTTCTTAAAGGGTGGCTTTTCCTCAGATTGCTGCGAACCGTTTCACGCTGCCAGGAAGAGACGATTATTTGAAAGGCGGCAGCATGGTGGACAGGCCAGGCTCCAGGATCAGAAAAGCAGGTTCAGATCCCGGCCGCACGACCGACACAAGTGACCGAGTTATTCAGTGTCTCCACGTCTCACCTTTGCGGGAAGGATCCTGGTTCCTCCTTCCTGTGACCATAGGGAAGATAAACAGGATATGCAGGCCCTTGGCCCGGTTACTCACACACTGTAAAAGCCAAATAAACAGCGCTTTTTATTGCTCTTTCTTTAAAGCATCTCAGTGGAAGTCTAATCAAAGGAAGTAAAACTCTGGGCCACGTTGCTATGCCTTTATTTCATTCGCTTACGAACAAGCAAAAAAATAAAATAAAATAAAATGCCTTCTCCAAATGCAAATATCCAGATACACTCAGACACTCAGGAAAGCTGTTCGTCACGCGTTGCAAAGGGAAGGTCAACACGGGGGCGGAGGGTAGAACCTCACCAGAGACTGGGGAGGCCGGCGGGTCCCCAGCTCGGAGGTCTTCCCGCTGCCGCAGACTGCAGTCCGCTTCATTAGCCCACGTGTCGGAGGCTTTTCCCTAAAATGAAAATGCCCCCGTGGGGCTGGCTGCCGGCTGTTCACAACTCGCTGCGAATCACCTGAGTCAGAGGAATGCAGTAAGCGACGCCACCCACTTAAAGAAATTGTTATTTGAGTTGCTGTGCCAGGCGGGATCATCTTAAAAGGAGGTGCTGGGGACTGGGGTGGGGTGGGGACAGGCCGGAGTGACTCTGGCTGTGAGAACGTTACTCCTCAGCCGCTGGGCCTGGTGACAGTGGCACCTGCAGGGTGAGGGCGCAGGGTCCTTAAGGAAACTCCCAGTCCTACTACTCTACTGTCCTCTTCTGCCACGGCCCCAATGCCCCAAAGGGTACCGACCCCCTAAAAAGCTCAGAACCTCACCCAGGAACCCCTTGGCCAGGCCCCCCACAGGGCCGACGACTGGCCTAGCACAGAAAGGTGAAGCAAGACGCCCCTGCCTAGAGACCACATGAAATCTCTCGACTCATCCTGAATTAACACAAGCGCGGAGGCTCCGTGAGCCCCAGTCAACACGACCCCGGGGCAGCCACTCCACCTGGGCCCAGGACCGTCACCGTCCCAACGCGACCGTCGAGGCTGCCTAGCTCGAATAAAACTCGTTTAAAACAGAAAAGCCTTTCGTGTCCACAATATTTTTTAGCAGAAGTCCACGAGTATGAAGGGAGGGAAAGTTTGGGGAAGTTAAACGTTAAAACGTGTTTCTAGGGAAGGAGGACTCGGCTGGAATCGAGGGGGAACGCGCTTGAAACTGAACCCCTTGATTCTCATCGTCATCTGATAGCACGGCTGCCTGCGAGCAGCCCCCACATGCCTACCCCTCATGTCACCTACATGCCGCACGATGCATATTTTAAGGGTAAATTCTTGTCCCCTAATTCACAAACGAAAAATAAAAATTTGGAGGGGAAAAACAGAGGAATATTATTTGAGCATAAGAGAATCCTGCAAGTGATCAACAGGAGATCAGGAACTTACTACCTTGAAAGTCAGGAAAACAAGCCATTTCGGACGAACAAAGCTACACAAACCTCGGCCACCGTGGCCGGAGGGCAGCAGAGACACCCCTCCCGCAGGCGACAGTGGGAGCCGCTGAGATGTGAAACCGCGGGGTCACCTTGGATTCCAGCAGCAAGAATAGAGGCCGCGCAAACAAACAGAAGTGCTAACGGGCGGTCATAGCCAAACTAGTTAACAAACATGGAAACCCGCAGCATCCTCCGCAAAGCAGCCCACAGCTCCCGCACCCGCCCTCTGACCGGCTTCTCACACCTGCAGGCGGCCGTGTGCAGGGGAGCGTGGGCCCGGGAGCCAGGTCCCAAAGGCTCTGCTGCTCTTTTCTCCGCGGGACAGAGAGCTCATCCCAGAGCCGCGGCCCCGAAGGGCCACGTTAAACCCTGTCCCCGAGTCAGCGCGCACGAAAACTCGAGAGTCCCACGTCCTTCCACGGGCGGGGGAGCAGAGGGAGCACTGTGAGTCGTGACCTGTCCCAGAGCACGGGGATCGAGGGGCGAAACACACGTGACGGCGACGGCCCCCCAGTGACGGGATGTGACAGGGAAGCCGATGTGGGTCCCCAGTGGGGCCAGCTCGAGCGTGGGATGCCCCCAACCGCCCGTCCCAGTACGCCGTGGTCGTACATGGCCAGCGCCCCCTCCACGGTCACACCCGCACGCAGGACACCACTGCCACGGCCCGGTTTCCTCTGTTCGTCTGTAACCAGTCCCTAAACACGCCCGGTACCACGCTAAGCTTTCCCCCACGGGCACAGAGTCCCGCGTCGTGGCCCAGGTCGCAAGGAGCCTCCTTCACGTGCGACGCAGGCAACCGGACGCGACCACGGGTCTGTGTGTCGCCGGGTCAGACACATCCGGGGGAACACGGCCGGCACGAAACGCAGACAGACCCCGTGCCAACGGCGTCCCCACAGAGGACAAGCATCGGACGCAACGGTGAGCCCGGAAGCGTCCCTGTCGTGCTGGATGCCAGAGGGCGGGTCAGGGTGCTTTGGCCGAAGGTGCGGATTTAAGAAAACAGGACGCAGAGAGACTGTCAACATGAGCCCGAGAGACCCGGACACTCCTTCCGACACGGTGTCACACGTGCCGGTCAGCCTGGCAGGTCGGGGGCAAGGAGGGACTCGTCCCTGAGACGACATTCGAGCGGAGGAGAGAGGCCCGAAGAGAAGCTACAGGGAAACGACCTCTAAACACCCCGGGCTGGTAGATCCGAGGCCCGCGACGCGGAGATGCAAATGCTCGATCCCCGCGGAATCATTCTCGATCCCTTACTTCCAGGGAAGACACTGTTTGCCTGATTTTTTAAAAAAAAAAAATGCCTGCACCTTCAACAGTCTGTGCTCTGACTTGCTCGCACGACCATAAAGCAACCTCGGCTGGGCGTGCGCACGGTCGCTACGCCAGGAGAGGCAGCGGAGCAGCAGATTTTATTTTTAAGAAAAAGGATCAAACCTACTAAAGAGCAATCGATTAAAACCCAGACCACGCTGGTGGTTTTCTTCATTTTTCTGCCCTGCGTCTTTTTGGGTTTTTTTTCCCTCACGCAGAGTGAAGATAAGCATCTCTCATCTCTTAAGTAGGACACGTAAAATGCCCCGAATAGCGTGCGGCACGAAGCGCTGCTTCAGTGTGAGCTGTCGCGCTGCCCCCGCTGCTGCTGTCGCTTGGGAGAAGCCATCGACACGACAGGAAAGCGGGGGCCGGACAGGGAGGGCACCGAGGCCGCGGCCCCGGAGGACGCCCCGGAGGAGGCATCCCCACCTCCTACGGAGGAAGGGTGACTTCCCATTTCTCTGAGGCCCCGAATCGCGTTGCGGAACGTGGGGGCGGCGTGGCCACGCCAAGTTCTGCTATTAGGACCGGGGAGAGGCCGTGGGTGCCGGCCGGACTTCCCTGAGCGCTGGGCAGAGAGAAGCCAGCGGACAGGAGAGTGACGGTGGCAGTTGGCTCGGAAGCCTCCCAGGCAGGGAGTGAGGTCTGAACACTGGCATCCCGTCCCGGACAGCTGGGGCGGAAGTGACCCCAGGAACGTCCACGCAAGGGTGTCCCGACCGGCCTGCCGAAAGCCACCGCAATCAGTTCTACCAACACTGGGGGACGCCGCAGGGAGACCCCAGCTCCCCTCACGGCTGGTTTTCGATTTGTGGGGCCCTGTGTGATCCCGTGACCTAGTGTTTGAAAATGTATTGTTCCCCCCCAAAAAAAATCACCATAATGCCTCTAAAACACTAAGTCCGCGTCGCAAGGGCTCACACGCAGGTGGTCACCGAGCCAGAGCTGGCTGTGTCCAGTCACGGTTCAGCCAGGGGCATTTCGAATCACTAACCAAGCCGAGTGGAGGACCTGTCTCTGACCATATTTATGGTCTAGATGTTTCGGGGTAAGTGGAAGGACTGAAAGCTTCTCTGTGAAAGAGTGGACGAGACGAACACACCTCGATGCGATCACGCCCGCCTCGGCGCCAACTTCGCGTACAGGGCTGGGTCGGACGGTCATTCCAAAGTAACCCGAGACTCTGAGAAACGTGAGGACCTTTCGACTGAGGTCCCGACGACGTCGGTCCCTTCCCAGCTGTTCAGTGAACCAGCTGTGAGCATCTGCGACTCACCCCCTCCCTCGTCCCCGCCTGCGACTATTTTAGAAATGGCCGGGTCCGGCCCAGGCCCAGCGTGGGCCACTGGGCGCCGACATCCTGGCGGCTTCCGAGAAAGAAACTGTCTGAGGAGAGCAGGGGCCACGCAAAGGCAGCCCCTGCTGTCCCCGTGGAGAGCACAGCGGCTCCGGCCTCTCCGACGGCCTCCCTGGCACCCCGCGGGACCGGGCCCCGCACTGGCACGCAGCTGCCGGGAGCAGGACCACGGTGCCGGAGAAGCCGGGTCCTTGGGGACCTGCTCCTAGACTTGCTCGTCTGCGACCTGGCAGGTTTCCTGGCCGTTCGAATGCATGTGCCATCTGTGCCCTAACGCATCCTATTTACAGAGTCCGCTCTCCGCGTCCGTTACCGCGTGAGCACGTCCTCCACGTCCCTTTACACGTCAGCAGAGACGGGAAGATGCGCCCACTTCAGACAAACGCACGTTTGCCAGGCTCCGAGTGGGCCGGTCTCACGGACAGTTGCACAGGAATGCCATCGGAGCTTCCTGAATAATTTCTGGACGCTTCCCCTTTAAGACGAATGGGAAGCATTTCGAAACGTCACACCCCCGATTAGACGTGAGACTGTGATCACATAGTAGCGTCTCCTTTTCAGAACACAAAACTGCACGACCTGTTCGCCCCTAAAATGCTAGTCGCGCTCATACCGCTTAAGCCACCCTCAGAGGAAGAGCTAACGCTTCACTCGGTCGGATTCGGCGTTTTAGAAGCCTTTAGACCTGCTGCCCGTCAGCCAGGCTAATGGGAGGCCTGAGCAGCCAGGGTTCGCCGGGACCCTCATCAAAGCCGAAAGTGCTTATCGATCCACGTTTTTGTATTTCCAACCTCACGGGGCTGGGGGACTGGTCCGGCACGGAGGATGATGTTTCCAGTGAGTGGTGGTTTAAACAGCGACAGCTGAGGGGCAAAAAGACAATAAAAGAAGGCCAAACTAGAAGAAAACAAACTGGAATAACTAGTTTCTGGGGGAAATGGGGAAAGGAGGGCGGACGGAGTCGAGCACTCAGTCTTTCTGGAGAGATCGCGGCTCCATGACCCGGCACACGCGGGTGGGTGCTGCGGGCGCGGATGCCTCTCTTCATCGAGACCGTGTCAGCACGCTCTTACGATCACGGAGGCTGTCCCCGGCTCTCGGGGATGGCTCCCAGGGTGCCGATGCGGCTGTCCCCTACCCATGTGACCCCCGCCCCCACCCAGGCTCCAGCCCGGGCCCACCACCCTGGAGCCACCAAGCCCGCCCACGTCGAAAGCCACGAGTGTGACCGTGAGGGTCCCCCGACAGCCGCCTGGGACATTTGCTCAAAGCCGGGACCTCTGACCTTGAACCCCACTCCCCTCCCGAAGCCCCAGTACGTGCTGGAGGACATGAGGGCACTGTAAAGAGGTTGACGAGTCTGAATGAAGGGACCGGAGAGAGGGCCAAGGCAGCGTGGAGCACTCAGCTCTGCCGCCCCAGCGGGGTCCGGGGACGGAGGCTGCCGGCCTCACGCCTCGGCGACGGTCACCTCGCCTCTTCCCCACCGGCCAAGCCCCCTCCACCTGGGCTTGCTGCTGGGGGCCGCCTCCTTGGACTGCAGTCCCAGGGCCCCCGATTATCAGGAATTGGGGCGCCGCTCAGATTCCCCATCTTTTCGCTGTGACGGCTGGATCCGGAGACTCATTTATTTGTGTCTGAGCTAGCTAACGGCTTGTGTACTGGGACACTTAAACAACAGCAACGAAGTCACCGCTGGGCACAGAGCTGCAAACGTTGTTTCCAGGAAAACAGATTCTTGTTACAATTTGTGTTTTAATGTAGCCATTCTCACCGGGACATGAACAGCTCCTAATTAAGGGCCTGGAAATCGAAGCCGGACTCTCCCTGGGTGGAGCCTGACCCAAAAGGCCCACCCTCGGCGGTGGCGACGTCAGCCTCATAAGGGGACTGCAGGGCGGACGCCGGGCCGGTTCACTGACTTGACTGACCGACCGCGAGTAGCTCCCGCAAAGGCCCCGTTTTTCCTCGGAATGCTCACTCGTGCTCGCTCGCTTTACACCCGTTTCTTACCGGTCCACGGGGAAAGATGAGACATGGACCTGCGGCGTTATGAACTTCGGACGTCTGTCCATAGGACGGCAGAAATGAAGGGCACGCCCGTGGCAAAAATAAAAAATAAAAAATGAAAATAAACAGCACAACTGAAAGTCGCCATGAGCTCTTTCCCCGGGCATCGTCAGCGGTTGACCCAGAGATGAACAGTGCTTTCCTTCAGCAGAGGAGGCTAAACGTCGGAGCGGACTTTTCAGCCCCAGCGGCTCATCCTCCAACATGTGAACTGATTTAAATTGAAGTAATTCGGCCTCTGCCGGGCAGCTGCAATGTGATAGACTGCTACTTCTGACCAGAGTAGGGAAGACTGAATATTTTTAAACTTAATTTTAAAAAAGAAATGTGATTCCTCTGTGGTGTGTTTTAAACAGTAGAATAGCTTTGCTCTTAGGGGGGAAAATATATATATATATAATCAAAACTATAGAGAAATCGTGTTTTCCAAAGGAACCAGGCTTGTTTTACAGACATATCAGGTGAGTATGACTCCACACACTTTCCCTAACGTCAGGGTAGGTATTCTGAAGATTGATTCACTTCAGAAAGCAGAGTAGATTTAAATCAGCACGGAAAAAAGGAAATGTACGGGTTTGAGTCTCCAAAGAGAACTTGCTGGGCCTCAGAAGTATGTAAATGGACGCACTGTAGTCCGCACAGGACCCTCGCCAGGGACACACCTGAACACGGTGCTGTCCCTGCGGGCCACAGAGCAGCAGGCTGGTGGTGGCGGGACGCGTGCGACCTGCCCCCTACAGTTAGCCACGCCCGGTTTGCCCCAGCTGGGCCGGGCGCCCCTCTTTTCAGCTGTGCAGCTCCAAACTGCCTCAGAGCGTGCCATCGCTGGCCCGTTTCGCGGAGCTCAGCGTGTCAGCCGACTTCCCACCAAGCCTTCCACGCGGGCCACGAGCCCCCAGTGACTCCCACGCTTAATCGGCAGGCTCTCCCGGGTCTAAGTCACACAGCGGAGACGGAGCCAGAAAGCGCATCGCACAGGGCACAGTGACCGGAGACGAGAGAGCTGTTACTCTTTCCCACCACCCCTCCCCACCACACGCACACACACACACACACACACACACACACACACGCACACACCACACACATGAACAAAGAGGGGGGAAAGTGAGAAAAATGACACCAAAGTGTTCTCATCTTTTCAGGAAGTTCCACGGAACTGACGGCTGAAACCCTTCCGAGGAAAGTCACACCACCGTCTACCTGTCTCTGGATGCCCCGTGCCCCTGGAGCGGCTCCAGCAGAAGGGGCCGCTCCGGAAGCATCAGAAGGGGATTGCCCTGGCGCCTGTTGCTCTCCTGGCAGGGGGGTTGTCACTGGTGTTTAAAAAAAGGAGCTGCGTTTTCAAAGACGAACGGACGAAAACGAAAAGGCGTGCCCTTGCACCCACACTCTCTCAACGGATGGTAAAGCTGAGCTGCAAGCTGGATGCGCAACGTGCTCCTGAAATTCAGGCTGCATGGCGAATGCCAGGGCAAAGACCAGCATCACCTTCACGACCAGCGATACCAGGTACCAGATGCGGGATGCAGAAGATTCCCGAAACGGTCTCCATCGCAAACACGTTGGACAAACTTGTGTCAGGAACTAACAAAGCGTACATACCTTCGTTTTCAGTGGCGTGACATCTGACTTTCAATACCAACTCGAAGGTTCTTTCTGGATTTTCCCTGAACGGAAGAGAACCGTGTTACATTCATATTCACGTCCTATGGCAAATAAAGACGCATCTCTATAAAAGACGGCATTTTCTTAACTCTAAAAACTAATTTTGTTCTTGTCTCAGGGTAGGCCGTGTACGCAAATGACCACCATGTAGTGGAAATAAAGTTCTCTTTTTTGTTTGTTTGTTTGTTTCCCAGATGAGCAACTTAAGAGCGAGGCTTGGGATTTGAGATTTGGGGCAAAACATTCAACCTCTGAGGCTGTTTTTTTTCTTTTTTTTTTTACCTCTAAAGTGCTCGTTCACTTGCAGAATAATTGAGGATGATGGGTTCCACGTGGAAGCAGTTTACGAAGTGCTGTTTTAACGTAAAGCCCTGCCTTCACCTTATTGCATGGAAAGCGGAAGGCCGGTGTGTCCTAAGCATCTCTCGCTTTTCCCACCTGCAGAGTTTGACAGCAGGTTCTCGGGCTTTCTTCAAAGCTCCAGCAATTTTAAGTGAAAATGATGGCTGCCTGGTCCCACCTGCCCCGGTCCTGACCACCGTGAAACATCCACAAAGCTCCTTAAACGTGCTCTGCAGAACTTTTCTTGAGATGGGACCGCTCTCCTTACAGCAAACGGTACACAGACTCCGGGGCTAACACAAAACGTCTTGCTTTACGTCAGTTACTGGGGGAAATTCGACAACCGCCTCAGAATATGGTTTCACTGGGTACAGTGAGGCTGCTCCGCTTCGTGCAGAAATGAGCAACGTCTTCACTAACGTCTCATCCACCCCAACTATTCATTGCTTTAATTTCCAAAAGCGGATTAAAACCTATTGAGGCGCTTTTCTTTTTCAAAACGTAGTTCCCTTTTCATCTCTTTCTGCCAGAAGATAAAAGATTAAAGTCTGTCACCACAATGCCCACGTGACCGAAGTGTTAATATATTTCAGTTTTTCCTGGTAAGAACATCTCAGTGTCTTTGCACAGAGGCTGTTTTTAACACACACTTCCTTCAAGGCAGCAGTGCCAGTTTGGGCTTCTAAATGAACATTCTTTAAAAAAAGATAAATAAATAATACAAGAGTCTCGAAGCAGAGGAAGCGACAAGCCATAGAAATTAATTAATTTGCAAGTGGACCTTTCTTCGGCCATCACACAATTGCCTTGTCTCCATGGACTCAGGGGACCTCCTCCCTGATAATCCAGCAAATGCCAAAAACTACACTTTGGGGTCAAGTACCCCGCCCCCCCCTCCCATACCCGTCAGTCGCTGCAGGAAACCCTGTAAGTCAGGGACTTCTCCTATTTTCCTCACATCTCCTAGTTCCTGTCTTCGGTGCAAAAATCTCCTGTCGACTGGGTTAGGGCGAGGGGTTTAAAGTGCATTTCTTTCCCAGTTGCGCGCACACACGGGCCGGTCGTATTTTTAAAGTTGCGGGGGGGTGAGGGGGCGGTGAGAAATGGGGGTGAAGGAAGGAAGGAGGATCCCTTCGCCAAGTGAGTGAGTTTCAGGAGAAAAACAAAACTGAAAACACGGTCCCTGCTGGGATTCCAGCCGCCGGTGACCCCGCGAAGGTCCCGGGGACCGCGGCCCGCGGCGGCGGCTGGAGAGGCCACCCCGGGGGACGCGGGGGCGGGGAGCACGCTGCGGGGCGCTGGGCCCCACCTCCGCCCCCGAAACCCGCCGGGTGCAGCCGCCTCGGGGCGCGGGTGGCACCGGCCGGGCCGGGCGGGGACGCAGAGGGGACGCAGGGGGACGCGGGGGGATGTTGGGGGACGCGGGGGGGGACGCGGGGGACGCAGCCGCGGCCTAGCGCGCCACTCACCGCGTCCTGCGGTCCATGCTGCATGTCGCCCGCCGGCGGGGTGGCCCGGGAGCTGCGGCTCAGGCCGGCTCGGGGGGCCCCATGTCGCGCCGGCCCCGCGGCCTCTGTGACAGCGACGGCCGCCCCGGCGCGCCCGCCCCGCCGCCGCCCAGGAAGTGAGGGGGCGGGGGACAGGACAGGACGCCGGGACGCGCCGCCCGCGCACCTGCCCGCCCCGCGCGCGGCCCGCGGCCCTGCGGGGGGGAGGGGCCCCGCTCCGCGGCCCGGACACCCCGACACGCCCCGCCCCGCGGCCAGCATCGTCGCCGTCGCCCGCACCGCGCCGTTGGGGGGGCGGTTAGGGCGCTCGCAGCGGGGCCGGCGTCCGGCCCGCGCCCCTCCCCCTCCGCTGTGGCCCAAGGGTGTCGCGGGGGGTGGGGTGTGACAGCGCCGCGACCTCACAGCCGCCTCCGGACTCGGGACTGTCGCACGCGGGGCCTGTCCGGGGCCGGACGGTTGGCGGGGCCCCTGGGGGAGCGACGACGCCCGGACACAGCCCCCCAGGGCGGGTCGCGTGGAGGGGCCTCGTGGGGCGCGCAGGGAGGGCGCGGGGGCTGCCGGGACAGCCGGGCACCTGCCGGGACAGCCAGGCACCTGCCGGGGCAGCCGGGCACCTGCCGGGCGCTGCTGGGCACCTGCAAGTTCCAGGGCACCTCCCGGGCACCGGGGCACCTGCGGGCTCCAGGGCACCTGCCGGGCACCGGGGCATCTGCCGGCTCCAGGGCACCTGCGGGCAGGGCGGGCGTGTGGTCTCCGCGCTCGGCCCCACTCCACGTGGCCGTCACCGCCGTCAGCGCCCACAGGAGCCGCGGCCAGCGAGCTCCGTGAGGGGCTGACAGCCGGGCCAGCTTCGGGGGACGCCCCCCGGGGCCGGTTGGCCCCTGGGGTGGCTGTTTCCCGAGCCTCACGGGGCCTCCGGGATGGAGGGCCGGGGAGGCCCAGCGCCCGGTGGGCCCAGCGCCCAGGGTGGGCAGAGGCCCGCTCGGCTCCCCCCCACGGGGTCAGCCGCCCTTGCCCAGGGCCACAGCGTTTTGCACCCAAACGGGGTGGGGGGTTCTTCAGACGCCATTCGGGCCAGGAAAGGGGGAGACAGGAAACCCAGTGCGGTAGGAACAGGTGAATCATGACACCTCGGAGTCGCCGGCCAGACTCGGGAGGAAACAGGGAATTCGGCACCGAGAGCCCAAAATTAAACCCCAAATGGGAGCCCTCCTCAGCGTTCCTGCCAAAGGCGGTGCGACCTGCTGGGCTCTCGGAGCTCTGTCGCAGGGCCACAGGCCTAGGTCGCAAAAGGGGAAACAAAAATAAATACAAAAACATTTCGGCCTGACTGTTGTCATCGCTGGACTTGGAGGGAGACACTGAACTTCAGTTTCTCGGTTCCTACATTTGTCATCTGGGAATGATCACTCTATATCACATGAACGACGACATGTTCCAGCTAAAAGTGCTGCAGACGCATGTGACCTTTCGAGAACTTACTCTGTGGATTTCACTTTCACAATTAGGCTAACTAGACCACATACTCTTTTTCCCAAATAAAACCTTTTCCTACCTGAGAACTTACCGTACAGCAAAGCCTTGAAAAAAATAACATTCTGGGAACTCAAAACCACTTCTGCTCCAGATGTTACTGAATTTCTCTGACTTCTCCTTTCATTATAATTAATTCTTCTGCAAAGAAAGGAGCCCTACCTGGCACGCCTATCTTGAACTTGAAGCTAAAGGCAAAATCTCCTCCAAAATGACACATGGAGGACGCTTAAAATAGAGAGAAGGTGGAGGAGGAGACGTGGGAGCCACACCTTTCCTGAAAGCGGCTTCCCTGAGTCTCCCACACTGCGAACTTAGCATTCTGTGTGACTCCGGGAAAGAAGCAGTCTTGCAGTTTGAAGCCAAAAGGGCCGAGACCATTCTTATCATCTTTATTACCAAATCCGAATCTATCCAAATATTTGTAAAATTCAAGTGGGAAATGATACTCTTTTGCTGCTAAGCGTTGAATGGAAAAGAGAATAATGTTCTCGACGTCTTCACCACCACTCCTTTTCAGGTGATTTACCCAAAATTCTAAAATCAAATGCTCTTCCCTCCCGCCAGCTCCTGCTGCTTCACCTGCATCTTTGTTCCCCAGCCTGCAAGGCATCAGGCAACTCACGACAGTCCTTGGCGTTAAGAAGGAGAAAAAACATTTGAAGCCGCGTATCACGAACGAACTGTCACCAGAGTCAGATTTTCTTTTCCGACTCTGCGGGGCCTCACTAGGGCCACGAGAAACAGGGTGGCGTGGGTGTGACCCCCGTGGCACGGCCTGGGGAGGACCCTGTCCCCACGACACGAACACCTTGGTGGGTGGCAGCTCGTCCACACCCATTCAGCGCTCCTGGAGAATGAGTGACACATCCCATAGCAATGACATGAGAACTTACGGGAAGGAAACACGAGAGCATCTCACGTGACAGTAGTCGTCCAGCTAAATCGGTAACCCCCCTCTCAGCAACCCGACTCGATATAAACTGAGACGTTATCAGAACGGATTCCTGCATGCCACGTTCTGCTTTCCCCAAAAACAGGAAAACAACTAGAGAAAGCATCACACATGCTGAGAGAGAGAGAGAGAGAGAGAGAGAGAGAGAGAGAGAGAGAGAGAGAGAGAGACGCTCTGGACCGGCAATTTGAACTCTGTCCACTCCCAGGCCAAGAGGTGTAAGTGCGCAGCAGAAGGGCCTTGGGACGGTCCACAGGTCTCGAAGCCCAAAACACGTGGCCCTCCCCTTTCCTAACTCCTGCCAGCACGGGAAGCCGAAGTATGTAGGGCCTGCACCCTCCGGGGCTTCAGGAGTCAGGACGGCACGTTTTCTCCGCTGTCACTCTGGGGTCACATAGCCGGGTCACACGGGAGAGATGGCTATGTTTGCAGCCCCCTCTGGGGCGTGAGGACGGCAGCCCCAAGAGACAGAGCGGGGCCTTGGTCTGGAGAGAACTGGCTCCCTGGGTGAAGGAGACTCTGTCTCCCTCTCAGCGGTCCCACCAGTGGTCCCCTCTGGCCTCCGAGTCTGCAGGTCGCAGAGGCTGTGCTCGGCTGGCACGGTGAGGGGCCCGCCGGCTCCGTGGCCCCGCTGGCTGGCTGCACAGCCACCTCCTGGGCCCTCCGGCCACGTCCCTCTGGGTTGGATTCTGGGTCAGGCACGCGTGCCATCACACATGCACTCTGTTCTTGCTGTCACCGCCCAAGAAAACTACCCAACAGGCTCTGCTCGCTGCTGTCCTCTGGTGACACGGGCCACCTATCACTACACCGGCCACTCACCTCCCTCTGTGACCTTTACCCCGAACGTGCTGTGCTTCCCCTTTAAATAAGCAGGTGCGGATTCACGAGAGGAGGCCCAGCGCCAGGACCAGGGGAAGGTTCCAGGCCAGTGGCCCACGGCGGAGCTGGAAACGGCTCGCGTCAGCGGACAGGAAGGCCTCACGCTTGAGTCCCTGTCGCTCCACGCACAAGGACTTCATACCGGAAAGACAGGCCTGGCCACCCCAGCGGGCGTCCTTTTCATAGCTGTGACCTCGCCAAGGGCCTTTGATCCTTTGTTCTTAGCTAGTCCTGCGAGGAGGTGTCGGTGAGGAGGTAAACAGGTGCCTGTGTACCTGGCGAGGCAGGAAGCTCCCTCTCCTGGGACATTGGATCCTGAGAGGAGGAATGCGCTTTCTCCGCTGGCCCGAGGCACCGGGAAGCAGAAGCAGCCAGACTGCTGGGTGCTGCCAGGCCAGGCTCCTTCACAGAGCACAGCCTGTCTCCTCTGTCCCTCCCCCTCCCCCTCCCTCTCTCCCCTCCCCCTCCTCTCTCTCTTTCTATTCAGTTTATGATACATAGAATGGGATGAGTCTCCACGGAATATGTTAGTTTAACCCTTTAACACTAAAATTACACATCGGGGGGGAAAGTTACGTGGTAGGGAGTCTTCCTCACATGAGGTTGGGGGCCTGGAGGAAAACAAGGCCAGTGCAGGCCGACCATCAGCACAGCTAAGGGACACGGGTGCCGGAGCAGCCGCCTGGGTAGACGTGGGCAGGAACTGTCTACGATGGCCTCACGCACTTGACGGCCAGCCCGTCGCCCCTGGTAGTTTCAAGAGCGTCCTTAGCCCTGCCGAGGAGACGAGCGACAAGTCCTGATCCCAAGCAAATTTAGTGAAGCGGGAGCAGCGATACCTTTACTTTTCTGGTTTCGAACTCTCCTCCACCTGCATGAAGGTGGGTCTGGGGGGGAAGCCGACGGAGAACCTGTCTTGTCCCTGTGCCCACTCGTCTCCTGCTTCCCCGCCGGCCACGTGAGTGTGACACCGGCCCTTCCCCTTTCTGTGCCCACGGCTCCGCCACCCTCCTGTGACTCACCCAGGAGTGACCAGCACCAGGCCCCGCTGCACTCGCTCCCCCACCGCCTCGCCCACAGCGAATCTCCTCATGGCCCCGGATGGGCCGCACCATCCAGGGGGCACGAAACTCCATACGGTCCAGCCAGTGGAGACCTTTCCCAGGGGACTAAGGAGGCGGCTTGCCAGCGGAGGGTCTAGATGGCAGGCGGCGGCATCTATTGAGCCTCCTAGGTGCCAGGACCACTCTTTATCATTTAGGACCCACAAAAGCAAGATCGGAACCTCCATCAGGAGCTGTCGATCTAGCCCACTGTTCCCTCTTAACACTTATCAGAACCGTAATGAACTAATTTTGATGTAAGTTTTTTGTTTGTTTACTGTTTCTTCCCCTCCATGGGCTAAATCTTCATGGGGGGCAGAGTCTGTGTGTGCAGTGTTCGACTTTGTACCCACAGCCCCTGACCTAGGGCCCAGCACAACAGTAGGCACACAATAAATATAGCTTGAATAAGCGAGTTTAAAATAAAACAAATAAGAGAAAATAAAATAATAAAATAAATAAAATAATAAAAAGAAATATAATTAATTAATTAAGTAAATGAAATAAAATTAAAATGAAATAATTTAAAAATAAAATAGTAAAATAAAATAATGAAATGAAATATAATTAATTAATTAAATGAAATATAATTAAATTAAAATAAAATAAATAAAATAAAATAAAATAAAATAAAATAAAATAAAATAAAATAAAATAAAATAAAATAAAATAAAATAAAACCTAGGCCCAGAGGCGAAGGTCGTCCAAGACCAGACTGTTCAGTGGCAAAGCTGTGACTGGATCCCAGGTCTTAAACTCCCACAGGTGCTCCTGTTCTTCAGTCGTTTCCATGGACGTCAGTGTTCAAAGGTCAAGTGAGAGGACACACGGAGGCAGCACGTAGACTCCCTCCACTTGTCACTCGCCTGTGTCTCCTCCTCCGTGCGGCCCTCGGTCCGGGCGCTCTGCGGGCGGGCTGGCTCGCTGGGCCGCTTGTCCGCTGGGAAAAGGACACGTTTAAACTGCGAACAGGGGTGAGTCTAGCTTTACTGTGTTTTTCTCTTGTTAGAGCGCGCCATGGACACGCAACATCCTCTCTTCAAAGGAAAAAAAGAGTTGAAAGTGTCAATAAAGACTGCACTCTGGAGCCTGAGACTGTGTCACGGCTCGGAACCCTCCCAAGCCGCCTGGGAATGGCCGTTATTCAAACCTGCCCGCAGCCGCGAGTCAGAGACGAGCGCCTGGAGTCAAACCCTGAGCACCTGGAGTCAAACACGGGAGTCGGGAGGAGGAGAAAACACCCCGCCACTCCGCGCTGGGGGCAGATTCCGAACTATTCTCGCTGACTGTGATAACTGCCAAGATCCAGGGTCTTCTCCCAAGAAACGTACGTGTTTTGGACTTTCCGCTCTGGCTGCCGTCTGGATTTCACAGCCACTCCATCCCGCAGCGACCACGGGGACCGTGGCACGGTCCCGAGTGGCTGGAGGAGGGAGGGCCCGGGAGGTGACATCCACGTCAGCTCTGAGAAGCCCAGGCTTGGCCTGTACCTTTTAGGGTGACACAGTCGTCGAGATGCGCCAAGGGACCACAGGCCTCCCTGCTTCTGTTTTTCTGTTTTTCTTCTTTTTTCCTCATGCAAGAGAAGACAGGCTGTTTCTGCACTGTCCCCTCTCTGTCCTGCCCACGCTGGTGGCTCCATGTCACGCTCTAAATCACCGTCTTCATCGGTTTCAGCAAACCCCCCTCCGACGCGCGTCAAACCCAGCCGCATGCTCTAAACCACACGCCGGCTTTTCCAACTGCCCGGGCATCACTTGGAAGTTCTTTGGTCATTTTGTAATGACCAAATGGCCTCTTCGCAGGCCTCTCCCCTCTAAAGTCTAACCCTGCCCAAACACAAACTCCATAGACGTTTTCTTAGTCTTCGAGGTTTTGTTTTCTTTCTCTTTTTCTCTCTCCACTGCAGCTGCACGAGATTTCCATTCCATTTCCTCCGAGTGACCATGAGAAACGTCTCTCCTTTGTCCTTTTCTGGTCCCAGGGCCCAAGAGAGTAAATCGAGTCGCTGGGCCAGTGCCAGATGTGGGATAGGTCTAGAAGGAAAACAAAAAAGCCATCTTTTCTGTTTGGAAAGACTAAATTCAGAGGCTCCCGCCCTGACAGGTTACTCATAAAGCCGGCTCCCTCCCCTCTCCCCCCTCCCCAGCCCCTCTTCTGATGAGCTTTCCTCTGAGGCTGACTCAGACCAGTCAGCGTATCTCTTCTCATTCCGATCCCCTGGACGTGGGGGGTGTGACAATTTACACACCGAACTACAAACTTGGTGACTCCAGCTCCTAAATCACGGCTATCGCTGAGTTTAGTCTAGCACCACCGGTCTCATCAGACACATATTTCTCCCTGTCATAAGGGATTTGGGGCCCGCTCCTTTCAGAGTCTTAGGACACAACTGTTTCCTTTTCCTCCCTACACATTCCTCGCTCCCCGTTAATCTAAATGGCTTTTTTGAAAAATTCTGCCTCGTTTTATCGCCCGGCTAAGGCTGCCCAGTGTTCCTGCCTGCTCCTGCCCCATCTCGCTGCCACCGCGGGGAGGCGGCCCGAGCAGCGGAGGTGGAGAAAGGGCTCCCTGCTCAGCACGTGGGTGGCGGACGGGAAGAGCTCCTTTCTCTTCGTGTTTGCACTTCTGCATCCCCCAGCCAGGCTCAGGGCCGCTGCGTGCAGGCGGGGCCGCTCGCCAGCTCAGCACTGGCAGAGAAGTCCCCACTCACGCAAGGCACCGCCTAGTGCCAATTTGGGGTGAAAGAAGGCGAGGAAGACCCCGTGTCCCCCCCGAACGATGTTTTCTCCCCCTTCACTAATTCTGGGCTTAGTTTTCTACATGTAAGGATGCAGCCGCCCGAAATTGAAGCGAAGAAGGTTTCTCAGCAGAGCTCATGGGAACGAAGCGAGTGAAGGCAGAATCCAATCGGGGACCAGGACGCCCGCCCGAAGCGTCCCCTGCCGCGTTCTCATCTGTGTGGTCCTGGGAATAAAACAGGAGCAGATTCCTGCCTGAGAATGACGCCTGGAAACGTGCACGTTCTCTCCCTGCGAGTGTGTGTTCGCTTGAGTGGAGTGAGCGGTCGCGCTCCCAGCCGTGACTGCTACCCATACAGTGAAGCGATACACTTTTTACTTAACTCGGGTAGCTGTACATGTGCTGCAGAGCAAAGAGAAATCACAAACAAGCAGATGGAACAATTTCAGCCGGTACCCACCGCCCACAGACCACCCTTCTTGACATTTCACGCTTTTAGAACCTCGTCCGGACTCAGGGTCCAAACTGAGCGTAAAGGTGTACGAGCCAGGCCCTTCCACCAACTCGTGATGGACTCACAGCGTAGGAAAGGCAAGTCCCTCTCCAAGGCAGAGTCGTAAAGGGCGTTGCGGGCGGGTCCCCCAAGAAGCAGCAGACCCTGAGGAAGTCAGGTGTCTGCCTTCCCGGGCCCTAATTAGGCCTGCCTCGGAGGGGAGGAAAGTGAAAGCAGGTGTGGGCCGGGGCCTGTCAGACTTAGCAAGGTCCCTGCAAAGACTGCCCATCCCAGAAGGCCCTGGCTGGGCAGGAAATGGCTTGGCCTTGACTTACCTCCTTGCTCAGCCATGGGCTGGTGAACCCCCCAAAACAGAGTGAACCGGAGCCAAAAGCTGAGGTGGACGCAGACGAAGCCAGCAGCTGGAAGCTACTCCTGCTGCTCGTAAGTAACCAGGGACCTCTCCCGAAGCCGGATCTGGGTGGTGGCTCCTGCTGTCACAAAGACATCCTCGTCTGTTTTCTTAGAAAAGGAAAACGTCCTGTATGCGGAGATCTCTGACCCGTGATGAGCGTATTGAGGGTGGTGTGCGTCAGGCTTCTAGAGGGTTCCGTCCTTCACTGAATGGCCCAGCGCCTCCTGACCATTTAGTGTGACATTGGATCGTGTGCTTTTGGATTATAGATTTCGAATATTGGAAGAATATTTTCTCACTGTGGTGGCTAGTCATGGTGCAAGGACGGTGGGCACGGCACACTCCACCATTAATCCTCGTCGCTAACCTTGGCCCTGACTCTCTTACGTCAAGACCATCAACAAGACAATAAATCGAGCCCTGATTTGCAGCAGGGTCCCGCCTTGTGGGGTGAACACTCCCACCACGGCTGATTCCAGGCCACCAGCGGGTGCCGCTTGGGCAGGGAGGGGAGAAGGAGATAAGCAGTGTCTCACTATTACGTACTATTTATCTTCTCCCCAGAGATAAAGCAGATATAAATAACCTGTGAGCACAGACAACTGTAGCACGTGCAACGAGAGCACAGTAAATTACAGCAAAATAGCCAGCAGGTGATGAACTTGGGGCATTTACTACTTTGGGTTTTAATAGGTTCTAGTTTATTTATAGAATTTCGGTTCTAAGAACGTCTATGTTGAAAAACCGGTTCACAAAAGTTTGGAGAGTTTAACAGCAGGCCCTCATGCGGCCGCGCAAGCCAGCTCTCGCAGGCCGCTAGGAATCAGAAACCCCCTTCCGTGCCCACCCCGGAGACACTTGAGTGCAAATGCACAAGGCAGGCCTGGGCCGAAAGCGTGCTCACGGCAGTGCGCTCACGGTGAGGGGGAAGTGAAGGACACAGCTACCCGAAAATGGGCGCGGCGATTTTTTTTAAAAAATGGGGATTCAATCACTTATTGTGATATTGAGCTGTGAGCAAAAATAAAATGCATCAGATCCTCACGTATCAGCGGGAATCCATCCCCAAAGAAAGCTGCAAATACGTTCAAGCGGCGTGAATCTAAGTGTGTAAAAGTCGGAAACACACAAACACATCACAAGTCGTTTATAATAACCTGCACAGAGACGAGAGTGGGGAAACGTGGGTGAAAATGAAACGCACGGAGTTCAGGGTGCTGGTCACCTCGGCGGGGGCAGGACGGGACCTCACTGGGATCTTTACCTTTTTTCTTTAATGAGGAGATGAAAATTCAGCAATAATAAAAGGGGGCCGTCGACAGGCATGCCCTCGATTCAAGGACACTAAAATATTCCCGGGGACTCGCGAGAGAGTCTGGCTAAAAAAGAGAATGCATATCCGCTTCAGCTTCTAGATCCACTCCCCGTTTATGGGGAAAGAAATGGGACAAACTGACGTGTTAAATGCAGCTCCTAGGATGCCATCAGCACAGTCTGGACCGTGGGTGTCTTCAGCAAATGAATTGCAAGGAAGGAAACAGAGAGGCACGCGGCGCCCCAGTGACAGACGAGTTGGGGACCCGTCAACCAGCTGCAGGTGCTGACGTTACTCTGGTTCCGATTTGAACAAACAAACAATTAGGATTGTTTTAAAACAGGAGGATCCGAACCCTGAATGGAGAGTCCAGAACACTAAGGGAGTGCTGCTCATCCTTTAGGTGAGACGACGACACCGCGGACACACCAAGACGTCGCCTTTCACACGCGATGCTAAAAGCGTGTGGATGCGGTGACACGACGGTTAGGACTTGCTTGCAGATAATCGGGGGGAGTGGGTACAGCGGGAGATGAAAGGAGACTGTTGTTCCTTCTTCTGTGGGTTTGAAATTTTATGTGAGTTTGTTTAGAGGAGGAGGAGACGGAAGGAAAAAAAGGGAGCAAACGAGAGAAAACGTCTCTTACCTAAGAGGTCTGACATCTGCTCTATGTAAGCGGGTGTCCTGCCATTTTCCGTATCTTGTAGCGAGTTTAAAATACGACGCAAATTTCTGAAAGATTTAAATTTGCACAGATACCTCCACGGTCCCGCGGACATAAAACACGCCCCGACTGCACTCGAGACGCCAGGGCCCGGCTTCGGCGCTCGGGGGAGGGAGATACGTTATCAGTCAGCAGGGCGATGGGGCCCTCCCTGCCCGGCGGCTCCTGGCTCCTTGTGCTGCTTCTCACTTGCCCTCCTGGGGGCCCGGCCGCCCCCAGATAGCAGGAGCCGGACGTTAACCCTTCACATCCCCGGGGACCAGCGAGCTGGACTGTCCCCTCTGCGTCGAGTCCTTTCCGCTTACTCATTGCTCCCTGGTGAGTGTCGGTGACTGAGCAAGTGCATCTGAGGTGACCTTGGGTTCCTCCCGAACTACATGCCTCATGCGTGTGTCCCCAAAGGGGCCACTTTCGCGTCCTTTGTGTTTACGGTGTGACCAGGCCCCTTAAGTGTTGCTGACCCGTTTCAAACTTGGAGAGGAGTCCAAACGGTCCCTGTGCAAATCGTGTGAGCCCCGCAGTGAACACACACTCACTCCCACACGCACTCGCATCAGTAGGAACGAAAGACCGTTCTCTGAGTGTGTCCTGTAGGGAGACCCCATCAGCACACAAAGGAATTTCTAACAGGGTAACAGGGAAGCGGAGAGGGGCGTAAAGGGCCATCCAAAAGGACTGAGCAGACAAATTGGGGACAGCCACGACGAGATGGGGCAAGAGTGGATAAACACGCCCAGCAAAGCGTTTTCAATTTTCTCTCTTTTCCTCCCTTCTCCTCCCTTGCTTCTTGCTTTCCTTTGTTCCCTTTCATCAGCCCATCCCTTCCCTGCACTGAAAGTGCCCTCGGATCCAGCTCTGCTCTTGGGTCCTTTGAGTGATACCATTTAGTTCTGCGAATGGAAGACAGGAGGGTCCCCGCCTTGGGGAAGGATGACAGCATCTTTTGTTTGACTGGCAGGGCGGCTCCGCCCCTTGGGGCACCTGCGCGCATGCACCTGTACCCCAACTTCTGCTCTCTGAGCTTCAAAGTCTGCAAGAGCTGGGGGGGAATGGGGGGGTTCCTCCAAGGCCCAGTGGTAGGGCAGGGTATTAAGCCCTTAAAATAAGTGTATCCAGAGGGAACAAGGAAGAGCTTAGACAAACCAGCTCCAGCAGAGTTCAAAGCTCGGGGAGGCCGAAGGGCCTAGCTTTTGCCAGGTGTAATCCCGGGGAGAGAGATGTGCAGCAAAGCGTCTGCAGAGGGGGCTGCCCAGTCCTCGGCAGAGTGCTGACCTTAAGGTTACGGGAGGAAACAACGTGAAGCCTGACGGGGACCAGCAGAGAGGAGGAGGTGGGAGATTCCCTGGAGATCTGCAGCCTGGGGAATATTTCACCCTCCGCTCGGAGCAGGAGGACCCCAGGACCAACAGGCATTAAGGAAGCCCCCAGCAGGCTGTTAACTCCGTGGTGGGATCGAGTGAGCCTTGGAGGGAGAGAAGGCTGCTCGGAACCCGCCCTACCGAAGCTGAACTGAACAGAGGATTCGAGAGTCAGACTGACCCCAGGAAACGCAGCATTCCGGAACGAAAGTCAACAATAGTTAGGAAAACGCAGCAACGCACAACATCGACCGCCTAGAACTTACGGTGTTTGGCGGCCAGTCAAAAGCTGCATATGTCGGGGGGAGCGGGGCAGTGCAATCCCCAACCAGGAGAAAAACCCATCCCTGGAAACAGGCTCCGCATGACACGGAATCACCGGGAAAGCTGCTATACATAGATTCCACGTGTCCAGGAGGTAGAGGAAAACCCTCCGGATGAGGGGGAAACTTGACGGTTAAAAACGACGGCAATGGAAATCCCAGAGATGAAAAAGACAGCATCTGAAATGAAAACCGTGCGGAATGGGAGACCAGCACAAGGGGAGAAGGCTGAAGGTGGAAGCACGTCCGTAGAGACACCGAAATGGGACACAGAAACACAAACGCCTGGGAACAGCGACCCGAGCGGTAACGACCGTCGACACGAGACTATCCTGCACGGAAAGAAGTCTGAGGGGGAGGGGAACGGGGAGACAATGTAAAAAACAGTGGCCACCGTGGTCCCACGTGAGATGAACATACAAGTCTACAGATCCGGAAAGTTCAACGAACTCAAACAGGAAAAAGGGGAAAAAAGGGGAGAAAATCACGCTGAGACATCGTCATTGAACTGCGAAAGGTGGTGATGAAGAGAACATCCTGGCAGCCGCCGGACAGACAGAGGGGGGATCACATCACAGAGACGGAAGGCGGAGGAGACTATGGTGAGACGTGGCCACGCGCCCGCTGGGACGACGGCAGGTAAAGCGTAAGGACAACTGTTTTCGATCTTTGTGTTGCTGCTGGTCCTGGACTGTGATCCTTCGGTCGCAGGTTACGGATAAAACAACCGGCGAATGTGAGAGTCTAACTGCATCCTCGGTGATGACGCTGATGACCGAGACTTTCGGCAGGAAGCATCTCGCTTCATCTCATGAAGCCCCCGTGGGGGAGGCGATGCTGTGACCCCGATTTCACAGAATAAACCGAGGCCCGGACCACGCAGCTCGCAGGTGGCTCCGAGTCACCGGGAAGCCCTGCCCCTGCCACCTACTGCCTCCCAGAGGCGCTCGGAGGCACTGTGACTGCGGCCGGCCTGTGGCCTCAGACCTCGCCACCACCCCCCCCCCCCCGTGTGGCTTCACTGCTCCTCCTCCGCCACCTCCAAAGTCCGAGGATTTTCCTAAAAACTTTAATGTATGAAAAGACACGTGAAGGCAGCTCTGAGGTTCTCTCTATTCGCCTTCGGCTCCGGAGAGCGGTCAGCGGAAGGCTGAGCAAGGTCAGGGACCTGGCGCTGGAACTCACACGACGGGACAGGAGATGGTCGTGTCCGTCTCTCCCGCTTATTACCCGCCCCGAGTCAAGTCCGCTGTGCATCTTATAGAAATCAGGGCTGAAACGTCCCGGGGAGGGACCAAGCACCCAGCGCCGCAGCACAAAGCTTTAACGGGGGAGACGATCCTACCCGTTGGGGAAACGGCTGCACCCAGAGACTCCCGCAGAACGCCCCGCAAGCCTAAGGGTGAAGCCTGACAATGACAAGCCAGAGATGGGCACCAGAGACGAGCGTCACAGTGACCCTGCCCAGGAACCCGGAGATCTGGAACGTACGGTAATAAAGCTTTAGTAAAACCACCCAAACGTCCTCATTCGTCACACGAGAACGGACTCGGTGGAGGTTCAGGTAGAAAACAGAAGCGGGGGGCACGGTGGGAGTGAAACACGCCCGCGAGGAACACCTGGAGTGTCAGTCAAAGGCAGAGCAGGGACCGAGAAGATGCGCATCGCACAGGAAGAAGCTTCCTGGGAAAGGACGCCTTCTACGGGACCATTTTCCCTGTGCACCCGGCCTCGTTTATGTCATTTCTGTCCCATGCCGTCGCACCCTTTGCAGTAACTTCACCACCCGTCAGTAGGTCCCCAGCTTCAATTTTAACAATGCACTCATTCTGAACTTCCAGACCGATTTCCTTTATTGGAGGTTTTGCTTTGGCGGCACGCGCACACACGCGCACACACGCATGCACACGCACACGCATGCACACGCACACGCATGCACACGCACACGCAAACACACAAACACACACGCATGCACACGCACACGCATGCACAGAGCTTATGGCGAATTCTCTATCCTAAGGGAAGTTTCTTGCTTTCAGTGACCTCCTCTGGTCCCCAATCCCTGTCGCTTTCTCTAGGAACCCTCCTCAGCCTTCCAGGTTCTAGACTCTTCTCCAATCAGTGTGGTCTCTGGAGCCTGACAACTGATTTCTTCCAAGACGGAAGAGACAGATTTGCACAAGAGGATTCCAATTCCTTAACAATACACTCCGAGGTCGATATCGGATCGATAGGGGCGCTTCGATCAGCACCAGGAAGCCGCAAGGGTGCCTGCGGGGCAGCTCGGTAGCGACGGGTGGCCCTGAGGGGCTCCTCTCCAGCCCCCTTCCCGAGATCCGGGCTGAGGACTGGGTTCACCCTCCCGCCTGGAATTTCCTCCTGGGCGGGCCCTAATTCCGGTAAATACAAAAAAATAATAATAAAATGAACTTGGGGTGGGAGTGGGGGAAAGCGGCCTGGCGGTCGCCGTCGAACAGCGCCCCGCCCCGCCCCCCCCCGCGCGTGTCCGGGTCACTCCGGCCGCTCACGTGGCCGCGCACCTGCCACCTGCCCCCCCCCCGCCCGGGACGCGCCGTGGACACGCCCCGGCGGCTGCGGGCCCGGCGCGTCCGGACGTCCTGCCCGGCCCGGCCCGACCCGACCCGGCCCGACCCGACGCGCCCACCGCGAGCCACGGCGGCCCCGCGCGCCTCGGCGCTGGCGGGCTGGGCGCTCCGGGCCCGGCCCCGCGCCCCCGCCCGCACCGCCCTCCGCGCCGCGTCCGGCCCGGCCCGAGGCGGCGGCGCCGGGGGGGAGCCGGGCCCGGAGCGCGGGCCGGCGGGGCCGGGGGGGCCGGAGGGGCCGGAGGGACAGAGCGCGGAGCTGACCGCCGCGGAGCGCCGGGTCGCCGAGCTGCACGCGGCCGCCTGCGCGGTGAGCCCCGCCCCCACCGCCCCGCCCGTGCGCATGCGCGGGGAAGGCCCCGGCCCGGCGTGCGCGGCCCCGGCGCCCGTGCGTCTGCGCGGTGACGCCCCACGGCCCGGCGTGCGCGGCCCCGCGGCCCCTGCGCCTGCGCAGTGAGGGCCCGCCCCGCCCCTCCCGGCAGGCCTCGGAGGGCGTGCGCGTGCGCGGGGCGGGCCTCCCGCCGGGCCTGCGCGGCCCCGGGGCGGGGGGGCCCGTCCGGCCGGGGGAGCGCGCGTCCCGCCCCGACCCCTGCTCCTGTGCGGCGGCCCCGGCCTCCTGTCCCGGCCGCGGGGACCGCGTCTCCGCCCTGAGCGTGGCCGCGACTCGGGTCCGGTCCGCGCCGGGGCTGACCTGGGGCCGCAGGGGGCACCCGTCGCCCCGTGCGCGTGCGCGTCTGAGTGCGTGTGCCTGTGCGTGTGCGTGTCTGTGCACGTGCGTGTGCGTGTGTGCACCTGTGCGTGTCTGCACGTGCGTGTGCGTGTGCGCACCTGTGCGTGTCTGCACGTGCGTGTCTGTGCACGTGCGTGTGCGTGTGTGCACCTGTGCGTGTCTGTGCACGTGCGTGTGCGTGTGTGCACCTGTGCGTGTCTGTGCACGGGCGTGTGCGCGCGGCCGGGGTCCGGGGCTGGTGGCCGGAGGGGGGGCTCAGAGGGCACAGGCACAGCGCGTGCTCACCCGCACATCACTCAAACGCTTCGTATCTGACGATTTTAATTACAAAAAAAAACCCCAAAAACGTAAACTTTCGATTTTTGCCACCGAACGTTGCCTTTTCCTCTCGTCCTCTCCGCCCGCTCTAACCGAGCGCCACGTCCTCGGGCGTCTGCGTCCTACACCGCATGTACCTGCACTTGACCAGACTAGTGTCCTCTGCTGTGGCTCGAGCCAAAGGCGTGTGCCAGACGACCTTGAAGTTGCTGGAACTTGACTTTCCTCCCTGGACCGTAGGCCCCGAGGACCCATCTTGCCTGACTCAGGCAGGTGTTGAAACTTGGGCATCAGTGTCATCAGGAAATGCCTGGCAGCTTTTCGTTGTTCTCCTGTGTCCTCCGTTTAAAATCACCCTGTGGAGTTTGTTCCCACATTTCAGTAGGATAAATATAGACAAAAAGTTTCACTCGTTTTAGAGCAAACGGCAGTGGCACGTCCAGACAGGTTCCATCAGCCTGGGAAAGGAGCCTTTTCTCACTTGGGGCATCCACAGTTGTGACATCAGCATCAGCATCACAGGCCAACTGTCCAGGGGACCACAAGTCAACCCCCAAACAAGCTTGCTTTCCTCCCTCAACAAGCAGAGCCCCTCGCAGCGCTCCTCCATCTGTGCCTCAGGGGAGGGACGTCTCTTCCCATCCCCCCTGTGTCACTGGCGTCCCCGAGCAGCTTGCTCTCCAGTCAAACTGTCAGCGCTCCTGTTGTATCTTTGTTGTCACCGTTACCTGAGGCTCGTCTACTGGAGACCAATTAAGTGTGTGCGACGGTCGCCACGCTCAGAGTTTCTCCATCCTCAAGGAAAGCAGGAGAGCAGCCGCACACGCAGGACTGATGTACGAGGCTTCCAGGCTGCTGGGTAATTGGCCTCAGAAGACCCAGAAGCCATGAAAAGTGAAAAGAAGGCTGCGAACAGGGTTTCGTGTGTGTGTGTGTGTGTGTGTGTGTGTCCCAACTCTCCAGACACGGGCTTAGTAGACAAAGAAGTGAGGGCTTGACAGTCGTTCTGAAATAGCATTTCGAGCTCCTGGTTTCAGGTAATCTTCCGCGGCCCCACAGGCTTCCCAAGGCCCCTTACACCGGCCTTGGGACCTGCCTGCTGGATTTCTGCCGGCCCGGTCTAGCTTCGCTGGAAGGCCTTGGAGTAGGCCGAGCCTGGACCTCCGCTTGTCCTTTTACTCCAGGCTTAATTCATGGTGCAAACCTCAACGGAAGTAAAACATGCAGCCGTCAAGGAAGACACTCTGCGGGACACGCTGTGGCACCTCCAAAAACCCATGTGGGAAGACATCCGACTTTCATGCGTGTTTGAACGCAAAAACTCCACACGAGAGGGGTCCTATAAACCTCTCTCTATAAACCTGAGGGTTCTATAAACGCCCCAGGAGAGAGTTCCCCTACGGACCCTCCAGGCTAAGTAACGTCGCTCACGTGGCCAAGACCCAAAGAAGCGGTCAAAGTCTCGACTCTGCCTTCCCGCCGTGTACCTGGGACGCTTTTCCGAGCCACGTGTGAACGTGGGCAGTGCGCTCCCTCGGCCTCTGAGAGGGTGTGGAGAGAGCTGCTTTTGATCAAACTCATGGAAGTGGTGAGCGTTAATGGTAAAACAATATATATATTTTTTTTACTTAAAAACAACCCTAAAGAACAGAGTCAGGCGTTCACTGCGGTCACACATCACGCAGGCAAAGCCAAGTGTTCAAGGGCGCGGAGGTGATTCCTCTCCGCCAGGGCTGTTGGTTTCGATTAGCACCTTTGCTGTTCGTTTCGATCATGACCCACACACTTTAAGTCCTGCAAGTGCGAGTGCACCTTCTGAGTGAACGGTCATTTGCAGCCTCTTAAGCTCTTAAAATCATCGGAATCACCGGGCATTAAACTTTGTTACCTAGAAACCGAGAGAAAAATCCCCGAGCAGTAGCTACACGGCCCCTGCGGACAGAGGGGCCGTTGTTTTTCCCATCAACTCCGCGTTTTTCTCCAACTGCATCCTTTCTCCTCGGGTCACGAAAGGTGGGCCTGCGGATGACGCTGGAATGCCCGCGGCCTTTCTCTCACTGCCGGGAGAAGTCTCCTGTCGTTTCAGGAACGTTTGCCCGCGTTTCCTGAGCAGCACCGAGGGTGAGGAGGTCTGAGCAGCACTGACGACCCGGTTTCTGTCGTCCGCTTCAGGCCGGCCAGCTGAGCTACGAGGACCCAGCCACCGGCTCCGTGGTGCTCACCCGCCTCGCCCACCTGCAGAGGGGCCGATGCTGCGGCTCGGCCTGCAGACACGTGAGTGGCAGACGCCCGCGTCGCGGCGGGAGGCGGCGGGGCCTCTGGGACTTAGAACTACCTGTCACTCGGAAACGAGTCAAATAAAAAAGCGAAGTAGACCCGCGGCGCACTTTTCACGAGCCGACAAGCCAGGGGCAGCGCAGGCCTCAGGGCCAGCGCAGGGCCTTTTAAGTTAATGGGATTTGGTGGCATTTCCCTGTGACCACCGGCTCCTTGAAAGGCTGTGACTGGAAGTCCATGGGAGTTCTTTATTACAAGGACACTTTTCACGAGGTTTTAAATAAGTTGTGTTCGCTGGACAAGTACAAAGGGGGCAGGAAAAGGGGATGGGGTGGGGCACGCTACCTCCCAGCAAACGGGTTTTCTTCATTATTAGCTGAATAAATAGAAACTGCCCAGCTTTGAGAGCTGGGGGTCTTTTGAATGATTATCGTGTTCTTCGTTCCTTTTCCCCTCTCCCCTTCTTCCTTCCTTCCTGCCTGCCTTCCTCCTTCCTTCCTCTTCTCTTCTTCCTCCTCCTCCTTCTGCTTCTCCTCTCTCTTTCCGCAGCATTTTTCTGTCTTTAACCATGAAACCAGCTACCCCGAACGTACGGCTGTACCTTTCCTAAAATAGACATTTCAGTGGAATGTGTGTGTATATATATTCACTGATTCAGATGAACTCACTACTTTTCTATTTTGAGCAAAAAAAAAAAAAAAAGTAAAATAAGTGGAAATGGGTTCTCCACTATCAGTTTTTAGAAACACCTTAGTCAGGTCGATTGGCACAGAGCTAGGACTGTACACGGACACGAACCTCCGCCCACAGACCACCTTTACTGCTTGTTTTCCTTCCCCGGACCCACTTTATAATGAAGGCCCAGATGCTCCACGTGTGTATTAAACGTAGCGGCACTGAAAAAGTTAGCTTCCACTTTTATGGATGTTCCTGCCTGTACCGCTAGCTGTTTCTAATGAAATGCATAAGAATTATGCATAAATCGGGGAACTGAGGATTTTCCAAGGGTGACTTTTTAACAGAGAAATTCTTAAAGTTGGAGGGTGGCTTGGAGGAAGTGATTCCTGGCCCCAAATCAGGATTATTCACCGAAGGCTGCCATTATTCTCCTCCTGGTCTACAGGGCCCGGGAGATCCAACGACCTTCCTGCCACGGGTGGCAGTCTCCTTCACCACGAGACGTGTTGTACCTTCCCAAGGTGACAGCTAAGCAATTCTGTAACACTGTGTTTCATTTCTTCCGCAGTGTCCATATGGCCAAGTCAACGTTAAAGACCCATCTAAAAGGAAGCGATTCAATTCCTGTTTTTACGTTTGACAACCGTTTGGTCTCTGTTCTCCACCCAATTAAACCTGATTTCAACTACACTAAAAGAACATCAAGAAAGTAATAATAATAATAATAATAAAAAAGCTAGCAAATGTGTTTCTGAAGTGGCACGTTAATAGTTCTTTTTCTTTTACTTTTTTTTTTTTTGCTTCATTTTTGTTTGTTTCTGTTTCAACACATATGTCGAAGGAAGAAGATAATGACTGTTGCGTTAAACAAACAGAAGCCACCGGTGACATTGGTAGCTCTCGATCTTCATGGGGCCTCAGTCCTCCTACTGTTTTCTCCCGGAAGTTGCTGGCAAACGGGAGAGCTCGAATGCATCCTCCCTTTTGTTTGTGTCCTGAGCTGTGCGGGGGTCGATGTGAGGCTGCCTGCCGTGGAGCCCCAGTGCCCAGGAGGTGCCAGCGTGCGCTGGGAGACGCTCTCATCTTCCATCTGTTCTCTCCATGAAAACTTCAAATTGCTCTGACTCCCGGGGTCAGGCCGCTTCCATGAAACCATCCTTTCTTCTCTCCCTCAATCTTTCTCCTCCATTTCTTATGCCGTTTCCCCGGTGGCTCTGTCTTAGACCGCGTATTAGCCTCCTCTCCCAGCAGAACCTGAAAGGATGTGGCCCAGCGTTCCAGGGGTGGGCCTTGGTCTCCTCCTGTGGCCTCAATAAGTGCTTTAAAGATCTTAAGCAACCCAGACCGTCTGGTGCCTTCTCCCAGGTGAGATTCGAAATAAAAGCCCTTCACACTGTAAAATAAGCGTAAAGAAGCCCAGGAAGGTTCTAATATTTCTATGGATTGTCACTTCCGTTGTTCATGTTATGGCAACTAAGCAATTGTCTCCCAACACGGCTGCAGGCTGCTGCCTCGGTTTTGCTGGTGCTCTCTCTGGCCGAGGTGCCCTCAGCAGCACTGGCCCCGGCTGTGCCAGGTGTCCACTGGCTCTGTGGCCAGGTGCTACCCTCCCCTGAGGGCATCCAGGAGCGGATGGGGGTGCATTTTGTGATGGGGGAGGCGCTTGGTCTTCGGTCTCCTGAGCCAATCGATCATCTCTCCAGGCCCGGGCCTGCGGCCACCAGCTGCCCACCCCATTTCCGACCAGATTTGGAGATGACCAGGGCCGCGATTCGGTGGGGGCTGCACGGTGCCCCCCTCAGCAGTGCCAAGAGGGAGAAGGGAAAGAAGTGGAGCCGGAAAAGGCCGTCTTTCCAGAGAAGCGAGGGAGAGAGGACGGACACGCGGGTCCCCTGGGAGGCGGCGTTTTGAGAGGCTCCGGGCAGGTGGGGGTGACAGGGGCGCCTCCACCCCGCGCTTTCTCTCCGGCTCCCCTCGCGCTTCCCGCATCAGGCGCCCGGCCCAGGGAGCGAGGACCCGGTTCCAACGCGCGGGATCTTTCTGTGGGACCCGCGTGACTTCCAGCCTGCGGGGCGACCACAGCGAAGGAGCCGCTGGGGACGGGGCGGGCGGCCCGGCCCGGGGCCATCCGTGGGTCTGGGGGTGGCGGGGGCGCAGCGCGGACACATGAACGCGCCCCCGCCCCGCGAGGGCTTCGAGCCGCACCGCGTTCGCACGTTGTGGAGGGAGCACGCGGGGTTCCCATTGTGGGGGGCAAACGGTGCCCGTGGAGCGACGGAGACTCCGGCCCGGACCGCGCCCAGGCGGGCCCCACGCCTCAGGTCCCCGGCGGCTGGGTCGTTTCTAACGAGGAAGCCCCAGAGGAAGCGGGGTGTCCCGTCGTGGGGCGACGGGGCCGGAGGGGGGACGACGGGGAGACAGCGGGGGACCCTCGCTTCCCCCGCCCTGCCCCCCGCGGGCCGGCGGCAGGTGGATCGTCGCGCTCACGCGTCCCATTCCCCGGAGGCCACGCCGGCGCCCCACTCTCGGTGACACTCGGGGCTCCCAAACCCAGCGTGCTCGGAAACCCGGGGCACCGCCAGAAGGGAGGGAGCCCCCGGCCCCGGCCCCGCGGCTCTGTGCGGTCGCAGCGCCCGCACCCCGAGCTCGCCAGACAGGCCGGGCCGGGCCGGGCCGGGCCGGGCTCAGCGCCAGGCCGGCGGCGGGCGGCGAGGCGCCTTCCAGCACGTGGAGCTGCCCAGCCCCGGGCCAGCCCGGAGGGCCTCGCCCCTCCCCCCAACCCTGCCTCCGCCCCCCTCCACGCCAGCGCCCGCCTCGTCACCCTCCCCACCTTCCCGCAGAGGCGCGAGTGCGCGCCCCGGACACGTGCGCACGGGCGAGGATCTAAACCTCGGGGCCACCATCACACGGGAACTTCTGCCCAAGCCATCTCCTCCCCTCCGGGAGAAAAGGGTGCGTGTGCGCGCGTGTGCGCGTGTGTGTGTTTGCGTGTGTGTGTGTTTGCGTGTGGGTGTGCGCGTGTGTGGGTGTGCGCGTGCGCGTGAGCAGGGGTGGCAGCACCCTCTGGCGCGCCCCCGTGAAGTGCCCAGTGTCTAGGAGGGACTTGGAAGACCTCGCAGCTCTCTGTTGGGTGGGGGGTGGTCCCAGGGACGCCCACCCGCCCAGGCCCTCTGGGTGCCCGCGCTGGGTGCTCCTCGTCCCCACGAAAGGCTTGAAGGTTGGGCTCAAGATACCCACCTCCAGGCCCGCGGCTCCCCTTCCGGAGGGCCTGGGAGTAATGGGGTGTAAACCGACATCGTGGCCTCAGGGGAGTGGGGGATCCCTGACGACGCCTCTTCCCACCGAAAATCGCATTCTGAAGTGTGAGGGGTGTGCGGTGCAGTGCGCGCGCCTGTGTGCGCGCGTGTGAGTGTGTGCGCGCGCGTGTGTAGGATGCGTGTGTTTACCACACACTCAAATCTGTTCGTCACTCAAAACAGGATAAAAATCGCTGCTTTGGACACGGATGAGCGAGAGCACCTAAGCGTTTGGGGGTGGGTGTCGCCGTCCATGCGATGGCCTCGCCAGCGAGCACAGAAGCTGAACCTGGGAGGCTTGTCCCCTCCCTGGCTGTGCACACGGACCGAGATGGGGGGGGGGGCTTCTGGAAGCGAGAGAGAGAGCTAAGGGGGCGGGGATGGCGGGAATCTGGATGAGGGGCCTTAGGAGGTGAACTAGTGGGTCACTTGGCTGGGACTCCGGCTGCTGAAGCCGAGCGTTCCAGGACAGAGAGGGACTCTGTCCGGGGTGCTCCGAGCTACATTCGGGGTTTGGGGTGCAAGGTGAAAGCGAGGGGCTGGGATTCGCGGCTCCCGCGGGACCCCTTGCCACCCTAAACTGTGTGGCGGACTGGCAGACCGCCGGAAAAGGTGGGTCACCCCTGTCCAGCCTCACGTGTCCCGCGTCCCACGCCGTTTACACGCGCGGATCCTAGCCCCCCGCGGCCTGGGCGCACGCAACGCGGAGGCACCATGGGGTCATCGGGGAGGAGCCAGCGCGGACCGTGGCGAGGTAACCCGGACCCGCATCCCGCAGCGGCCAGGCTCGCCGCGCACATCCCCTGCCCCTTCGGCGCCGGGAGCCTCTCAGCGGTCCCCGCCCCCCGGCTCCCGCGGCGAGGGGCGCGCTGCGTGGGGGAGGGGGGAAACCGTCGGCCGGAGGCGCCTTCCCGGCTCTGCGTCCGCCTCCCCGCCGCCCGGCTGCACCTGGGTTGCCGGGGCCACGCGGCCCCTCAGGGACCTGCCACCAGGTAACAAGGCCCCGCCCGTCCCGGGTCCGGGCGTCCGTCTGCGCCCCCCGCCCCAAAGGTTCTTCTCCAGGGTTCTGAGTCGCTTCTCCTCCGGAAGGGTCATCGTCATCCCCATCTCCTTGCGCGGTGGGGCGGGACAGAGACCTCACGCCTGCCCGCTGACCCCCCCCTGGAGCGCAGAGCGCACCCCAAAGCGCTGGTTCCCTCGCCCGCCGGGAGAGCCCGGAGTGAGGCAGGACCCGGGGGGGGGGAGGGTGCGCGGGCGGATGTGAGGGGAGCGATCGGTGTCCGGGCCCGGGTTCCGCACCAGCCGCCACCCCGCGCCGTCTGGGCGGCTCCGCCCGGCGACCGCGTCTCTGAGGTCGGCGCTCCGGGGAGGCGACCGGGGCCCAGGGCGCACCGCGGGACTCCGGTGCCCGGCAGGGCCCGAGCTTCAGGATGCAGGGGCTTTATGAGGTTCAGTAACGGGCGAGGCCTCCATTAACACCTCCCCGGATTACGGAGAGGCTGGAAGGGCGGGACGCAGCGCGTCTCGGGGCCCCCGCCTTGGCGGGACCCTCCGCCCGCCCGTCTTCCCCCCCTCCCGGGCTGGAAGCGTTAACAGAAAATAAAAGACAGGTGGAGGGGGCCGCGGGTCGGAGGTGAGGGGTTCGGGTGAGAGAGAGGGAGGGAGCGGGGAGAGAGGGAGGGAGGGAGGAGGGGGGGAGAGAGAGAGAGAGAGAGAGAGAGAGAGAGAGAGAGAGAGAGTTCCCATCTAACGGTTTATTTTGGGGGGTTAACAGGACCCTCGGCGGGACCTGGGGACCGGCCGTCTGCTCCGGCCGCCGCCTCGCCGGGGACCGGGGTCTTGAGGGAACCTGGACCCCAAGGTGAGCCCCGGCTGGGCGCCGCCCGGCCGCACCCGAGGTCGCGGGGGTTCGGCGGGCACCGCGGTCGGGCGCCTCGGGCGGGAGGAGGCACGCGGGGCCCCCGCACGGCGCCCGCTGACGCCCCGCTCTCGCCTACAGCGCGGCCGCCATCGCGCGTGCCCGGCGCCCGCGGCCCCGGGACGATGCTGAACGGCACCCCTCTGGAGGCAGGTGGGTCACACGCCGGGCCTCCTCTTCCTCCGCGCCCTGTTCCCCGGGCCGGCGAGCGTGTCGCGGGTGTGCACACGCGTGTGCGCGCCGTCCCCGCGTGGAAGGCAGAGGGGGTGTGTTTGCCTCAGAAACGACGCTCGGTCCGCGTCCCCGCACTGGGCGCCCGCAGCCCCCGCGTCCCGCCTCCGGCCTCTCCCTCGACTTTTCGCGGGACGGGGGTGGGGGCGGAGGTCGCGGCGGCCCTGAGCCGCGCGCCGTCGCTGGCGCGGAGGGGTGCGCTCGGCCCCGCGTCTCCACCTGGGAAGGGGTGGGGACGGGGCGCGCGTCTGTCGCCGGGTAGGGCTTCGCCGCAAAGCGGCTGCACCCACATCGCTTTTGTTCCCTCCGAGCCCCGCGCAGCCATTTCTGCGGACGCGGTGCGGGGCGAGCCTCCTCGTTCCCGGGGCGGATTCAGAGGCGCGCGGGGCCCGGCCTGGGTGGCCCCCCCCTTGGAGAAGAACCGGGGGCCTCGGAGGTCAGGGGTGTGGAGGGCGCGGGCGGCCGGCGGGGGCTCGGCGGGCGCGGGGCGGGTGCGTGGCCGAGTGCGCACGGGGCCCGCGGTCCGCGGATGTGAGCGACGGGGGCGCGCGGTCCCCCTCGGCGCAGCGAGGCCCCTGGCCCGCCCGGTCCCGTCCCGAGCCGGGCCCTCTGAGCCGGGCGGAATCAGGGGCGCACCCGCGCGCAGCGTCTCGCTGGAGAAGAAGCCTGGCACCTAGGGGCGCCTCTGTCCCCGGACTGGAGAAAGGCCCAGCGCCTGCCCGCCATCCGCTCCGGGCGCGGATCCCATCCCCGGATGACACTGACTCCCCGGGCCTGGGGTGCCCGTGACAGTCTCCAAGCCGGACCCCGCTTCGAGGGCTGCACCTTCCAGGCCAAGTGGGCTCCTCAATCAGCTTAACAGGGTCCGGGGGGAAGGTGACCTCTGCTCTGTTAAGGGCAAACCCGGGGACACAGGACCTTGGCTTCCAAAATTCAGATTTAAAGTGACCTGGAGCCATTTCGGCGCTCCAGAGACGCCGGACGGAGGAGTTATCTCCCTCTCCTTTCCTTCACCTCCCCTGGGGGAGTTGGGAACCGGGGACAGGGTCACCGCCTTTGCCCTGGTGGGCAGCTCCTAGAGCTTTCGGTCCAGCTCCCATGTCGCCAGAGTCCAGCCGCCATCCTGAGAGCGACAGCGGTAGCAGTCGGGTGGCGGGCAGAGCGGAAAGAGGAGCTGTGTGCATGTGCCCGGCTCGCTGTGCCAGTGGCCAGCGCCCGGCCCAGGGCTCCGAATTCAGAGGGGTGGCTCTGGACCGGACTCCGGCCGCGGGCTGGACAGACAGACCACGTTTCTGGAGCACTGGAGGGTCACTGTGCGGCCAGGGCCCAGCCCCTCCTAGTGAGAGGTCAACGACAGCTCTGTGAAGAGCTGACTGTCCTTCGAGAGGGAAAGGGGGAGAGGAGGGCCCTCTGGGTAATTTTCTGAGGCTCCAAGACACCAAATTGAGGACACTGCAGGTCACACAGCCAGTTCTTGGAGCACCCTCTCCAGCACCCACCTTCCTCTAAGGAGCTGTAGGAGGAGGCTGGGCTGCAGGTTTGCAGGACTAACAAGGACCCCCCAGAAGCCAGCACCTCCTGACTCACCCCTGGCCTTCTGCAAACTTCCCGCCCTGGCGGACGAGGAGCAAGCCCGCGGGTCCTTCTTTATGGACGTGGATCCCACTGGGTGCAGGAACCTGTAACCCAACTTTTCTAAGAAAAAACAGGCGTAGCCGGGACCCAGCCCCGAAGCTGACTGCAGAAGGTGCCCTGCCCGGCCTGGATCCGATGGCTGGCTAACAAATATGGTGGAGCAGAAGAATGGATGAGGGAATGAATGAGGGAACGAATGAGTGAGAGTGACCAGTGAGTCAAGGAATGCAGGGCCGCCCTGGAGGCTTTTCGCTGCCTTTTGGCTTTTTCCTGCAGTTGTTAGACCCTCACTTCACGGCATCTCCAGACTGTCCTCTTCAAGGAGAGCATGTTCTTGGGTTCTTTGTTGTTTTTGTTCAGCAGATCCCTCCCCCCGCCCCATCCAACAACAGCCAAACTGAGTTCCAACCCGCCACTGGGGAGGGGACAAGAGTTTAGCCCAGAAACTAGAGAAAGCGTGTCCCTGGACTGAGGTTCCGTCTTCCCTTTTCCCTAGAGCCTCCTTGGGTCAGCTGACTGGTGTTCCTCCGGGGACCCTCCTCCTCCCCTCCACCCCTGGCTGAGTCTATTTAGCCACTGACCTGCGGGAGGGAGCCAATCTGCCCCTTCGGGAGAGGGAGGACTCGCCACCCCTGAAAGGGTGGCCGCCCCAGCTGCTCCTGGGGGCCCTTCGCGGGTGCACGTGTTTGCAAAGCCCTTTGACTTCTGTCCAAAGGGGCTGGTGGCCTTTGCTTGCAGCGACCAGCAGCCCTGCTGCCCGGCAGGACTGCCACAGTGAGGCAGGAGGTCCTCAGCTCGGTGCACTTGATTGGCTTCGTTTCTGTGTGAAGCTGCATCTCATGAGCCGCCTCCTGGCACCCGGAAGACTGCCACAGCGTCCAGGCTGCAAACGACATTATTTTTGACCCCAAGGAAAGAGCAAGGGGAAGCATGGAGTCTTGGGTTTCACGGAAGAACCGACTCCAGCAGCTTCAGAAAATGATGCTTTGGGACAGGAAGTCAGTCTGCGGCCCCGTCCCTCCCTGCAGTCTCGCCTGCTTGCCTTCCTCCTTCTGCCCATTTCCTTCCTTTCTCTCCTCTCCATCCCTGTTCTTACTTCTCTCCTCCTTCCCTCCCTCCCTCCCTCCCTCCCTCCCTCCCTCCCTCCCTCCTTCCTTCCTTCCTTCCTCCTCCTCCCTTCGTCTTTCTAGCTTCGGCTGCAGTTCCTTGTCAGTTCCCGAAGAGGGATGTGAGTCTGCCACCAGGGGATTCCCTGAGGTACCCAGGTTGTGTCCCGGACTCGAGCCCCCTGTTCTTGGGAAAGCCGCGGGGAGCAGTGCGACTCGGGCAAGCAAGAGGGAGGCGGCGGCAAGCATCCCCCCTTCCCCCTCTCCGGTGAAGCGGGCTTGGTTCCTGCTCCTGCCTCGTTTCAGGCCCCCAGGGGGCTTCTGGCAGTTTGAATGAATCGACAACCTCAGAGTGTCATGGACACTTTTTAATAGGGCTGAGGAGGGGCCGCGGCTCCTGGGCTCAAGGAGACAGAACAGTCTGGCGTCTTGTGAGGCGCAGGCCAGTCTGAAGCCCGCAGGCTCTCAAGTCCCCCTCCTCCGCAGGGAGGGGCCCCATCCAAATCCTCCCAAATGTCTGCTGTCACGTTGCTCAAGTCCCTGCCCAGCCAGGGCAATGGGAACAGCATGCAGTAGGGTGTGCGCCAAGCTCGAGGGAGTCCCTCAGTCGATGCCCGAATGCCCCCTTCCGAGAAAACACTAGACCCTCCAGCGGTCACCTTTCAGACCAGAACCTGGTACGGGAGCCCGGCACCCCACGGCCAGGTTCGGTTGCTTACTCGCACCGGCAAGCCCACGCCCCTGTCCTCCATGCTAATTCTTCCCAGAAAATAGTGTTTGCCACAAGTAAACTCCAGAAACATCGGTTCTCCCAGCCCGCTTCTCACTTCGGAGGATGCTCCGGCCCCTGGTAAGGTCAGGGTCCCTGGGGGCGGGGCTGGAGAGGTGACCTGCTTTCGAAAGGCGAGCTGAGAAAGAGGGGGCAGTGGAAGACCAGACGGTCTCTCCAGTATTTGCGGTCTCAGTGAGCTGAGGACCAGAAAGTTCACAAGGGGCGGGCGCCGGGGGGGAGCCCAAAGTTTGGAGCCGACAGTCTGTTTGCCTCCAGCGGGGTCTGATCCTGAACTTGGACCACAGAGGCAGGCTTTGCCGCCTCCTGCACCAGGCCGGGGACAATAAGGTTTCTTTCAAGCAGGATTGCTGGGAACTCTCGGAAGGGCGTGTGTGTGTGTGTGTGTGTGTGTGTGTGTGTGTGTGCACGCGCGCGCACGCGAGCGCTGGGGGGAAGTGATGCCCCCTGCCACAGCCTCCCCAGCCCCCCTCCCCTCCGCAATGTTTGTCCCCGCTTGCCCATCACCGGGGGGTTGAGAGGAGTATGACAGGTCTTTGTTGTCTGAATAAGAATCCGTGGCAGCTCCGGGGAGAGGACTCCTCCTACTAAATTATCAGGAATGGGCTGGCTTTAGTCGCTTAACAAATTGGACGCGGCTTCGGCTGGCGCAGTCCCCGATCCCACCAACCTACCGGCTGGGCACTTGCAAGCGGCCAGGGACCGCCGAAAAGAGCACTTCTTCTTCTTCCCCTTCTTTCTTTGTGTCCCGAACTATTTTCTCTCCGCACCAGATCGCGTCCCCCCCCCCCCGCCCCCTACCCCCCGCAGTTGCTCCTCATTAGTAACTCGATCTCTCGGAGGGTCAGAGTCGCCTCCGCCGCCCGCGTCCCCGCGGCCCGCGTCTGTTTGTTTCCTGCACATCTCCTTCGGGGAGCCGCTGGGGCTCCCCCACCCCGCCCCTTCTCCTCCTTCCCCTTCTCCTCCTTCTCCTTCTGCTGCTGCTTCTTTCTTTTCCGAGCGGACCCCTTTCCGCTCCGGCTGCCTCTTTCTCCCTCGCCCTCTCCCTCCCGCCGCGTGTCACTCCCCCCCCAACCACTCCCAGCGTCTCTGCGGACTCGCCTCCGTCCCTCGATGAGCTGAGAATCCCGGGGCGCATGTGTATGGAAATAGTGGGGTGCCGAGCAGAAGACAGTGCGTGTCCTTTCCGCCCCCCAGCCATGCTCTTCCACGGCATCGCCGGAGGCCACATCCAGGGCATCATGGAGGAGATGGAGCGCCGATCCAAGACCGAGGCCCGCCTGGCCAAGGGCGCCCCGCTCAACGGCCGCGAGGCGGTAAGGAGGCCCCCCTGTGCGGTGCCGGCGCCCCGCGCGCCCTGCGAGCCGAGCCCCGGGGGGACGGAGAGGCGTGGGGACGCGCGCCCCGGCCCGGCGGGTGGGTTTCCTGCGGCCCGCCTGTCTGCGGGGCTCCGAACCGGTCCCCTCTCCACCTCGAAAAGTGTCCATTCCTGAGACCCCGCGCCCCGCGTCCTGGGCCCAAGGTCTTCCCCGGAGAGGCGCGCGAGCCGCGGGCGAGAAGAGGGGGCGTCCTCCTCGGCAGACTTCGGGGTCGGGTCTCTGGTCCCCTCGGCTTTCCGGCGCCTCCCGGGCGAGGCTCTCGGCCCGGGCGTCTGGGCCGAGCGGGAACCGGGTGGCTCCGGCCTCGGGTCTGATGCTGGGGACCTCGGGAGCGGAGTAGGAACGAGCGAGCCTCCTCCACTCCTCCAGACGCCCAGAACTCGGCACCCCCAAAGCCAGCGACCTTGGGGTGGGGGTCTCCGGCGGCCCCTCTGGCGGTCAGGACTGCGCTTGGCGCCCGGCGGACGCGCGTCCTGTGCAGGGACCTTCGGGGAAAGCGGAGACGCGGGGCCCTTAGCCGAGCCGAGAACGTGCTGGGTCGCCACTGTCGCCGGTGCCGGGCCGAAGAACACGAGGCCTGTCCGCTACTTAAAGGAAACCAGTTCACAATCTGTGGAAAAACCACCCCAGTCTCGGGGAGCGATTCCAGGTCCACAGCACGGTGCCGCTCGCCCCTTGGGCACCGCACCCGGGACGTGTGGCTCACCTACCCGGGGGCTGCTCTGGCCCATCAGTCGCGGCTCCGGCCACGGAGCCGGAGTGAGGGTGTCTCCACGTTTGAAACCCGAATCCGGCAGGCGCCCCGGGTCGCAGTCAAGGGCGACACTAGTTTTCCAGGCCCGCCAAAGTTTCGTGGGCAAGTCCAACCCGTTTCTGCCGATCTTGAGGGAAACCTACGAGCTTAGCTTCTTTCCCCCCCCCCTTTTGTGGTCATCCCGTTGAAAAAACAAAAGGCAGCACCCCGAATTCGCGAAAGGCCTGATCTCCTCCAGGTGAGGTGTCCTGGCCCCTGGCCGCCTGAGTGGGGATGCAGACGGAAAGCTGAATTTGGGTTCCGAACAAATTTTCAGGGCAAAAGTCTCCAGGGTGTGTGGATGCTGAGGGGGCCCGACAGCGGCCGCCCTGGGAAGGGCACTTTACACCCTGGCTAGGAGGAGGGCCACTACCCCGAAAACTAGGGAGGCAACATCTGCCGAGTTCATCACCAGCAAAACAACGTCCCGAGCGAACTAGGAGCTCGGGCACAAACGTCTCTCCACTCCGATCGATGATGCTACAGGGATTCGGAGAAGCAGAAGTGTCACCTGGCGTGTCTGAACACACCGGTGCTAGTTCAAACGTCCTTTCCACTCCCCAGTCACGGTTTCCGTTTTATTTTGTTGTGCGCGTTGAAAGCCACGCACCAAACTCTAGTCCCTGCGCCCCGGCCCTGTTTCAAAGGAGACCGAGGTGGCCTGCGTGTCCTCAGGTGACCCGGCCCGGGAGGATGGAGCGCGGGGTTCGGGCAGGAGGCGCGGAGAGGGAGCGGCGAGCGGCAAAAGAAAATTTGCGAACGCTTCCCGGGACCTCGGCCGTGGCTCGCGCGCCCCTGACCTTGGCCGGGCCCGGGGATGCGCTGGGGGGACCCCGCGTCGTGCGGCCGCACCCCTCAGCGTGCGCGCTTGCCTTGCAGGGCATGCCGCCGCTGAGCCCCGAGAAGCCCGCCCTGTGCGCCGGCTGCGGGGGCAAGATCTCCGACAGGTACTACCTGCTGGCCGTGGACAAGCAGTGGCACCTGCGGTGCCTGAAGTGCTGCGAGTGTAAGCTGGCCCTCGAGTCGGAGCTCACCTGCTTCGCCAAGGACGGCAGCATTTACTGCAAGGAGGATTACTACAGGTATCCCGCCGGGCCCCCCGCCCGCACCCGGGGACCCCGCTTGCTCCCCGCCCTTCGCCCCTCCGGGGTGCGGGTCGCAGTCCCGAGACCGGGGAAGGCCGCTGCGCGCGCCTCGGAGCGGAGCCCCGGACGGATGATGAGGGTGGGTGGGGGCCGCGGGGTCCGGGGCGTTTGGGGGGGGGGGAGGCCGTGCGCTCGCGGCCCCTCGCAGCTGGAGCAGGGCACCTGGGAGGCCCGGGAGGAGTCAGCGACCGTATCCCCGTCCTCCGAGTCGAAAGCGGATTTTTTTCCGTTTCCTGCGAACGCGCCTTGGGACGGAGCTGGTGGCCCGGGCGGCAGCCGCCGCCGCCGGGCGTTCGGCGTTCCCGAGGGTGGCAGGGTGGCGGGAGAGCATGAACATGGCCTTGAGAAGGAGCGGCTGCCCAGAGCCAAGCCACTCAGCCCCGGGTCCCCTTCCCGCGGGCGAGAATCTGCCCCAACCGCGCGGCGGGCGCGTCGGCCGATTCTCCGCAGCGACGCTTCTGGACCCGCGCGGCCCGTGCAGGTGACACAGCTGCGCCCGCCGTCCTCTGCAAAGCCGTCATCGGGGGCTGCGTGTGTCCCCGTGCCTCATGCACACCCACGCACCGTCCCCCCTTCCTTCGCAGGACGTTTGCAATGGGCGAAATGGTTTCATTTGGGTCTCCGTGAGCGGTGCGCGTTAGCGAGGCAGGGTTTTTGTCGTTTGTTTGTTTGTTTTGTTTGTTTGTTTAAATCAGTATTTTACAGAGAGGGGAGTTGAGGCTCAGGTACCCAGTTCTGATTTTAAGGGAAGGGGTCTTTGTCCCGTTCCCCAGAGCGAGTCTCAAAGCAGATAAAAGCGATGGCCACCTGGGCCCTGCCCTCTCCTCTCGGGGCCCTCGCGGGCCTCCGCCAACGAGCCCCACGCGTGATGGGCGGGACATGGCCCTGCCTCCTGCCTCAGCCGGGGCCCTGATGCGACTGTTTCCTTCCAGAAGGTTCTCTGTGCAGAGATGTGCCCGCTGCCACCTTGGCATCTCCGCCTCCGAGATGGTCATGCGCGCCCGAGACTCCGTCTACCACCTGAGCTGCTTCACCTGCTCCACCTGCAACAAGACCCTGACCACGGGCGACCACTTCGGCATGAAGGACAGCCTGGTGTACTGCCGCGCGCACTTCGAGACCCTCCTGCAGGGCGAGTACCCCCCGCCGCTGAGCTACACCGAGCTGGCGGCCAAGGGCGGCGGCCTGGCCCTGCCCTACTTCAACGGGGCCGGCGCCGTGCAGAAGGGGCGGCCCCGGAAGCGGAAGAGCCCGGCGCTGGGCGTGGACATCGTCAACTACAGCTCAGGTGGGTCCCGGCCCCACCCCACCCCACCCCACCCCCAGCCCCAGCCCCAGCCCCAGCCCCTGCCCAGGCTCGGCTCCCCGAGAGGATGAGGGTTCGGGCCCTCCTGCTGCTCCCAGATCTGGTCACCTCCTGAGATGCTTGGCTTAAGGGCCACTATGGTCGCGGCCAGTGCCTTTCACTCCAGAAGGAAGGGAAAAGAGGGGGGAGGTAAGAGGGGGTGCCGGCGGCGGGGGGGAGGGGGAGCTTGGCCGAGGTTGTGGCAGGAACACGCCGGACCCGGGCCTGGACGCCCCGTTAGTTAACGAGCCCATTAGTTTCTGGCTCCCAGTTGGAGCAAAATAGCCCTGGGCAGTTCCTGTGTGGAAGCCGCATTACATGATCCTGGAGAAGGTTTTTTTTCCCCCTAAATACTAGGGGAAAAAAAAATTAAACCCTTCGGAGCCCAGCCCCAGTCTGTCTAGAGGGGCAGAGGCTGCGGTTTCCAGCCCAGAGGCAGGAAAACCATTGGCAAGTGTGTGGAGACGCCAAATCCCAGGTCCTGGCTGGGTCGTCCCCAGACAGCTCGTTCTCTGTGCCATGAACCAGCCAGACACCCTGACCCCTAAGAGAGGACAGAAGCGCCAGGTCAGGCCCACGGAGGCGGCCTCTGGTGCCACGGGCCGCTTTCCCGTCCGCCCCAGCCTTCTCTTTAAAGGAAAACACCACAGGCGAAGGGCCACGGAGCACACTCTCTTCCTCGCTTTGGGGACACACCTATCGCCATCCATCTCTCTCGATAGCGCTGGGAACCTGCCCGCACCCACTAGCCTTGGGGGAGGGAGGTGACAGGCCTGAGGACCACAACTCTGGGAGCGACGGAAGCTCTCCCTGTGAGCCCCGGCCGCTGGGAAAGGGGTTCAGGAGCCCTGGGCCCACTGTGGGGAGCGCTGGGGCTGGCTCCGCCGCTTGGACTTCCCATGCCCTGGTCATTCCTGGTCGGCCCTGGCTGGCACCTGAGCGGGCAGGACACTCAGGCCAGGAGACTCTGCTCTGTTTGTTGTAAGGGGCCTTGGGGACCTCGCTGTGGCAACCCCACTCTGTTTCCCAGCATCGGTGCCAGCCCACGGGCGGACCCTGGAGAGCACAGATCTTGCTGGCTTTTGTCCTCGGGTCCCCAAGCGCCTGGTGGGCGTGGGCCTTTGTTGGTGCCCAACAGTGTCCTGCAACCCGCGGGAGAAGCGATTTGCAGAAGGTCACACGGCGGGGACTGAGGGCCTTGTGCTGAGCCCAGAGTTTTCAGGGGAGTCCCCGCTGCGTGAGCCGCCCCCAGCCCTCCGCTCGGCTCCCTCCGGGGTTCTCGGCTGCTTTCCCCGAAGGGGACCCGGCAGGCGACCGGGAGTGGGGACGCAGAGCGCGGTGCGGCTGCCCTGGTCCCTAGGGGTTGACGCCAAGGTCACCAGACGAACGGGAAAGGGCTGGCCCGGATGGGCTCCGGTCGCGGCGCAGCGAGAGGCGCCCCCGGGTTTTGCCAACCCCCGGCTGAGGGTCGCGGCCCCGCGCCCGCCCCGCTGCGCCCTGGCCGCTCTGCCCGGCGCGCTCACTCGGTCCCCTTTGATGCGTGGTCCCGGGGCAGGACGGGCAGGCCAGTAATTGTTCTTTATTAATAGAAGATGACATCGGAATCCGGAGCCAGTCACCAAGGCCCTGGTGCCCTAATTAGAGAGAGAGAGAGAGAGAGAGAGGAGAGAGCGCGGCGAGCGCTGGGCCTTTGGGAAGAGGGAATCCCTGAGCTCCTAGAAAGCCCAGAAGGATGGAGGACATTTCTTTTAGCCAAAAGGCGACAAGCCTGGCTTTTCCCTTGTTTATTTAATCACCCAGATTTGCTTTTGCTTTGGGTCTTCACCTTATGGCAGAAAGATTCCAGGAGCTTCGAGGGCAGTAGGATTTTGCTTCTCCTGCTTCTCAGAGGAGAACCAGAGAGCACAAATTGATTTCTTGAAAATAAAAAAATGAAAACGTCTAACACGTAGGTCTCCAGTTTGCAAATCAGTACTGCTGCCAGGCTGTTGAGGAGGTTGATCCTGCCTCGCCCACCCAGGACAGAGGCGTCGCTGAGGCCTCCCCAAGCCTAAGGGGCCTCTGGTCACAGGACCAGACGCCTCTTAACACCCGGAGACATGAGTAAACCGTATCTATGTATTTTAATTCCGGGGAAAATAATCTGGAGAAAGTGGCATTGAAGATGCCTGACCAAAAATCAACCCACCATTAAAAAAAAAAAAACGATTATGACTCCAATGCCAGCTTGTTGCCAAACGGGCAAAAGAATTACAAATGGCAAAAGGCGGAAAACAAAACCGACCCACGGTTTTAGCTCAAGGCGTTTCAGCTTTCTCTGGATCTCACGTTGCCATCTCCGCTTCAGTGCGAACTGGCCTCGGCGAGAGTGATGTTGATGCCAGACAGACCTCATTTACACTCTGATATGTTTTCAGAAACATGGCCATGGAACATGTTTCTGATTCGGAGACTTCCAGGGAAAATGTGAAACTTGGCAAAGCTCCGTCGGTGCTTGACAAAGCAAATAAGTGGCTTTTCATGAGAATATTCTGAATTTGGTTGTAACCTCTGTGCGGGCACCAGGCAGATGTTTTAGAGAGAGACGTGGAGAGTTGTTCTGGAATCCTGGGTTCCAGGGGAACCCTCCAAGGGGCAAGCAGGTTTGGCCTCGCATGGGTAGCTCTTCTTCGGGCAGCTGAGCCTTCACCCAGAGGCAGCATTTCCGCGTCTTCTCGAAATCTCTCTTCCTCGGGTTCTTTCTCTGCTTCCGAACTCCGCCAGCTCCTGGTCGCGGCCGCACCAGCCTGGCAGTGACCTCTAGCGGTCTCCTAGGAATCGGTTCCTCCTCAGGAGGTGACACACCTTCGGAGCCGAAACTTGCCTGTAGGTGACTGTTTCACAGAGGACAGGAGCACAGCATGTTTAGACCTTCTCGTTGGCTTCATAAGGCCGGATGTGCATTTATAAGGTCTGTTTAAGACAGTTTTAAGAGACTTATCATGTCATCCCATAAATCAGGGGTGGGGAAGCCCCTGGAGCTTTAACAGAGGAAACACAATCGCTTACAAGTTTCCATAACGCACTTGTGGGGACACATGAAGAAGTGACTTAGGCTAACGCGCCGAGATCGCCCTGTTCAGGGGGATGATGCGAGTGACGTCGCAGCCGAAGAAGAGTCACACGTGGGCGTCCCTGCCCCATAATGAGCTAACGACTCCTTCCACGCTGAATTGTGTCCCGTCCCTGTCCCTGACATTCTCCGCTGAGCTTTTAAGCAGCGACGACGGGCGCAGGCTGCGTGTCCGGGGCAGCGGCTTTCTCAGAGCCTCCTGTAATGATTTTCCACAAACTTCATTTCAAAGGCTAATGAGCGGGGAGTCAGGCTCGGGATCGCACATGTTTCTAGGAAATGTTACTTCGGGGAGAGGGTTGGCCAGGGCGTTATTTAGACACCGAGTTAAGTCTCCCGTCCCGAGGGGGATCTTCAGTTGAATGCGCTGTTCGGGAAGGGCTGCGTGTCTGTCGCGGATGATGGGAAGGAAGTCTTATTTAGGGAGAAGCCCGTGGCGACTGGGTGTGCCTCCTTAACCCTTAGGCTGCGGGTGCGTTTATGATCTGGCTGTGGAATGTAGCTCAGTTTGCTGGAGCTAAGAATGAATTTCTAGGAGGTCGTGAGGCTCTGTTTCTTCCATCCACCTGAGGATGGGACACTGCGGTTCCATAGGATAATTGAACCAGACGTGTCCCTACTGGGCCTAAATGGGCCAAAATGCGCGGTATATTCTCTCTCTGACCTCCGGGCTCATGTTCCCCCTGGCTGGGGGTGGTGGTGGGCGGCGTTAAGAAGTCTGTGCGCAATATTTGAATGTCGTGTCTAAATACAGTCCATTTCGAGCTGATTTGGTTTTGCATTAACAGTCGCTCACTGTTTTGTTGGTGAGAGAAGATGCAAAATCTTGACTGGACGCTCGTTGGGCTCCTATCCCTGTGCTTGACCTAGGAGAGAGCCAGCGGGGAATGGGGTGTCGTCCTTCTCCCAATGAGCTCACCTGCTCTGCGGCCACGGGTGCCCTCCTTCTTAGGGATTTATGGAAATGTAAACAAGGGGGCATTCTTTTCCGCCTAGTCTTCTTCCATGAGGGGGAAGTTCTTGGCAAATGGATTTTGTGACCCCTTCATTGTAAAATGACCGTGTTCCTGTGTGTATGCCGATTTACTGAAAAAAAAAATATATATATATATATTTTTTTTTTGAAAAAAGGAATTCTAACCAGAGCATAGCAGGCAACTAATACGTTGGCAAGCAGAATGGAAGAGCCACTACTAAGAGATGCCCTGCTTCCTTCTCGCTCCCTGGCACCCCCAGTGACATGGTTGGGTCCAGGGTAGATACCCGGTTATGATGCACGAAAATGCGGGATGGTCAGACCTGAATATGCACCAGATAAATATCTGAAGTAAGGCTTACAGGGGAAAAATAAACAAACAAAAAAAAACCCAAAACCCTGCCATGCCCTTTAGGCTGCAAGTTGGCTGAATCAGTAACCGGTGAGCAGAATATTCTCATTTTTGCGATCCTATTCACTATGCGCAGCCGGCAGCCTATTGGAAATGACCTTTGAAACGCACAGCTTTGTATCCCGGGGGTAACGACTTTCAAGCTTGTTTCAAAGGCTCGTCAGGTTTGCCCTCGGAGCTGGGGAGGCTTTGCGAGGGGACAGAGGATGCCACCCTCTTTCTGGGGGCGCGCACCCACTCACACACACCCAGAGCAGAGGGGGCCAAGATCTGGGTGTGGACACAAGCGTCACCGGAGCCTGTGGCTGCCGAGCTGTGGGGTTCATCAGGCACCAGCCGAGTGCGGAGGAGTCTGGGTTCGTTTTCTCAGAATCGTTTATTAAAATGATCTGAAGGAAAAACTGTTTTCTTCCTGGAGTAACCCTACGTATTAACCGGGCACAGCCCAAGCCCTTAAAGGGAGCATTCTTATGACTACACAGGAAATCTACAGATTTTTCGTGTGTGCCTTTCCCCCTTTTCCAGCCCCTTCCTTTTTTTCCCGATTGAGAACCTCCATGAATATCAGGAAAGGCCCAAACTGGAACTGACTCATTCTTCCCCCTTGCTGGGCTCTCGGAAACCCCGCAACGGGCCTTTGCGTACTCCTCGTGACAAAAAGCCGTGGCCCCAGATACTGCATCTGATTTCACAAGACAAAACGGGGAGGGGTCTCTAAACCCTGGGTGTGTGGGGGGCTGCGCTGATGCGTATGGACACGTTGGAAACGGGGCATCTCTTCTCGCTCCTGGAGATGCCTCTCCCTCCCACGTCTTGGGTTTTTCTAGCAACCATTAAGCAATAAAAAGAGGATGCATCTAGTATTTTCCTAGGACGTACACTGTGGTGTGTCCACCTGAACAGGGTAGTTCGGCCGACTTTGGCCTTTCCACTTGCTCTTTTTTTCTGGAAGCCTCTCTCAGCTGGGCCGACAGCCTTGCCCGCTGTCGCCTCGTCATCATAGCATCGTCCTCCAGCCGCCGTCACTCCCGCCAGCGCAGGAGTTTCCACTGAGCCTTTGTCTGTCCCCTGTCGCCGCCACAGGCTGTAACGAGAACGAGGCCGAGCACCTGGACCGGGACCAGCCGCCCTACCCGCCCTCGCAGAAGACCAAGCGGATGCGCACCTCCTTCAAGCACCACCAGCTCCGGACCATGAAATCCTACTTCGCCATCAACCACAACCCGGACGCCAAGGACCTCAAGCAACTGGCCCAGAAGACGGGCCTGACCAAGAGGGTTCTGCAGGTAAGACGTCGCCGTCGCCGCCGTCGCGTCCGGCGCCCTGCCCCGTGCCATGGAATCCGTCTCGCCCCTGTCCAGAGTGGTCCAGACATGTTCTCTGCCGCGTCACTATGTATGACCTTGGCTGTCCTCCTTCCTGGAGGGTGGACCGAGAGGGTGCAGGGCCAGACAGAGACCCAGGACCCTGAAAAAGGCGGCCACGTTCCCCCTACGGAGAGATGGCCCGCCAAGGTCGGCCCAGCCGGCCTCCCCGCTCTGCACGTGCTGGCGATGTCACTTGCACAGGCTGTGGCTTGAGAGATGGCCTTTCGGGGGGGGCTCAGTGCAGGCTTGTGGGGTCCTGCTGGAGCTGTCTGACCAGCAAACTCTCGGCAGCTCCGCTCGCACGTTATGACCTTCCCAATTCGGGTCAAACCTTTTTTCCCAACTCCCGGTTAGGGTCTCAGTGACCGGTCGGCACAGGCATTTTCCTATTGTAAAGAACCACATTTAGAAAGTAACAGTGGCAAGGGGATCTGCTGTCCAGTCGTTTTCCTAAACTCAGCACAGTCAGAACACACAAGGAACGAGATGGTAGTGCGTCGCGGCGGGTCACGGTGACCCTCCGCCGCGTCTCAGTGACACGCGGCAGGTGTTTTAAATGCCGACGCCCTGTCCGGGGCTGCTCGGGGCCTGGTGGCCCTGGGAGTCTTCTAGAGGCCCTGACCACGTGTCTCGAAAGAGAACGGGTCACGCATCAGGGTGTATTTCCCGCCCTTTGTCCCCCAGCCTTCATTTCCGTGGTGTCCCCACCTGCCCTTCGGCTGTCCCCAGTGCCACTGGTTCATGCTGGGGGCGGGTCGCGTGCCCTTGAGACAAGTTATTCATATGACAGCCTCAATGACTCTGCTCTTAAAAAAAAAAAAAAAAAGGAAAAGGCTCTTCTCTCCCAAAACAATTATTAAAAAGAGAACCACGCATCAAAAAAAAAAAAAAAAAAAAAAAAGGAAAGAGAGAAAGAGGGAAAAAAACCCCAAACCCTCCTAAAACTAAACATCGGTAAAGAGATCCCTTGGGATTGGTTTGCAGGTTTGGTTCCAAAACGCACGAGCCAAATTCAGAAGGAACCTTTTGCGGCAGGAGAATGGGGGTGTGGATAAAGCCGATGGCCCGTCGCTTCCGGCCCCGCCATCCGCGGACAGCGGTGCCCTCAGCCCGGCGGGCGCGGCGACCACTTTAACAGACCTGACCAATCCCACTATCACTGTAGTGACAGCCGTGACCTCTAACCTGGACAGCCACGAATCCGGGAGCCCCTCACAAACGACCTTAACGAACCTTTTCTAACATTGGTGTTTCCCCCCTTCAATTCTCCTTCTTCTTTTTATTCTAATTATTTTTATTTTATTATTGACAAGACTCCCCACTCCCCATTCCCTCCCCACCCCCCAACCCACAAGATATTCGGGAAATAGAAGCAACAGCTTGGTGTGTAGCATCCGCAGCCACGTGGCAAACGAGTTTACAGTATTGTCTCTCTCTCTCTTCTTTTTTTTGTCTACAAAGTCTATTTAATTTTTTTTTTCTTTAAAAAGAATCTGATCTTTCAGTCGGTACGGGGAGTTTTTGAATCATTCCAAGTGCCTCTTAAAATTGTATGTTACTTATTTCCCAACTCTTAAAGGAGTAAAAAAAACCCTGGTATTTTGATGGACAAATAAATCATATTCCCAAGTAAGTGGTTAGGGTGATAAAGTACCTGATAATTAGTTAAACTGGCATTTTTTAAACATTGCGATTGTACGTGAGCTCATGGAATTTTGAAAACTGCACATTTTTTCATTTTAAAACTGAAAAAATGTTTTGATTACTCCTTTTTCTTACAAACGAAGACTAAGATTAGACAAAAGCACTGGCTGTAGCAACTCTACACGGGAAAAGATGACGTAGGCGGGAACCTGTTCCAGGACGGGACTTCCCCTTCTCTTAGAGATGGATATGCCAACAAGACTTTCTTTCTTCGGCTGTTTGAACATCCGAAAAATACTTAAACTCCCCGTGAATCTATGAAATTTCAAATAGAATTCGAAATGCTATACTTTTACCCCAAAGCTAAAATCGATTTAACAACCATCATCCTTTCTCAATTGTTTCCCCCCCAGGGAAATTGGAAATAAGTAAAATATAATTTTTTAAGAAGTCGAAAGAAATCCGCATGACTTAATTAAAAGCTCTATCCATCGGTTTCAGCTGCACCGTGATGCTGTATCTAGCATTCTGCATGAATAATGTTAAAAACACACAACAACTTTGTCGTCTAATGCCAAAATGAGAATTCTCGGGCTTCGTTTTGCTTTCATTTTACTTCGGCCCAGGTCGATACGTTTGTCAGAAAAACCTTGGCTGACATTTGAGATCTGAAGTTATTGGTCTCGACGTAGCTAAACTCGGAAGCCTCGCGGCTGCGGATCTGAATATCTTTCCTAGTTTACAGTATCTTTTTTTGTTTTCCTTTTAATTTAAGCTAAAATCTTAATGGTCTGGGCAGTGGTGAATGTTCCTCTCTCCACTTCTGTTGTAGCTAAACACCAATTAGATTGTGGATTTTCTAAAGAAAAAAATTTAAAAAGTCAAGATCTATGTCTTGCTTTAGTGGATTGTTACGAAAAGCTTTGCACATATTCCCCACTTTTTGGACCCCTGAAATCTCCGCTGGTGGTCGAAGTGGCTATTTAATAGGTTTTAAAGGTGTCCTTCCGGCTGTATAAACGTGTGGTTACATATCGACAGTTCGCTGCCCACATCAAAGTGCATTATTGTAACTTTTGCTCAGGGTCTTTAGACAATTAGCACAGAAAGTAGCTTATTTTTTAAAAAAAAAGATGATGGAAGAGAAGTTAACACTGTAACAGAAGTAAAGCGTGATTGCCATTATATATTTAGCACGTGCGGTTATCATCTTATACGGAGCGTAAATCTCGACTTTTCGTATTTCTCTTACATTTGGGGCATTTACCACTAACCAGACCAAACGACCTTGGTAAGGCTGAGATCTTATTAATACACTTTTACAGGTAAAATGTTGATACTTATAAATTTTGTTCTTTGACAGAACAATATATGGTACTATAGATCTACTTTATGAAGTAGACTGATTATTACTCAGTTCTCCTATGTGCCTTATGATATAACTCGGAAGTAAGTTTGTGAAAAATCAGGATATATGTGTTGTTTGTTAAATTAACTGTTTTAAGCCCTTTGGACACCTCACTAGTTTTGTACTGTTTTACCTCTGATTTCTGAGACTCTTTTTATGGTGTATCCTGGTAGAGGGGACGAACATGTCATAGACAGCAGTTGTGCACCGAGTATAGTGGATAAATCCAATAATCTTATATATTGAGCTTCGTGTTTATAGTACAGTAAGTGGTCTAGCAGAATCGTCCATGTTTCTTTGTTTATTGATAAATGCATTGTATAGAAACTATTTCCCCTAAATATTTATGGACCAAACAATTGTGATATATCCTATTAAATTTGTGTGAATAAACCAGTTTGAATCTAAGGAGTTTTATTTCCCATCAGTTTTATTTAAGGTTTAACTGGACGAGCGTGTTTCCAATATCTATATGTGAAAGCTAAGAAAATAGTAATACAGAAATTTTTAAACGTTCGGACATACCAATGGTTTTGAGACCCTCAAACTTCTGATTCATTGTAGAGCTACACACCATGGCAAATGTGATGTAATTCAACTTAGAATCGCCGTTCTATATATTTCTTTATAATAAAAGTAATGCCCCAGTGATTTGACTCAGCCCAATTTTTAGTACCAAAAAGAAGAAAAGATAATTAGCAGATAAAGTAATTGCATGAAAAGAAACCTTAAATTTGATTAAGATTTCATGTTAGGCCTATGAAGCGCCAGTGGATATTTGTAAATCTAAATAGAAATTGCAGACCCCTAAAAGCCAAGTTGCTCTGTAGTTAATAAATTGTCACTATGATTTTTTTCAGGGAGAACAAATCTTGGGGCATTACAGCCAAACATCCCGACGTTTGAAAATTCCCTAAAGTATTAAAAGAAGGGGAAAAGTTTGATCGGAAACCCACTGCAGTGAAGACAAAGACAATATTAGGTCATGATAATCACACATTTTAAAATTTATTAAGCCAAAACACACACACACACACACACAAAACAAAAACAAAAAAAGGGTGAGAGAGAGAGACTTAAGTGTCATTTACTGAATGTCAACAGAAATTCTGTTCTTTACGGTGTCTCACGCAAATGGAGGCTTAAAATGATGTGGTTTCAAACAAAAGTGGTGAACCTTGTGCAAACCAGAGCAACCTGGCGGTCATATGCCCACCCCGCATTTGAAACAAATTATTATTGAAAAAAGAAAAAGATTCCACACATTTGTCAAGCGCAGTAGCCATCGAGTCCAAAACCTTCATTTCACCTGCTTGCTGATGTGCACCAGTCCTACCTGTTCATGGCATTTTCCAATTGTAAATTCCAAGAAAAGGGATCGCTCGCTTAAGAGGCGAGGGATCACAGCCCAGGAACTTTCGTATTATTGTTTATTCCTTCCTTTTTAAACAGAAACCTCTGCATGCACTCTTACACCTGTCGCTCTAGTGTACGCCTCTGTATGATGACTTCTCTTTGCTGTTTCTTGTATGGTAAATAGCTTTCATTAATAAACATTTTATTTGACGCAAACATAGTAAACTTTATGTTAAACCCACACCGTTGAAAGCAATTCTGAATACTGTCTTAAGAGGCAGCACCATGTTTCCAGCTCGTAATCCTGAGAAGAAAATCCTAACGCAATCATGAGGTTAAATCCTGGTAGCCTCAGAGAAGAGCACGTACTTGGTTTTTAACTTTTCGTGACCTCTTACTGTATCAGTGGACACACGCACTAAAAATCTGAGAAAAAAGAAAACCCAAGTCGCAACGAAAATAAACCTTAGCAAAAACTATCGTGTAAAATTTCAGCAACTTTTTAGGTGATTAGCATAAAATTTATAGATCCTCTGTCAGTTTACATGTTCACTATGCAACAAGCAAATTTATGGACGTGTATAAGCACACTCTGAACTGTGAAAAGGTCCAATCTTTGCACAGCTCACGTGACGTATGATATTCCAAACAAAGGAGCAAGTGGAAAGAAAAACACACATTTAGGAATGGAGCTTTTTAACTGTGAAAGGGAATATTTGAAGAATTTTTTAACGATTCCTATTTAGCTGTATATCCAAAGCATATGTTAAACAAATTAACGTAGAATTTCCGGAAAATTTTTCATTATGATGAAACTTTTATTATATACAAATGAACCCTATGTAAATGATGTAACTTTTATGAATGACAGACATTAAATATTTCACTTACATATATTCTCAGAATTTTGAATGTTTTCTTAAATGCTTTCACTTCCTGAATACAAAAAAAAAAAGAAACAACATCGAAAAGGAGAGAGTAAATCACTAATAAAATAAAAAAAAAAGCAACGCCCCGTGACAAGTAGACGATTCTGAGTGATCATGGAACATGTTGGTTTTGTCGGCCCCTTCAAAGTTTATGCCTCATCGAAACCTCACCCGTGGCTGAAGCAGCTTCAGTAGGTTTTCCGATACATTTCCAGCCAGTTTATTCAAATCCTTGCCCTCCAGCTTGGCCTTCTCCGCCCATACGGTCACCTACGGCAGTTTTGCCTAAAAATGTTTTGAAACCTGCCCTGCTGTGTACAGACCTTTCAGTACTTGGTACGTGAAATGTGCGAAGAGACCAGAGAGGGAACAAACATATCAGAAATCAGACATTCGGGAAAAAAATATACTAGGAATTTGGAACAGGCACGTTTTGAAAAAGCAAAAGAAAGGGAGGCTCCTTCTGAGCGTGGGAAGAGAGGAGGACACGGGTGCCGCGGGGGAAGGTGTCGGCCTCCCCGGGGTGCACACACTATTGTCTGGAGGGGGGAGGAGGCTGGGGACGACCAGGCAGGAGGCAGGACCCCGCAGTCCCGGAGCTTCCACTGCCCGGATGCCCTCCCACCCGTGGCAGCCTCGCTTCTGGCAACTTGGCCTTGGCCAAAAAAGAAAGCTTTTACGGTGCGTGAGCATCTGTCCACGTGGGTGCGCAGCCTCCTGGATGCTGACTTATAGAGTGCCCGGGTGGGCTTTTCCCACCTCCCTCAAATAAGGAGAACCCCCCAAGACAGGCCCCCGAGCAAACGCTCGTAAGACCTTGGTGATTTTTCATCCCCTAAAAAAAAAAATAAAATAAAATAAAACATGAGAAAGGGACAGCTTTCTGGAACAAGCTCCCCGTGGAGTCCGCCGCGCATTCTTGCACCATAACCCATCCTGGGAGGCGGCCTTGTCTGAGCCGCACAGAAACATGAGCTCATTCTCGCTGCCGTGGGCTCGCAGGGGCTGTCTCGGTGGAGGGCGTTAGCGCTGGAACATTCGAGAATGGAAATTCGGAGTCAGGGCAGTCCGGGCTCTGGAGGGGGACGGCAGGGGTCACCCCGGCGGTGCGTGAGAGGTAAACAGCTCGTTTCCTGCGGAGTGCTCGCTGCCTTTGAACTCCCAAGTCCGCAGCAAGGCTGCCCTGAGTGGATGCCTTCCGCAGCCTGCGGTCTCTGGACGCCGCAGCCTGCGGTCTCTGGACGCCGGGGTTAAGTGGGAGCTCCAGGATCTGGCCCAAGGCGAAGCCGTGGTTTCGTGCTCTCTGAAACCACGCAGACGGATACACCCCGCGTTGGCCATTGGGACCTCCTTTCTGTTTTCAGTCGTCGGGAACCGACTCTGAATAATCAAATAAATTTAAAAAAATCCTCTGAAGCCAACCGCAGACGGTCCTGCGCCGGAGAGCCAGCGTCAAACGTCGGGGGTGTTTGCTTTTCGGCGTGCGGTTGGTCCTGCAACCTTTCACCACGCCTGCTCGGCCCTTAAAATCTGTTTCGGAATAATATTCCCGATGATCGGGCTTGTTTTCAAAATGAGTTAGAATTCCAAGTTAATGTATTATTTCTGAATGCCCTTGGGGCGGGGGGGGGGGGGATTGCCATTTCATTTTACCTGTTTCCACAGCAAAAAAAAAAAAAGTTCAGAGCTGTGCCTGGCTCTCCAGGAAATGTGATGACTACGATGTAAGCAGCAACAGTCACAGCGAAACTTCGCTCTAACTGTGGGAAAAATGGCTGTTTTTATCTAACGTCCCTTCCGGCCCCCACCATTTCTTCCCGAATGTGAGCCCGGTCCATCCGGCCTTCTCATGCGTCATCTGAGCGTGGTTTCCTTTCCTTGGATGACTAGTGTGCGCTTCTCTGTGCCACGTGTGTCCCTACTTAGAGAGCATCCCTGGGTCCCCATGGCCCGTCATGTTTGTTCACGCTTCTGGCTTACAAGATTGATATTTAAAACGTATTATCACGGGCCACGTGTTTCGATGGACATACGGACAGGACCAGATTTCAAGGACCTTTTGTCCTGGGCCCGATCTCATTCACAGACAGCTCAGGCGGGGCCAAACGTCCTACAGGCTACGCTCACGTAACTCCAGAATGACTTTTCAGATGCCTCCCGGCCTCTCGAGTTCTCCATTCCTCCCCCGTCACCGTTTTTAAACGCTTTTCTAGGGCGACATCCCGTTTTTCCCATACGCGGAGTGAAGATGCGTGTCCCCGAGGTGAGGCGGACAGAGGCTGGCTGCGCGTCCCGCCAGACGCACGCAGCACGGGACGCAGTGGCTCTTACGGGTGCCACGGGCATCACTCAGGCCCTTTCACTCCCAATCAGGTCACCAGTAATGAGATCCCGGGAAACTTCCCCGGGGTCAGCCCTTGACGGGGACGTCAAGCTCACTGCGATCTGGGCTCGTCAGATGGAACACGCGACGAAGGGAGGTGACAGCCAAACTCTGGAGCAAGGACGGGAACGGTCGGGCGAGGGCTGCCCCCAGGCAAGGTTGGAAGAGGACGCGTGAGGTTACCCGGACGCGCCGCCGTCTGCGGCCCGGTCCGGCGGCGCGGGTCTCCGCAGTGAGATGGGATCCATCTGGGCCGTACCAGCCCGACGCATCGGGATCCCGCCTCTCTCTCTCCCGTCTCAGAGGTGGAGGTTCGTCTCCTACATAAAATCCTTTTCCCCAGGATGCACACCTGAAGCCACGAGTCGTCCTTGACACTTAGGCCTTCCTTTCCCTTTCCTCCTTTGACCTCCTGCTTGAAACTCTTCTTAAATCGGTTCACCCGACCGAGGGCCCTGGCCCGGCAAAGGGTGGCAGGGGCTGTGGGGCGGACGTGGGCGTCTGTGAGAGGAGGCGGAGGCGGGACAGCAGGACCCCGAAACCGCGGAGGGCGTCCTGAGTTGTGTCCCGCACCCTCACCGCACGGCCTTCGCAGAGGCCTGGGCTGACAGGCAAAGGGCACTGGTTAAGGGGGTTTCGGCCCAGTCGGAAATCGTCCCCTGGCCGTGACGTCCGCAAACGGAGGCCGGTGGTTTAAATGCTACCGGTCCCGGAGGTTACTGACCACCTGGCGGCGCCTTTAGGAGGCCCCGCCCGTGACCTCATCCCCTCTCATTCCGAACACCGTGGGGAAGAGGGAGCTGGTCCCCAGCCCGGTCAGGCCTTCGCTCTAGACCTCTCCCTCAGCTTGCAGCTTCCTAGAACGCTCCAACCATGTCTAGAGCCTCTGTCCAAGGACACATGGTCAAGTCGTCCGCACCAGAACCCTTAAACCCCGAAGGCGGCTTCCAGCTGAGCTTGCCGCATCGGCGCCACCTGGCAGATGGGGTTCACCTGGCACAGAGGCAGGGAGGGACTCTGTCCGCGGGGACGTGGGGCGCCTCGCCCCTCCGCGTTCGCACAGCCGCCGTGTGCACCTGTGACAGTGGCATCAAGTCCCGCTCGGAAGCATCGTGATCCCCACATCACAAAAAGGGGAAAACGACGTGTAAGATTCGAATTCCCGAAACCCCACTGTTGACCCACTTAGATAGGGCCCGCGGGTGCCACGGGCCGGCGCGGTCTCCTTGCTGATTGTCTGCGGGGCCGGAGCTGCCCGGGGGACTGCCGGGGGGCCGCTCTGGGACAGTCCCCCCTTCTGGTTTCGGGGCGACTCGTTCCGCGGGGAACCAGCTGACTCAGGTGCCCTGGGTGGGGTGGCAGGGGGCGTCTGTTCTGGGGAGAAACGCGATTATTATGAGCCCTTATTAGGGTTTTTGAGCCTTGGGCTTTTTGGCAGGTCGATGTGCTACATCATTAAAACCGTGGCCAGCCAGAGAGAAAGCCTTTCTTTTCCTTTTTTCCCCACTTTTTAAAGGCTGGAAACCAGCACGCCGGGCAGACTCAGCAGAAATCAAAGCGGAGGGGAAAGCGGATTCTGACGGCGGCGTGGCCGCCGGGGCGCTGCGGCTCTCTGTCGGGCGGGGGCTTCTGGTTCTGATTAAAGGTAAGTGGATTCGAAAGGGAAACGCTTTTTAATCAAGGGGCCTCCACGCCCCCGTTCAGAGAGACGCGGGAACAAAGATGGATTATCTCGCACCGGCCTCCTCGGCCGGGCAAGAGACAGCCACAGGCTCGCCGGCCGCACATGCCACCGAGAGGCGGGGGGCAGGGAGGAGCACGCGGTCTGGGGGGGCGTAGGGGAGGGTGAGATTGTCCCCCCATTTCTCCCCACAGCTGGGCTTTGCCTGCTTCCTGCAGGCACGTGGCCAGGGGGGCTGCACCCCGGCGTGCCCGTGCCAGCCTCGGGGACCGCAGTGGCGGGCTGGCCTCGCCACGCTCCGCAGCTCCCGACAGGTCCAGGCCGGCCCCATCGTGGTCAGGGCCGTGCCAGTGAGGCAGGGTCACGTGGTCACACCCGGGAGGGCACCCAGGTCCCCTGGGAAGGCGGCGGCCTGGGGCAGCGGGCCGGGACGGATGCGCACAGGCGACTCGACGTCCCGAGGCCAACTGAAACGGGGCCGGGGCCGACGGACGCAGAGTCGCGTCGTGGTTTCCTGTTCTGCACAACCGGGCGCCCGGCGACTCGCCGGGCCCGCTGTGTCCCAGCCTGGGGAGCATGTGGGGACAGCGTGTGTGGCCGCCGCTTGCTAGTCAGCCCGGCTCTCCCGGCCGGTCCCCCCCTGCCCTGCCACGTTCGGAGGCCGGTGGGGTGACGCGGGGTCAGTGCGCGGAGCCGACGGCTGACGAGCGAGGGTCTGCCTTCCAGAACCTTCTTCCCGCCCTGGGCTTGGGCTCACAGGTGGTGCCGAGGTGGAGTTCGGTTTCCTTTCCTCTCCGAGCGCGCTCACGCGTGTGGAGCAAATGCGCGTCCCAAGGCGTGGAGGCCGTGACCTGAGCGTGAGCGGCCATCGCCGTGCAGAGGTGCGACGAGCTCGGCCTCAGACGGTGCCCCGTGCAGCTCCCGCGATGTGGTTCCTTAGGAGCTTGCCCGACAGAAGGAGAATCTGCGATTCTCGGGAGGGTTTCCCAGTGTCGCGAGCACCCGGGAGCCCGGCGCCAAGCAGGCGGGTGGCCGTGTGTTCCCGCGTCTGCTCGGAAGCGGTTCGCAGCAGGCGCGACGCCGCGGGGGCGGCCGCGCCACGGGTTCCTGGAGGCCGCGCTGGGCGGGGAGGGGAGCGTCTCTCTCTTCCCAGTAGGACGCGTTTTCATTGAGGAGATTTGGGGGAAGAGTCGATGCTCTTTTTTTAAAAATCATTTTTTTACGCACCTTCTGGCTCCTCTGTTTTGCTGCGGCGCTTTCAGCAGCCGCGTGGGCCGTGTTTTGAGCAACCGTCCTCAGCCACGGAGGAAACTGTGAAACGCGCTGTCATTCTTCGACCCCAGACACTTGGAAGGCGGCTAACGCGTGTCTGGCGCTCCTCGGGCGACGCTGTTGAGAAAACAGGACGCCGGACCCCAGAGTCGTGGAAACGACGTGAAAAATCGCCCCTCGCGGGTGAGTTGTGGGGAGCGGCTCGGCGGGGATCAGACGGGAAGGACAAAGGAAAACCCCTTTCTTGTTTCATTAACGAGTTGTGTGAAGCGTGTGGATTGGTGCCCCGAGACGGCGGCGCCCGTGCCGCCGCGTGAATGCACTCGTCCCTACGAAGGGCCTCTCGTCGAGGGTGGATCCGATTCGATCGGGGAAACGACCAGGAACGTGAAAGAGGATGCGCGATGGCGTCAGCGTCTGGGGTGGCAGCGAAGGTTTTCTTTCCTCCCTGCTCCGTCAGCTCTTGGCGGGGGACTTTCAGCAGGACGGTGACTCTCGGGGGTCTGCGAACAGGCTGCCCCCCGAGGCTGGCCTCACCGGTGCCGTGGGAGGCCTGTGACAGCCGTGGGTCCTCACAAGGCTGGGCCAGCTGGAGGCCCGGCCTAAAGGGTGACACGGCTCGAGTGACTGAGGACGCTTCCCTCCCCGGGGCCCCTCGGAGACCAGGCCACGCCGATCGGAGAGGCGCCGTGGACGCCGAAGCCGATTTCTCTTTTCTTTTACGGAATCTGCGCCTGATGGAGCAGGGGTGCCGCCCGGTAGCCACGAGGCGCCTCCGGGAAAGGGCCCGTGGGCGCCGCGTCCCAAGGAAGAATTGATGCTTTGAAAAATGGCCGTTTCGGTGTTTTAGGCCACTTAAAGCTGTGACGTCGGCTCCCTTCGGACAGCGGACCGGTGAGGTGGCAGAAAGCCATCCGTCGGCGAGGGTCCCCGCGTCCCCCGCTCTCTGCAGAGTGGGGCGAACGGAAGGCGTTTCGGGAAGGGCGAGACGCACGTTTTCAGAATTCCTCATCCATTTCGCATCATTCCTTGGGCCTGGGCAAGGCTCTCGGTGGAACTGGATCGGGCGCGGGAGGGGGTGTGATGCTTGCTCGGGGAGTTACTGGGAAACCCTCGAAGGACCCGCTGCCAGGCCCGCTTCTGCGTGATGACAGACGGGCCATTCGTTTCTCTCGACAGGTCGCCATCGGCTGGCGACGCGACGTCCCAGCCGTGAAACCCGCAGACGTGAAACCTGGAAGCTGCCCGGGCCCCAAAGGTCTGACGCGGCCCCTTCTTGCCCCAGTGCTGAGTGTGCAAAACGGGCGAGAATGGGGGACATCTGAGTTTCTGGGACCCGAGTCACGGCCCCCCGAGACCCACCCGCTGCGTGGGAAGTCGCTGCGCAGACGCTTTGCCCCTCGATCCGAGTCCCCAGCATCTGCTGTCGGAATGGCATCCCGAAGGAGCTTCTGCGGGCGGGAGTCTGATGCGAGCGTGTTTGGGAGGGAAGCGGGGTGACCGGGGGGTAGCGGCGTGGGTGCTGGTGACCACGGGGACATGGCTGCGAGCCAGAGACATCACAGGGCGGTGAGGAGGCCATGAAGGAACCTGGAGACAAGGGCCGGGACCAGAATCCCGAAAAGCGGGGAGGAAGCGATGAGAGAGACGCGTGAGGAATGACGGCCTCTGGGTTCCGGGGAAATCCTTTCCCGGGAACCCACCCGACTCGTACACCCAGCATGGCTCTTTGGGTTTGCGGATCGGCCCCCGGTTTGGAGTCTTTGGTCCATTCCAAACCCTTCGCCTCCATCCTCAAAACCTCACTTAAAATGGGCAGGGCGGAGCGTTGCCACATTCCCATGGCGGATCTGAAATCGTATTTGTTTACGTAGACGAGCTGTTCCGTGAGCCTTCTCTGGACACTGAACAAAACAAAAAACAAAAACCAAAACGCAAGTAGCTCCCCTCGCTAACACGTCCCTCTGTGTGTCCCCGCTGTCAAACGGCCACGGCCTTTTCCTCCAGGGAGTTTGTCCTGAAGCCCAGGACCCAGTTAGAGGAAGAAGAAAAAAAAAGGCTTTTTATTTTCAGTCTCAACAAAGTCGTATTCTTTCCTCCGCCAATCCTCGCCCCCCGTAAAAAATAAAATAAAAATTTTAAACCCGTTTGTAAAAAAAGGGTTCCACCTATTAGGCCGTAATGAGAAACAGCAGTTTCGCTTCGCACGGAGGAGAATGCAGCCGCCTTTCCCGTCCGTCCTGCACACGTGCAGCGGAAACTCTGAAAAGCGCAGACTCCTTTTCCTGATCATCGCTTCCCCCCCCAGATGTCAGGTGTTTGCAAACACCCGTCCGACGCCAACGGGAGCCACCGGACCTTCTCCAGCCGAGCAGGTGGGGGCCGGTGTGGGAGAAGGACGGCCCGTTTTTAGCATCCCCCCCCCCCAGAGGTACCGGAATCAGCCCGGCAGACGCAAGCGAGGCCTGTGGGCTCGCCCCTGGTCCCCCGACGAGGAATCGCCCGTGTTTACTCCCGGGTCAGAGAAGAGTTTCCGAGACGCTGCGCGCCTGGGGCTGCCATGTACGTCAGGGGGAAGAAGCCCCTGAATCCATCCCTCGACGGCGCGTTGTCCTCCAGCGCGTTAACTGGCCACGCTGGGCTGAGGTTTTGCAAAATGAGACCCCACCGAGGGGCGATTCTGACTTCGGGGTGCAATGACGTTCGGAGTCACAGCTCTCCTCCCGAGGCTCTGTCGAGGACTCACCCCCCTCTAAGAGCCTGTAGGAGGCGGCCGCCGCCGGCCGCCGGAGACCTGCACAGGTGCTGGGGAGTCAGAGGCCGGGCGCGCCGGGCCCGAGCCCGAGTCCGCAAGCACCTCAGAGGGACACGTCGGGTCCAGTTCTCTGTCCCAGGCTTGAGTCCTCCTGTGACACCCTGACGGGCAGCCCCGCGTCTGTTGGGTCCAGCGTCGAGGGAGCTTACTGTCTCTTCGTGAAACTCATCCCCCCTTTCTGGACGTCTCCAGCCATTTTTGAATTCGCCCCGAACGTGATCAAACCGTCCGCTTCCCCTCTGCTCCCCGTTTTTCGAGTCCGGTCGTGGTATCTCCAGGGCAGCGGACGGGAGAGTGTTCTCTGTGTGGTCCGGTGGCGGTTTTTCCTAACTCGGCGAGGGGCGGGGCACAGTGGATGGACACGGCGCGGACCTCCCGAGATGACTCTCCCTGCTGAGGCGTTTCGAGAAGTAAAATTAGTGATTTATGGGACGCCCGGGCGTGCGATTTCCGCTCTCCGAAGGAGAGGCGCGACGCATTTAAGGGCTGCTTTATGACAAAGGGCGCCTGAGGGTGAGCGGCGTGTAAACTGCCAGGCGGGGTGAATCCGGGAGGACTTCCCGGGGGAGGTGAGACGTTCTCAGGCGTTGCGAGACCATGAACTCCGTCGTTAGGACACACTCTGGGCCACCGAGAAGATGTCACTCTCAAAGCGGTTGGCTTTCTCGTGTTTGCTTAATTAAGGCAGAGCCTGGTCAATCGAGTCAAAGCGACCTGAGGGAAGGCTCAGCACGTCTCACGGCCTGAGCGCTGAGTTTCGTGCGTCTCCACGCTTTGGGGCACTTGTCGGGCGCTTCTCCACGCAGCTGGTCCTTTCATTCCGGGTCCACACCAACGTGCGCTGTTATCTTGGAGAGAAATTTCCTGACGGTTCCTTTTTCTTTTTCCTCGGCTTGTGACAACTTCATGTCGACGCTAACAGACACGTTTCCGATCATTCTAGATCACCTCTGTCTTCTCAAGGGCACCTCTCGGCGACCAAACGGAAAGCGTCTCTTGCCCTTCGTAAATCACCGGTGTCGGCCGAGCGTTCTCGTCAGCTCTCCGTCTCGGCGGCCGCTCCGGGCTGAAGCCGAGCATGGAAAATTTCACCTTCCCCGACAGGCCTTGCGGGAACCCGTGTGCAGCGGGAAGGGAGCTCACATTTACATCGAACTTCAAATGCCTTTTTTAACCGCAAGTGCTAGAATATGGTCCCGAGCAACCACTTTCTGGGATAATTGAGTCAGCTCGTTGGCCTGTTCAGTTATGTACGCGCCACGTGTCGATTTACTGAGGGGTTCCAGCGGACTCGGACCTCCATCTCCCCAAACTGGGCATCTTTGTTTGTTTTTTTTTTCTTTTCCTTTTGGGGGACGTAGAAAAGGGGATTTTTACCAGTAAAAAGCATCTCCAGGCTGCGAAACACGAAGGCGGTTACATGTCATGTGAGGCTAGTGGGAGCCCAGAACCCGCGTGTGGAAATGGCACGGTTCAGGCCTCTGACGCGCTCTGAGTCGACTCGGAAAGCAGGGGTGAGGGACGACGCTGGGGAGCAGGCCACCTGCTTCCCTCCTGCTTTTCATTTCAGTTTTTACGGTTTTAAGGAGCGGACAGAGTCAGGATTGGAGACGGCGGAAATCTGCAAGCAGAAGCGACACACTCACACCCAGGGGCGGGGCCGGGGGTCACCGTCGCGAGGTGGTCCTGATCGTTTACGTCGTTCATTTGCTTATTTGTGTTTTAGGCGTTTCCGTGTCCGCCGCTTCAAGCCGCGTAGGATAAAAACCATTCTCATGCCGGACTCAAATCTTTCGGAACTGAAGGGGGGAAAGCGTGCGTAGGGGCAGGGACAGGGGCCTTGGGGAAAGGCTAGAATGCTCCTGAGGAGCGCCAGCAGGCGGGGGGAAGCAATAACTTTGCTGGGACGGCCGCCTCGCGTAGGTGTCCGGGACTTCTTTGGGAAGGTGCGGACAGCGAGGTCACGGAAGTCGCCGGGACTTGGAATGAAATGCGGACGACGCTGGTGGAGCAGTCGCCACTTATGAGGCCGCGAAGGTGCGCCCTGAGCCTGTCGGCAGCGCTTCCGTCCGGCTGAGTCGGATCAACGCAGGGCGAGGAGATGGAGCCTGCTTGGTTAGACGCCGGGCCTTCCTCTGCCCCGGGAGAAAGGGACCGGTTTATTTATTTATTATTATTATTATTATTATGACTTTTCGGCCTTAATTCTGCCGAGCGTGTGCAGCGCGAGTCCGGCTTTCTGTGGGGTGAGCGTGTGTTCGTGCCTGTCGTTCCCCTGAGCCGTCTCCAGTCATCGCGGCGTCCACGGTAATGGGCTGATTTCAGAAGTTTTTGATCCTGTCCCTTATGGGACTTTGCTCGTTTGCTTATCGCACAGTCCGGTCGCTTTAGACGAGGGACTCATTCACTTCGTGGGGCTTCTTCCCTCCACAGCTCCCTTCTCCGAGCCCTGCCCAGGGAAGACTCTCCCCAAAGACACTTTAGCTTTAAGTAAAATCTGAAAAAAGAGCATGAAACTGACCCCCAGTGTGCCAGGATGGTAGGACAAATCCAGAGTTATTTAGATGAATCCTCTATTCAGAACAGCTCGATTTAAAGCTCACAACCTTGCTTATTTCTGGAATTTTCTGTTTAACATCTATGGACTGTGACTGACACCGCGGATGAGGGGGGACCACTGGGCCCACAGCAGGGAGTGGCCCGAGGGGGTTTTAAAAAGGCCTCGTGGAGGAACCGCAATCTCCGTTTAAGGAGAGAAAGTGCGGCCTTTGGCCACCTGGCAGGTTATCCCCGACAGGAAAACGGTTTCCCACGTCTTCATCTCGCCCTTCTGTTCGTTTCGTGGAGCCCACCGACTCCTTTCCGCCCCGTCGATAGCCAGCCCCCGGCCCTCCTTTACCTAATAAGTAGTGCTGTCCTTCGCAAGGCGTTTGATTTTTAAAAATCGCCTTTTTCAGCAATGATCTGGGTTCAGCTCGTGTAGGACACTCGCCCCCCCCGCCACCCTACGTCCTCCCGCCCATTCTGGGGACAATCTGAACCCTGGAATATTTAAGACCGACTCGCACTTTTATGTGCTTTCACCTCGGTGGTTCCTGCTCGGGTGATTGTACGTTTTGGACGATGGATTTGGCTCCCTTTTTACTAACACAACAGTCTTCTACGAACCAAGTGAGATTCTGGGCATCACCAAGGAAGCTAAAGTTTTCATAATTTTACCTTCTAGCGACCTTTTCCATCAAACTGCACGTGCGGTACGGCAATCCAGAATGATCCGTGTGTCAGAAGCAAACAGGTTTTAACAACACTTTTGGTGGAAAATTCCAGACATTCGCAGAAACGGAGAGGCGAGTACGACGGACGGACGGGCCCATCAACCTGCCCGTCTCCTCCCCTCCGGATAACCCCAAACCCTCACCCCCACTGGCTAGTCTCCCATCCCAGCCATCGTGCCATTTTACCCCTGGGCGTCTCGGAACGCATCTCTTACCGCCGAGAACGTTCTACCGCCGTCTAACCGCAAGGCCGTCACCGATCACACAGGTTAAAGATTTGTTAACGTCAGATGATCAGTTTTCGCTCTTCCCTGACGTGTCCCGTTTACCAGCGTTTCCATTAAGGGCCTCAGGAGGTTGAACCGACTTGAAACCTCAGGTTTAACTGCTGCGTGGCCCGTGGGTGCCCGTGGAAAGGCGTCGATGTTAAACGTTTAACGGGCTTGCTGTCTGGCTCGGTGGGACGTAGATCACCAGGCCTGACAGGTGCTGAGGCACCTTCGCCGCTGTCGTTATCGCGTTATTTGTCCCTGTCTCGGCGACGGTCACCGTGGTCGGCACTCATTTCGCCTCGTTATGCTTCAGAATTAGGACTCATCTGTGAGGCGGCCCCGATTGCTCCCCGACCTGAATTCAGAGTCGGTCTAAGTGTTTTTCTCGCGTGTGTGAGCGAGTCCGACGAAAGCGCCCCGGCGGCGGCGGGAACCGTCTCTCTCCACAAGGAGGACCATTTGCATCAGCGATTCCGGGGCCAGCTTTTCAGATTTTAATTACACCCAAGGGAAAGCGTGGTGCTCAGCAATATATCAAGCTTTCGGTGCCTCTGGGGTTCATTTCCATTCAATAAGCATATTATCTTCTGTGCTTTATTGCTTCATTCTTGCTTTTCAAAGCGTCTTGATGGGCTGCATTCCTCGGCCGGAACAGAAGACACAAAAAAGCCGCTGTAATTGCAAACCCAGTTCCTTCGGCGGGCAGAGCGCTGACATTATGCGTGGGGAATATTTCACATTTTTTTTTAAAAAACTCAAAAGATGCTGGTATTTTTAATCTCGATTTTGCTCATTAAAAAGAAGCTTGAAACCACTGTGTGCAGCCAAGTAGACATCGGTAATTAACTCTCTTTCTGCAAAAAAAAACCCCATATATTCTCTGCGAGGCAGGCGATGAATATTCATTAGAGAAAAACGAGAAAATACAGGTGAGCACAAAGAGAAGGATCAGCAGCGATAACAGCGGTTAATTTTCTGCGAAGCAGTTAGAGCTCTTTCCTAATAATGTAGCATCATCTATAAAACAGACGCAACACGAGTCACAGGCGACTTTATACCCATTTTGCGGCAATTCAAGCTCTGCAAACTGGTAACGTGCTCTTTTCCGCTCGGCAGTGCGTTATGAACTTCTTTTCTCCGTCGCTGCCGCTGCGTCGCCGTCTCCGTTAGCCCGACACGGGGCTTGCATTTGAACCACCTCTGGGCTTTTGATCCTATAAACAAGGACGCCGGAAACCTTCTCATATAAACGGCTCGCCCAGGTCAAGTGTCGTGGTGGACTGGTCAAACGCTGGCCACTTTAGAGGTTTTCGATCACAAGGGAAAGCCGACCGCCAAGGTTACGGAGCGCTGTCCCCTTCGTGCCCCTCGCTGGCTCCTTGGTCTGAGCCCAGCCCCGTGCTCTGTGCACGGACAGACGAGCTGACGGCGGGGTTTGTCCATTTCCATTGGGGCGCGTGCCCGTTTCCCAGGGCCGTCACCCCGAGAGGGGACGGACACAAGAAAGCCTCCGGAATGCCCCTCGACGGCTAGGGTTTGGGTTCTCAGTCAAGGTCTGGGGTCCCTAGAGCAGGGGGCAGGTCGCCTCTCCTGTGGGTAGAGGGACTTCCCGCCAAAGAAAAAGATGCCAGAGGACGAAGCGCACCAGATGCTTGCTGAAAACCCTCAATTCGTGCTTTTTAAAAAGCTTACATATTTTTTGTTTTGGTAAATAGTCCCAACACTGAATTTATTTCCATCAACTAGTTTTCGGAAGTATTTCTTTCCATAGGTGCAGCCGGTGGACACGTGCTGCGCGAGCGTCGCTCACTTCAGTTTGGGGTTGTTCAGGGTCTTCTCCGTGGCGAGGAAGGAGTCGGCATCGACGAGCAGGTTTTTTTTCCTTTGATTTTCCAGAAAGTGGGTTCGAGGGAATCCAGGTGTGTTTATCCGGTCGAAGCGTGAAACCAAAGGGACGTTTCGGAGCAAACAGCTTTCCAGAGAGAAGGGTTCGGAGCCGTGGGATCCCGCGTTGGTGGGAAACGCGTGAGGCCCGACCCCCTGAGGGGACCGGTCGACACGTTGGAGGCCGCACCTGTCGTCGCTCACACGGTCAGACTCGCTGACGTGTCTGTGATCACGTCGCCACAGCGGCAAACGCCGAGTCCCGTCGCCGTGTCTGGTCAGGTGGGGCACCGGGGCCTTCGTGCGTTTGGCTTTGTCACTCTCCGTGCCCCGAGGGGAGGAATCCAAGCCATCGAAGGCCAGAAAAGCGTCTGGTAATTAGCTCCTCCCGGTTAACGAAGCATCATGTTTGCAGAGCAGGGCCAGCCAGCGCCTCCGGGCTGTCACGTCTCGGCTGGCTACGGGTGAACTGAAAAGCCGGCTTCTGGGCGTGGAGTGTTCCAGACTCGCTGAGCGCCGCCGGTCAAAGTCGAGCAGATCCTGGGGGCCCGGACCGACGTTTCCTATCCACACCGAGGCAGACCTTCCAAACCGAAAGAAAAGGGTCGCGAGATTTCACAGTGACCGGCCGAGGGCGGACGACTCTCCCTTCGAGGCCCGTGCAGACTCAGGGTGGCCGGCACGTGCCCTGCGAGGGAGTCTTACTTTTTGTTTGTTTCTGGATTTCGGCGGCGCCTTCCCGCCGGAGAGGACCGCTTTGAGTTGAGGATTTCCTCCTTCCCTGCAAACAGAGACACCGACTCTCCTCTGGGGCGAGGACTTGAAAAGAAGGAGCATTGGCAAACAGGTCTCATTAAGACAGCAAGCTCCGTCTCTGTCCCAGGAGCGTCTCCGAGCGTGTCGCCGCCAGCCCCATCTGTTCGCGACCGTCGGGGTCTCGCCGTGAAAGGAATCTTTTAACTCAATCCGCAGCAACAAGCTAATTTAGCAGGCGCGCGGCGCGGGGCGCGTGTCTCTCCAAGTCGGCTTGTCGCGTTCGAGGAGGCCACACGGCGAGGAGGACGGAGCCGCTCAAACCGCTGTGCACCTTTCCAGCTACTCTCTGTGGCGGGGGGAGGAAAAGGACCATCATGAACAGATGATGTGAAGCGGATTTAAAGCGGACGGCGGCCTCTTACCTGCTCGTGTCACGGGAGACGGCCCGGAGCTTGGATTTATCGCCGGTGAAGTCACAGGACCCGGCTCCCGGGGCTCCTGGTCCTGGCTGGACCCGCAGAGGAGTGTCGCCAACCGCCCCTGCTCCGCTGACCTGCCCCCGTAAGGCCCGCGGGGGACGAGGCTCCGAGAAAGCGGGCGGCCGTGTTTCAGGCCGACGGGGCGCTGAAGGTAAACCGACGGCCGTGGCAGTTCCCTGCCCGTCCTGGGGCGGGAGGGGGGACCTCGCCAGAGTATGTCACGCGGGCGAGGGTTTGGGCACCATCATCACCGTCTGCCTCCAACGTCACCTCAGACTAAACATTTCAGGGACGTGAATACGGCCGAGGGAATCGGAAGGGGGAGGAAGACGGGTCGTCTACACTGTTACTGATTTCGCAGAAAGGATTTCCGGCGGGGCGTCCGGTCGCGCGTGCGCGTGTGTTTTAATGATGCAGAACTCGGGGGCTATTTGGGAAGAGCACAAACGTCTTCTCAGAAAGCTCAACCCAAAAGTTAAAAATAAAAAACGATCCCAAACCCCTCTGCTCTGTGACCTGGGAGGAGCCGATGGCTGCTCGTCCTCGCGTGAGCCATTCAGTGCCTCCTTGTGAGATGCTAAATCCGCAAAACCTAACGCGGCAGGTCGGAGATTTCCAGAGAGCTGGAAGCCCTTTAGGAAAGTGAGGCAGGTTTCCCCTCAAACAGCCTGCCCCCCCCCCTTACATTTAACGTGTCAGAATTTCCCCAAATTCAGTCTGTCATCTGCTTTCGTGCTCGTCGCTCTCACGGAACACGGCGTCGCTAGGGGTGAGTTTCCGGTTCTCGCGGCCGCTTGCAGAGCAGGCTGCACTTTTACCCCCGTCAGACTCGGAGGAACCGCCCCTTCCTTTGTGTCTCGGGCTGTGATCTTCGAGTTTCCAACACGTGCCGTTTGCTGCATGCGGTCGGCGGCTTCATCATTCGCCGTCTCAGGCTGAGGGCCGTGATGTCTCCAGCTCATCTTCACGGGAAGCCACCGCCGTCCCTTGGGCCATTTTAATTACTTCCCTGGACTCTTCCCGTTGTGATTTTTTAAAAGCGGCGTGACAGGACGCGATACCTTCATTTTGCTTCCCAACGCGTTTTGACAAAATCTTTACCCAACAGATCGTTTCTTCACTAGGCAGGAGAACTACTGACGGCTGTTTCACGGGGCGAAGCCGAAAGCGCAGCAACGAGGTGAGGCCCTGCGATCGCGGGTCTTCAGAGCGCGCTGCCTCGCTGAGACACGCGGCCCGCACAGCAGACCGAATGAGGGAAGCGTATCAGGGCTGAAAACGACCTCGTAGGTCGTCCGAGCCCTGTTTTTCGCAGGAAAAACAAATCTGGAATTTCAGCCTGTCCTTTTCGCCGTTTATTTTCTCAGGCCCCAGCGTTTACAGACCTCTCGGCCCAGCCGTGAGCGGTGGATCCCCCTCCCATCCAGGGAGCTCTGCGTGTCTGGCTTTCCCCAAATGGTCACTTCCTTTGCGTTGTTTCATATTATTTACTACTTTTCAGAAATACGCGTCCTCAGTTTAGTGACTCGGTCTGATAGGCACATGTCCGGACAGCACGTGTCGTTCACCTTCAGGATTCGCGCAGCCGTTGAAATGGGTAAAACATAATTTAAGGAACAAATGTCCTGACAGCTTAGAGATGGCACAGGAAGCAGAACTGAGATGTTTGAAAAGTAGCCCTTTCCTCACGATCACACTAGTATTCGTTCATTTTGGAAAGTTGGGATCATCCACCACAGAAAAGAGAGGAAAATTAATTCCTAAGGATAATTCTATCCACTTGAAAACCAAAATATACATTTATAAATGTGTGTACGTCACGTAGATATTTACATCTGTCCCTATCACACGGCAGGTGGGTGAAGACGGACGTGTAGAGATAAATTGGTCCAATGTTTTTGTGGACGCGTGCACAGATTAAAAGCATTTTCAACCTGAAAAGCTGATACACGTGTCTCTTGAATTATTGACACTTTTTCTGAGTTTCAAAGGACCACAGTTTTCGACGCCAGCATCTAAATGTAAATAGAGGAAGCCGGGACGGAATTCTCCCTGTGGTAACAGGGAATTAAATTCCTGACTGCGGGCCAGGTGTCCCTTCGGTGACAGAAGCAGTAACAAGCGTCCCGTTAAAACCAGCCAGGAACAGGCGCGGCCGAACCCTGGCCGTCTGACTCCCGCCCGCGTCCCTGTTCTACGCAAGGAGACATCGGGGCGTGAGTCTGTGAGTAAAAACCCGACGACGGAGAAGCAACACGGAGAAGGGGAGCGCGGCCCCACCGCCCTCGAGTCTCAGCCTTCGCGCGTGTGTGTCCTTTTTGCGTTTTCCTGGCGCATCTACTCACCCTCTGTCCCTCCGGAGGCATGGAAGGCACTTTTCTCTTCGTTTGCCTTTCAGACCCCCCAAATACTCTGCTTCCAGTGAGTTCGTCCCACGACGTGGGGAGGAACGGATGCCACCGAGTTCCGGCGCGCACAGGTGACAAGGCTTAGGCTGGCCGCCGAGGTGCTGGACCCTCAGACGTGGGAGTCGGACCTGAGCCAGCAGCTAAGTCATCCTATTCGCTGGCCCCACGGTTTGGGGACGGGCGTGTGAGCCAGGTGGGAACGGGGACAGTCCCCCTGGGACCTCTCAGGCATGACCCGGAGGAAGACGCTCCTCTGGCCTCGGGGTCGTAGGACAAGACCCTGTGAAGCTGGACCTGCTCGCAGCAGGGCGCAGGCCTCCCCAGTCCTTTACGGGGCTTGTGTGTTAACCTGCTTCTCTAAAGGCTCGCCGTGCTGTGCTCTCATCCTGAGAATTTAAAAAAAAACCAGTATCTGGAGAAAAAGAATATAACGATTCGCGTTTTGCTTAGGAGCTGATGACATTTTGAACTAATTACGTGCGATAAGCTAGTAAAGTTTAGGAGCAGATTAAATTTTGCGTCGGTGAATTTTCCACAATAAAAAATAACAGCCGCTACGTTTATTGGATGATTATATAATAACGCTCAATTGATGCCCAAAGAATGCGGCAGGGAGGCGGTTGGGACCTGGAGAGAGAATTCAAGCAAAACCTGGTCGAACCCGAAGCCAATACGGCTGCCCCATGCTGGTCCTTTCCACCCCTGAGGGGCGGGAACGTAAATCGGGGGGTTGGAGAGGCGATCTGAGCAGGGTGCGGACGGGCGGGTGCGTCGGTGAGGACGCCCAGACCCCCGGGGCCTCATGCCAGGGAGCCTGCCTGGCCCGACCTTGTCAGGGACAATCTCAGAATCACTTCACCGGGACATTTTTCTACGCTGTTACTGTTTCTATCTGCACTTCCCGTGCCTATCACGGAGGCGAACCATGATGCACAATTATTATTATTATCATTACTATTTTATTATTATTATTTTGCCTTAAAAAGCCTCTGGTTCCTTGCCGTGTTTGACGATCAATACCGATAGCCACGGCCTTTAGTATTCAGAACACTGTATGGTAACAGCTCAGTGACACGAGGAGGCGCCTGAAAAGCATGCGGTTCCAGGAGATGCGGTCCCAAAGGCCCCCGTTCCCGGGAACGAGGCTTTCGAAGACCTGCTCGGGGCAAGCAGATGTACGAGACTTAACAAAGCCCAGGAGTGAGGCTGCTCCCTGCTGCCCCGTCAGAAAAAGAAAGAAAAAGGATAAAAAAAGGTTTTCCTAAAAGCTTGCCGTCCCTTAGTCCACCCCTGAAAATTACTCTTTCGATATTCTCCGTTAGAGACGCACGAAGCAAACTCATTCCCAAAGGAGCCCAAATTTGCGTAAAAGGAAATAAAGCGCCGTTATTTGCCCCTGGAAGGAGGGAAAAGGCCACGCAACCTCGGCAGGCGCGGGGTTGGCTGACTCCACTCCTCGATTTCCCAATAGCCGTCTCACTGCCAAAGAGGCACAGTCCCGAGTCACGCGCGGTTTCCCCATTTCCAGGAAAAAAACGGGCACAGCCGAAACGTTCCCGAAAGCAAAATGTTTGCTTGCACCTTGGAAAGGGGCTTTCAGCAAAGGTCAGTAAATCTGAGGACCCAACGACACGGAGCGAGGAATCCAGAAAGGCCACCTCCTGTACGGCCTTCCGAGCGTCTGACCTGGGCCATGAGCCTGGGGATGCAGCTGGTGGCCCCGCACGGACCCTGCCGTCTCCCCAAGATCTCGACCAGTTACCCCCGCGCGTATCGGCCCCCCAGACGGAGCGACTTTGAAGAGAAGCCGGGATTCCTCGCAGCCCCTTGGGGCGGCTGGTCTCGCCAGGCCTCGTCGCTTTCCCGGCTTCTAACCTCAGAGCGGGGTCCGTCTGAGAGGTGACCGTTGCGGCCACCGTTGCCTGTGGCCTGTGTACACCGAACCCCGAGGGACAAGGCCCCGCGTGTGCGTTCATGTGGACGCTTTGCCCACAGGGGGAGGAAGAGCCCCGATCACAGTCTGTGCGGCCCGACAGCTCCCACGTCCCGGTGCACACAGCCTCTCCCGCACGGTGTCGTGCTTCTCTGGTGCGACTGGATGCGGGTAAGAGGACGGCCAGAGGACGGGTGCTCCCCGGAGGACGCGCCTCCGAGGAAAGGCAGGGTTAGCCCCGGGGGAGTTCCGGAGCCTCCCTGACGGCCCGGGCACGGCAGCTGCAGCGACGTCGGGCCCCGGCCCCCTCGTGCACCTGTTGGCTTCTCTGCTGCTCAGCGCCGCGCGTCCGTCCGGATCTGGGGCGCGAACCGCGTGTAGACGTGTCGTGTGGGGCCGTCGCCTCCTCCGGGCTGGCAGGCTGTCTTGCATCCTGGGGGCGGTTTCTTCCCCCGTGTGCGTCTCTAATCTCCCTCGCTGCCTTTGCCCGTAGAGACGCATCCGGAAAGGCTGCCGAGCCTAAGAGCGCTAAGGGGTTGGGGCCTGGGTTTTGTTCCAGGAGTTTTGTGGTTTCGGGTGTGAAATGTGCGTCTTTAGTCCACTTTGAATTGATTGTTGTGTGTCCTGCAAGAAGTTGGTTTAATTTAATTTAATTTAATTTATTTTTGCGTGTGTCCGTCCGTTTTCTCAGCTTCTCTCCGGGAAGAGGCTGTCTTTGCCGTCCCTTTGCAGCAGACACTGTATGTTCCTGTCTGCTTGGTCAGACGGATGGACCATGCAGGCGTGGGTTTGTTTCTGGGCCATGTCATTACGTTGAGATATTTTGGGCTATTTGGGACATTTCATTACAATGAGACATGTGTGGCTAGAGATGTCTAGGTCTCTCCAGATAGCAACGGCACCCGGCCTTCCTCCTGGGCATCAACCCGGCATGGAGACACAGCCCTTCTCCGATGCGCGTTAAAGCAGCACAAAACCCACTCCCCCCCGGCCATTCTGAACGTGTAGAAGTTTCAGCGAAGATTCGAAGATCCCAGGGAAAAAACAACGCTGTCTTTCCTTCGTTGCTTGTCTGGCACTTTTCTCGGATCTAAATTTCTTCCTCGCTCTCCAAAAATCACAGTTCTCCTGTCTTCTGGGGACCAGCTCCGCCCACTGGCGGGACGTCGCGTGTCTCAGGACCCGACGTGCGTCGATCAGTCGTTCTCCCCGGCGCAGACGTCGCGCTACCCTAGTCCCACGGGAGCCAGCGAGCGAGCGATAACGTCTCCGCATCCGAGCACGTTTCCGCTGTGCGCGCTGATGTCTGTGTCTCTTGTAGTCCCCGAGATGCCTGACGAACGGCCGCGTCGGAGAAGGAAACGATGGTAAAAGAAAGTGTGAAAACCGGGAAGGACGTACTTAAAAAATGTAACGTCCCCATCCAGCAAACGCGCCCGCGTCTCCGTGTGAAAAAACGTATTTTCGTCGGCTCCCAGCCTTCCGCCTGGTCTCAGAGGAAGGGATGCCCGTATCCCCTCCCCCAGTGGTGATGTCACCATCGCCCCCTCCTGCTGACCTTCCGGCTGTCTCCGTCTCCAACCTCCCCCGCAGCCCACTCTATCTATAGGTTTGTCTTTCTTCTTGCCCCTGCGGCCCAACTGCCCAAGCACCAGTCCATGGTGGTCGTCATTTTTGCTGCTCACATTGCTTCTTCCTCCTCGTGGCCCCTCCCAGGACCCATTCCCTCCTGCCTCCTGTGACTTACGCCTCCTCCAGGCAGCCCCTCGATTCGCGCAGGCGATACCGACGGACTCAGATCTGGACCCGCGACCCAGATCGGGCCGCCCGGGACCCAGGAGACTCAGCCCCGGGGGTTTTGCTCCGCTGCCTGAGGAAGCAGATCTTCCTCTCCCGAGGGTCGGGAGCCTGGAAAAGCCATCGCGCTGGCGCCGCCTGCAGCGGGCCGCCTGCCAGGCGCGGGGAGGAGCCACACGGAGGAGGGCGACAAGCAGAGACACGGAGAGACTCGGGAATCTGGTGGCGTCATGAGCGCGGCCGAGCCCCGCAGGGACTGAAGCCAGAAACGCGCTCGGATGTGCCCGTGTCGGGAGCCAGCGCGAGGCTTTTTGCCGCCGTCATCGCGGTTGAGTCACTTCGCCTGTCCTTTTGGAGCAAAAAAAAAAAAATCTAAGTGACGCTCCCTGATGACCGCCAGTTCCCACTCCCGTTCGTCCCTCCGGCCTCCGCCATCCGTCGTCGAGCCTCGCAGGCCCCCGGGAGCCCTGTCGCCAAGGTGGCCCCCGCTTTCGTCGGGAATCACGTCACTTGTCCCTTCTGGAGAACCCGTTGGCCGGTCCCCCTGTTCCGAAACCGCCTTAGCCCTGGAGTTTCTTCATTTTGCTTTTTTCACTGTTTTTCTTCCTGCCTCCCTGAGTGTCATTCTCTCCCTCGTTCCCCAAATCGCAAAACTGGCCACAATCGGGGCCTCGCCCTCTTCTGCTTCTCTAACTCCACGTTCTTTTCCGTGTGATTCCACCCACGGTCGGGGTTTTATGGTCCCTGATACTCAAGCGGTTTCCACGCGTCTGTGTCCCCTGCAAGTCCTCCTTGAACTCCAGACTCACACGTTCTCCCAGACACCCTCACCCAAACGTCCCCAGACCCACTTGTCCTGTGCGCCCCATCTCGTCCCGTGGAATAATATAGAAACGACTTTTTCTTTCAACTTATTTTTTTCCTGAGGGCACAGCTACTCCCTACATCCTTTGGGCCTAACTCCCTGACACACAGAGCCATTGAGTAGCTCACGTGTCCCGGGGCCGTCAAGAAAAATTAGTCACCGAGGACACCGAGGACTGAGGCGATCTGGGAACTCTGCACACCAAGGCAGGAGACAGAAACTGAAGAACAAACATCTCCCCCGTGCTCGGCCGTCTTTGCTCTTCTGAAACCCCTGCCCCGACCGCCGAGGCACCCGGGGAGGGGAAGGACGCTTGTCCGCTTGAGTCTGCCGAGACGGCATTTCCCCTGCCTCCCGTCCTGGTCCCCGGCTTTGGCCCAGGATGTCAGCACCTCGGGCCAACTGTATCCTTCCACATTCCTGTGATGCTTCGTGCTCCGCCTCCTCGGACCTAGGCTCCCACGCCTCGCTTCCCTCCTGCGTCCCCTCTGGACCTTTCTCTGTGCCCTCAGACCTCTCCCACGTCTTGCGTTTCTTCGCGGCCTGCATCCTGCCCTGTAGCCCACGGCAGCGTCTCCCTGAGCCCGTGGCTCCTCCGGGGCCTTCTCCACAGACGTGTGCCATCCTCTGCTTCACGAAGGTCGCCTCGCACGCTCTCCTGGTGGCCAACTCGCTTCTCGAAGCCACACCCGACCTTGACTGTCTGGTCCTGCCCCTCTGAGGCTCCTGGTATCTCCTACCGCCATCGCCCAGCGCCCGTCTGGCACAGAGAGCCTCTTGTCCTTCGGCCCTCGCCACGCCTCCCCTGCTCCTCCATGACTTTGCTCTCTGGCTCTCTGTCCACCCCTCCGCCCTGTCTCGCATCTATCCCGAGTGACCTCAGCAACCGCGCGGGTGCCTCACCCCGCAGCCGGGCCTCTCGGCCTCTCTCTGTCCTCACCCCCAGCGGCCCCCTCGTCTACCCCACGTGACAGCGTCAGCCAGCGGGAGGCAGAGCCCAGGCCAGACCCCACAAGGCGGCAGATCGATGAGAGGCCGGAGAGACCAGGAACGTCAAGGCCGGCCGCCCAGTTCTGCGGGGCCGCGTGTTTTGGGGGCAGGGGCTGGAGATCTGCGTGTTAACCGTCGTCGCAGGGGATCCGCAGACACGGCGGAGTCTGAGACCTGCCGTGCTAGGTCTCATACACAAAACAAAACAAAACGAAACAAGAAAACGGCCCCGCATTTCGCTGAGTAGCTCAGAGGCCACGCTGCGTAACTGGGGTCTCCCCTCTCTCCTGGCCACGTCCTCAGTTGCTCCGACCACAGCTCAGGGGGCCCTGGGAAGCTTCGCTGGGCACACGCCTGCTGGGGGAGGCGCTCCCCGCCTCAGGTCTGCTGCCCTGACAGGGGGACGGCACTGCCCCTCACTGCCCCCGGAGCCCCTGGGCACGGGGTGGGGGCGCACGGCAGGTGAGACTCTCCCCGGGTCCCCGTTCAATGAGAGCAGCCGCATCCTTATCCGTTTTATACGTTGGATTGTCTCCTAAGATTTTTTTTTTTTGCAAAAATATAGTAAAAGTATTTTAAGTTTGAGAGGCCGCTATCCTCCCTGCCTCCTGGACCGGTTCCTAAAAGCACGTGATCTGTTCCTTCTGATGGAGATTAGGGACACCTGGCTCGGCTGGCAAGCCTGCCTGCCTCGTCCTCGCTGGGTGGGACCCACACGCCGGTCCCGGGGAGCTCTTGCTTCGTCGTCCCGGAAGCTTCGGGCCCAGTTCCAGCTCCGACCATATTCTTTTCTCGGGGGCCGTAACCGCTCATCCCGCTTTTCCGCTCACGTTGGTCTAGATGTTCTAGTTTTGCTTAGGCTTTCAGCAAGTTGCTTTGGATGCTTTTCGGAACAGGATTTGATGCGATGAGAGAGGGTGTCTGTGAAACACTTTAAAAACTGTAACCGCGAATACGCGAACGTGAGCAGAAAAGGCTTTCCGTCTTCCCGACGACGGCCTGGCAGCCCAGCCCCGAGTCTCAGGGCAGGCGAATGCAGGGCTTGGAGAGCCAGATAGAACCTGTGACCCCTCGCCTGGGCTTTTCGGCAACGCTGCAGGCGGGCCCCACTCAGCCATTCAAGGTGAATGGAGAGTCTTCGCTTCTTAGGCGTTTAGAAGGCTTGCTGTTTTAAAAACTGCATAGAAGGCACTTGGTGCCGCGCATTTTCCGGCCCCAAACAGTGAGCTTCACTTGATCCGTCCACAGTAAGTCTTCAGGAGGAAACTGCACCTGTGTACAGTCGACTACTTACCCTTTCCAGAGGGTCGTACGCAGAGTTATATGTTCACTCAGATCACACGGTCCCATAGAAAGCGCCCAAAGGGCGTGGGGGGAAAGCAGATGATGACATTAAAAAAATTTTTTTAAAAATTTAAAGAAGCATTTAACCCACTACCAGCTACTTATCGCGCGCCTACCATTCAGCAGGCACAGTTGTAGGCACCTGGGACCCAGGGACAAACGACACAGGCCAGGCCTCCGGGACCTGGAGCTAGCCTCAGGCTCTGCTGGACCCCAAATCCGGCCCTATTTTAAAGGGATGCTTTCCACTTGAAAATGAACTCGTGTGCATAGACTCGCAGATTTAAGGAACGTAGCCAGTAAGCGTGCCCACGAAGATGCCATCATTAAACATTAATATCCTCAGCGTGGAGCCCTCGCGGCGAAATGCGAGATGCTTCCAGAATACCCACACTGAGTGGCTCACCGCAGCGATCCGTATCGATCCCGGAGCCTTCCTTTGCTTACTCGTCTTTACTTGCTCAAAGGCATACTGGCCCGCTTCTTCAAATGATTCCGTTTTAGAGAATAAATAAATATTTAAATAGAAAACGCAGAAGGCCGTTTCTTTTTTTTCTTCTTTTAACGGGAATTTCCTTGTTAAATGATTTATCTAGACGAAGGAGTGTGCGGGGATCCGTCACGGATCGCGGAGCCACCACCGTAAGCTGCTGGTAAGAAAGGAGGCGTTGTCGTGAGTATCTCTGAGGTGAGACAGAGAGGACGGACGGACTCTCTTTAAATACGGGGTCAGGACCGTGAGCCTGACTCGGGCACGTCTGGCTGAGCTGCGAGGTTCGTAGCTGAGGCGTCTTGCTGCTCTCTCCCTCCTCATCTGGCTGCGTGGTCTCTTCTCTTCGATTTGGAGAGCCTATTCCCCAACAAAATAAATAATTAAACGATAGATGAACTGTCAAAAGGGAACGTTATTTTAATGCAACATTAACATTTTGGTAATTAACATGGAAGCTAATGCATTTAGCAGATGTAACAACATTAGACTTGTAAATTTTAATTAAATTAATGGTTCATGATGGCTGTAGGGAGCAGGCGGGCTCTCCAGACGCTGAGAACATGTCTGATGCGATTACAGCACTGACTGCAGGGGGGATGGCGCCGGCGGCCAGTGGTCTCCATCCTACAGAGCCGCACGTGAGGGGCCTCCGAGCCGAGGGCGCCGGCAGCAGCAAGGGTGGGAGAGGAGGTGACAGCACTATTTGCAGGAGGGAGCGAGACGCGCACGCTGTCCTCCCGGGTCTCCCTTGCTCTGAGACAATCCCAAGAGGAGCCACGAGCTGGTTCCGTCCTTTTCCGCCAGACACGAGTGCGTCACCCTCCGCTCTCTCTGCTGTTCCTCGTGGAGGGCTGTCGCCCCGGACCATATGCAGGTGGCCTGGCCTCGTTGATTTAAAGCAAGCGTCCGTCACGCTGAGTGGCAAAGGAACACACAAACAGACAGACAGACAGACAGACAAACAGACAGAAAGCGTCCCCGTTCCGACTTAGCTGAAATGCCGGGAAGGATGGCCGACTGACAGGCGGCCACACTCGTTAACCAACCAAGAGTCTAGGGAACAGTCACACTCAAGGCCGACAGCAGACACTTTACAGATGGACATCCATGTCGGTTTGCGAGTGGGAGTCAGGATCCCCTAACATCTTCCCAAGGATCTTCATTTCCACCAAGAACCGCTTAAGCTACCAATTCCACACAATTCGCTTCAGTGACCGTCAGTCCTCCAATCTGAGTCACGTCTCTTTGATCTATTTATTGGCGAAAGCGGGAACCTAGTAAACATTAGAGGATAAGTTCAATAAATTTAAGTGTAGATTAGAATATTACAAAATGTAACATTTTTTTAGAAATTTAAATTTAGAAATCAGAGGAAATGCACGATGAAGTCCACATGTAATAGTGTTGTTCATTCTGAATTTCACATATTTTAGTCTCTCTACAGTTAGTGTCGTTCCCTGCTTCGCCCCTGAAAGCCGCCTTAAAACCACCGCGTCCTACAACGGGCGGCGGAGGGACTAAACGTGCAGACGGTGAAACGTTGCCATCGCCTAAGTACCTCGTTAAGGAGAAACTGGACCCTCTAAGCAGGAAATTATGCCCGCTATTCAGACCGCTCCGAGTGACAAGTTTTCTCGAATCTTCGCCGAGAGGTCAAGCGACAGAAGGCTCAGTCGGGATAAGCCCTAAATGCCAGGGACTTTAGCTACTGGCACGCCACCAGCGGAGTCACAGGCCCCGGCGAGACCTCGGAGGTCACCTGTCACTGTCAGACTCCCCGAGCAAGGGCACCTTCCTCCTCCTGTCCTCGCCGTTGTGCTGCGGGCCTCGCGGCGGAAACTGCGGTTAAAGGGGGCCCTTCCCTCTCCTCTTCACGCTTCTTGGCCGGGTTTGCAGCCGCGAGGTAGACGGGCTAATTGGCAGAGCCCGCGGAAGGTGCTGGGCCCGAGCTTTATGGTGTCTTATAAACCCGGTGGAATGTGGGGACCCGAAGCTCGCTTTCCCGTTGGCCACTCTAGGACCCTTTAAACTCCCTTTTAAAGGAATGACGAGAACTACGAGCAGGACAGGGTCTGCTGGCAAGTGACCATTCGGCGTCTCGCGTTTCAACACATAAAACGCGGATTCCGCAGTCTTTGCGTCATGAAGTTTAAGCCCCTTTCAGTAACAGCGGTCGCCCCAGGGTCAGGTATTTTCTGGTAATTAGTCACCGGCCGGGGTGGGAGTCCAAACCTCGCAAAACATCGTTGAGATGCTTTTGTGTTTCTCGAATTCAGAAAGGTCAACCAGCCAGGCTGGGGAGTTCTCGGGCTTCTCCTCTGGCGACTGTGGGCCCACGTCTCCATGTCACTTCTCGTTCCGTAAAACGCAGACCCTCCCCGTTATTGGGGGCAGAAAAGGACAACACGCAAATTTAAATATGTGCGAACACGGCGAAGGTGAAAATCGTTTACTGGGGAGCAGAATCTTAATTCCAGTCCCAGCCACCGGCCAACGCAGTGACATTTCCAGCCGCCAAGGCCTGGGTCTCTCCGGACTTCAGAAGAGCGACAGTCCGTCAGCCCGACAAATGGTCCCACACTAGAGTTGCCAGATTTAGTGAATAAAAACAGGGACGCCCGGTTACATTCGAGTTTCAGAGAAATAAAGCACGTCTCTTAGCACGAGCATCGCGTCAGGCGTCCTTATACTAAAATGCCACGTGTTGTTTTTCTGACATTCAGACCGAACGGAGCATTTTGTGATTTTTCTGGCAACCTCCCCTCCTTGTCCAGAGTCTGGCCCCCTTCCCCAGGGGTCAGAGGTCAGGTGGGGCGGCTTAGGGCAGCTGTGCAAGGCGTCCTGCGTGCGCGATCTCAACGCCACTCTTCCCAGACGCCCCACAGCTCTGGGGACACCTCAGCGGGTCTGCCCCGTGTTGGCAGGGGCCTCGAGGGTCCCCTCATTCCAGAGCCGCGGGCGGGAAGTAGGAATAAACCCCTCGTTTTTCATAGGGCGGCTCAACGTGTGAGGCAGCGCGACCTGTGTCATCACCACGACATCAAATACCGACAAAGAACAAGAGGCGGGAGCAAAGCAAACCTTGCTCGTGCGTTGGCGCGTGTCATTGGCCTTGTCCTCATCCTGCTTCTCTTTCCCCCTCGGCGACGACGTGCACCCTCCTGGCTTCGTTTACCGTCTCTCTCCCTAAGCTTCACAACCCACTACCACCCGTGCCATCGACCTGTACAGTCCAGGGGCTGCTTGGTGGCACTTAGATGGCTCAGCCACCTCGAACCTAACAGCACACGGGGCCCGACCACAGATATTGTCCTACAGTTTTCTATGACTTCTGCTGCTGGGTGTTTTTTCCCTGATGGTACATTCACAGCGTCAAAAAAATACTAACTCTGTCTCCGTCTGCCCATTTTCTCTCTCCAGCCTCCCCGGAGCGCTCTTGTCGGGCTGTCGCCAGCGGTCGGCTGCACTTGCGAAGAGCCTTCCTTACCGGTCCCCTGGGACCCACTCTTGGCCATTTTCAATCTATTTCTCCCTAATGAGCTAAAGCCGTCTTTTAAAAATAGGACATTTAGCTCTTCCAAGCAGTATCTGTGTGGCTCGGAGGGTCCACGGAAAAAAGTTTGGCTTTTATTCCAAGCGGAAAGGGAAACCATTTAAGAGTGTCGCGGGTGGGGAAGGCCCACGCGGTGACTCCATGTCACCAGCATCTGCGATCGCTGGAGAACGCTGGTAGAGTCCGAGGGGCTGATGGGGGCACTTGAGCCAGGGGACCCATGGGAGGTGACAGAGGTTGAAGCTGGGTTACGAGCAAAGGCGAGAGGAGGACGAATTCCTGAGATATCTTGTGGGTTGAGTCGACAAGACCTTCCGCAGGTCTAGATGTGGGACAGCGATTGAGAGTCCCGGCCTTGGGGAAGGATTCGTTCACGGAGGCGATCGGCGATTCGTTCTGTGTCGGAATTCTGAGACGCCCCCGACGCCTCGGGGAGCGAGTCGCCAGGCTCCTGTGAGGACGGTGCTGCTCAGCGGAGGAGCTCGGCTGGCCTCGTGCAGGAGGCGGCCCCGCCTGATGGTCTGCAAGCCTCCTGTCCCCACTGAAAACGGTTCCGGGATGCTGTGGGAGTCCAGACGCGCTCCGGGTGTCTGATAAGATGCCCTGCTGGCCTGCCAAGGCCACCGTCGCCGAGCAGCACACGTTGGGTGGGTCAAGCCACAGAAGCGGATTTCCTCGCAGTCCCGGAGGCTGGAAGTCCACGACCCAAAGTCTGCAGGGTGGTTCCCGTCCCCTTGGCTCGCTCGTGTCCACACATGGCCCTTTCTGTGCGTGTGCATCCCTGGTGTCTCTCTCTGGGTCTAAATTCCCTCCCTTAAGGACACCAGTCAGGGCGCAGGAGGGCCCAGCCTCACTCCCTCGTGGTAACCTAATCACCTCTTGGAAGGCCCTGTCTCCAGTCACATTCAGCATGTGACATTGGGGATCACAATTCATCCCGGGACAGGTGCCGAGCCAGCTGGCTATTTCAGAATTTAAGTGACAGCTTGGCCAACGGCCTTCCCGATGGCCTCCCCCACAAAACACCTACCCACTGCCTACTTATGCCTCTTACGTGGAAAGGGGACCGCCGGCCCTCCTCGTTTTCCCCTCTGCACGACCAAAAGGTTTCGTTTCCCCACGTGAAAAAAAAACGCGATGCTCTGTGAACCGGATAGCCGGGGGGCAGCCCCCGTCAGGTCGCCGCTATTTGTATCCACGAACTGTCTTGTCACAACACCGTGGCTGGACCGCGGGGACATAACGGCGCCGTCTTTCTGGGATTTTCGATTCTAGGGACCTGACGTTCCAGAAGACAGTCCGGGCTGATTGCATCGTCTCATCTGCATGGACCGTGAATAGTTAAAGGCAAAGGGCCATTTTGGCAAAAAAAAAAAAATAAAAAAAAAGTAGCTTTCTAGCCTTCTTCACGAGTGTCCTCAATTTTCTGGCACCGCCCGCTGACCACGGCCAGAGCCGCACACAAGGGATCTCCAGTGAGTGAGCCGTTTGCCCTTTGCCCTCCGCCTCTCGGCCCAGTTTTGTCCAGACATCGCAGCGGCGTGACTCAGCCTCGTGGCCACTCGGCTGCCAGAGTCACAGGCTGCCAACACCGCCGGTGGCTGTGTGAGTGCACGTGTTGCCAACAGCACGTTTGAGTCACCGACCTAGACTTTTCCGGCCTTACCTGCCGCGGCCAGGACCGTTTTCAAAGGAGGATTATTTTTAATATTACTTCATCCTCCTTCACCAGGAAAGAATGTTTCTAGCAGGCTTCTCTCCTTTCAGAGACGTTGCGCTGACACCGAGCCTGCTGCGTGACATCTGGTCTGGATTAGCCTGCGCGTAAAAAAACGGTTCTGATGATCAGTACTACCTCTCATTTTTTAAAATTTTTAGCTGGGTGGGGCCGGCCGAGCCACGTGAATAGCAGAGCGTGATGACTTGGTGTAAAGCGACAGGTTTTTAGTGTCATAATCCAACACCGTCCACAGCGAGGTTAACCTGACCCCGCGTGGTGTGTGCTGCGTGGGAATTAGGTATCAGCAGTAGGAGCTCCTGTGAAGGCCTGTAATTAAGGCATCTCACGGAGCCCCACACGCGTTTTTGGAGCAAGCTCGGTGGAAAGACGTAGAAAAGTTAGAGCTGGACCCTGCTCTGATTCTCCTGGAAATGGGGGACACTCTTGGGCCCGACCTCTGTTTTTCCGTTAGCATTTGCCCCAGGGCAGGGGCCAGTGGCTAGGGGACAGCACCCCCATACAGGTGACAAAAAGCGGCGAAGAGAAAGCACAGTGGACTCAGTTCTGACGCCTTCCCGACCTGTAAAACACAACCGTGCTATTCCGTTTTCACTCTGTCGTCTGGTGAGGTGAAGAAATAGGACTCGTAAATGATTTTACCGGGTAACCGCTGGCAGCATACGCTCCCTGGCAAAGTCTTTGAGGCCACGAGGGCTTCGTGAGCTCGTCTTCGTGCACTGGCCTGTCCGTCAGCGTCCACAAGGATGGGAGTTTCCTTACATCAGTGAAATGTCTGGGCTGCAGGTGAATCTGGCTTATTGAAGCCGGGCTGTTTGGTTGATCACCCCCCCCCCCGTGTTTCCTAAAAGGCTGCAACGCCTGCTCCCTGGGAACACCTGGCTGTGTTTGCCGCGAGGCGTGCCCGTGTCTGACTCACTGCTCTCATCGGACTGGCTGCTTTTGATGTGGTGGGACCCGACAGAACGACCTGGTCCTAACGCCAGCGTCACCGGCTTCACGCTCGCCTCCTCCCTGATCCCACGTCCAGTCCACGGCCATTCCGGTGGCCGAATCTCACACGTGGGTCTGGAGTGTGACCTCACTCCATCACCTCCGCTGTTAGCACAGGGCCCTGGGTCATCGATCCCTTCGACCCTTTCTAGCTGTTCCTGTCCTTGCGGCCGCTGCTCCACTGGCTCCTTTTCATTCAGCACTGATTCCAAACGTTACCAGGTTCTACATGTGTCACCTTCCCTTCTGATGTCCCCTGCTGGTGCTCACCCGTTGTTCCCTGGATTTTAGCTATTCTGACCCCTGACCTCTTGGCCATTCCTCAAACAAGCCAGGCCTGCTTCCAGCAGAGACTTTGCATTCGCAGTAAATGCTCTGCTCCTGGAGAGACACACGCTCATTTTCTCACTTCCCTCTCCGCACAAATGTCAGGAAGCCTTCGCAGAGAGACATACTTCAGACGGCTCCCTCCCTTCCCTCGTCTCCTCAGCCTGCTTCGTTTTTGTATGAATCACCTCCTGACATGGAATGTATTTATAGGCTCCTTATCATTATTATTGCCTTTTTTCCCACCGCAGGGTAAGCCCCAGGAAGGCAGGGACCTGTACCTTCACGCCTGGGGACAGTGACTCACACGCAGATGGACAGCTCTGGAGCCACTGGAATCAATATCTCTTCTCCAGATCTGACTTGGTTTCTTTCTAAAAGCAACTTTTCCAGATCTTAATTCCCCAGCTGTATCGTTTTGAGTCCTAACCGCAGGTAGGTATTTGTCACCGCTGTTTCCCTTTCACAAAGGGGCTGACGCTGGGTGGAGGGGAAGGGACTGCGGCCAGGTGCAGAGCGGACGATCACAGCTGAGGCCAGAGCAGAGGGTGGCCGGCCCCGGCCTCCCGGCTGCCCGGCTCCCGGCCCCCGGCAGTAACGGCTGTCAGCTGGAGCAGGGGGGCGGTGGAATGGAGTCTTCCCCCTGCAGCTCCTTGCTAGGGTCGGGCACCTGCGTGCACGTGTCTGTAGCCCCCGCCCCCGTCCCCCCCCCCGCCCCCATCCCAGGCACCAAGCCGGTCGGGCACGTCCCGAGAGCCCGCGTGCGGGAGGCCGGGACTCTCACCGCCATGCGGGGCTGGCTCGGCGCGGGGTGGGGAGGGGCGGGCACCCCGTGGAGACGGAGGGCGCGCCCCGGAGGCCGGGGGACGACACCCGCTCGGCTCCCCGCGGGCGCGGGTCTAGGCGGGCGTGACCGAGAGGCCAGTTCTCCCCGATCGGCCGACCCCGGCCCCGCGGCCCGGGGGGAAGTGGGCCGGGGGGAGGCAGGGGACAGGGCTGCGCGGACAGAGAGCGCGCCCCGCCCGGCGGCCGGCGGGGACGCCGGCAGGAGGGGGGGGCGGTGGGCGGGGCGAGGCCGGCCGGGGCGGGGCCAAGGGCGGAGGGGCGGGGCGCGGCCGACGAGGCGGGGGCGTGGCCGCCGGGGCCGGGGCGTGGCCGGCGGCGCCCCGCCCCGCCGCGGGGCCGCCGGGATGTTTACCCCGCTGACAGCGGCGTCCGGGGAGCGGCGCGAGGCGCGGGGGGATGCGCCGCCGCTAGGCTCGCCGTCGGGCCGCGCCGCGCCGAGCGCAGGGGGGGCGGCCGCGCCCGCAGGGTCCGCGCGGGCGGCGCCCCGCGACGTGGCGATCGGCTCCGCGCCCCGCGGCCTCGGCCCCGCGCCCAGCGGGCCTGCCCGCCGCGCCGCCCCGCCGGGCCCGCCGCCCGCCCCACCGGGCCGCCCGCGCGCGGGACACCGGACGCCGCCCGAGTTCCTGGTGAGTGGGCCGGGGCCGCGATCGGGTCCGGGTCGTGGGCGGCGGCGCGCGCTCGGCCCGGGCTCCCGCGGCCGTGGCCGCCGTGACCGGGCCCCTCGGCGGCGGCGGCGGCGGCCTCGCGGCAACAGGTCCTCGGCTGCGGGACCGAGGAACTTGGGCGAAGTCCCGCCTCCCGCCGCCGCCGCGCGCGCGGATTGGCCGCGCCGGTCCTTTCCCCCTCGCCCATTGGCTGCGCCCCGCTGTCAGGGCTCGGCGGCCGCCGGCCGCGGACGGGCCGGGTTCCGCCGCGCGGAGGGGGCCGGGGCGGGGGGGAGGACCCGCCCGGGGCCGCGCGGGCTCCAGCGGGGCCGCCCGGGCCGGGGATGGCCGGGGGGGGGAGGAGATTGCAAAGTGCGAGGCCGCGGCGAACACCGGCGCCGGCGGCCCGGGCGGAGAAGACACTGACCAGCGAGGCCCCGCCGGGGGCCGAGGGGAGGCCGCGGGGGGGGGGGTCGGAGGCGCTGGGGCCCCGCCGGCCCGGGACGAGGAGGGGGCCGTACCCTCCCCGGCGCGGCCCTCGCGACGAGCAAAGGCTCAAAGGTCCCGATGTGACACGGAGACTCGCGCGCGTCCCGGCCACGGAGTGGAAGTCGGGATCGGGGGGCTCAGGAATGCAGCGCCTGCCCCTCCCCCCTGGAGGCTGGGGATCCTTCACGGGCGCAGCTGTGGGGCGGGCGTGTGCCCCTCGTCCCCAGGGCCGCTTTCCCATCCCTCCCCCCACCCACCCCGGGGAGGGCTTTCGAGGGCGGGGAGGGGCGCGGGCCCCGCGGGCGGCACCTCCACACGGGACCCCCACCCCGGGAGCCGAGGGTGTGCGGCGGACCCGGACCGACCCCGAGGACGGGGGCTCCGTGCGCGGAGACGGCCCGCCGAGCCCTCGGGACGCCTGCGACCCCGGTCGAGGCCCGCACGACCGAGGCCGCTGTGCCGGCCCCTGCCGCCCTCGGGGACACCCCGCTGCAGCCGGCCTCGCCCCCGGACCGCAGCATCCTCTTGGGTGCTGGACGGCGAGCTCGCCGGTGCGGGGAGGAGCGGCGGCCCGTACCCCTGCATGGGGACAGCGGGGGGAGGGGACCCCCTCGTGGGGGCGGGCCGGCTGCTCGGGCTGGGGCCTCGGGACCCGGTGCGACCGGGCCTGGGATGGCGCTCCCGGCCGGGGCCCCGCCCCCGAGCACTGACGGCCCCCTCGGCCAATGAGCGGCGAGAAGAGCGCCGCCCCGGCCCGGGGGCGGGACTTCCGGCCGTGGGTCGGGGCTCGCGGGGGAGCGCGACTTCCTGCCGGCCCGGCGTCCGCGGGCAGGGGGGGCGGGGGGACCTTGCGCAGGCGGGGCGCGACCCTAAGCGCGGGCGCCCCGGGGTCCCCACCCGCCGCGCTCGTCCCGTTTCGCGGTCACTGCGGCCCGCTGCTGCCCCGACACGTCACAGACGCCCGCAGCGAGGCGGGTCTGGGAACCCACGAGCCCGTGGCCCGTCGGGGCTGCGTCCCCGAGACCCGCCCGCGGCGGGGTCGGGCCGGGCCGTTCACGCGCCCCCCGGCCGGGGCCCTCCTCGGCCCACACGCCCCTCCTGTCGGCCCAGGCCTCCCGCGCGCGCACGTGCCCCCTCCCTCCCTGTCTCCCTCCCTGCGGTCAGAGGGCGCCTGACCCCGGGGGGACGGGGAGGGGAGGGTGGAGGGGGCCCGGGGCCGGCCCAGCGCGTCCCGGGGATGAACGTGGGGCCCGAGCTCGAGGCCCGGGTGCCGCTGCGGGGCGCGCGCGCGAGTGCCGGGCCCCCCCCACCCCCGTTCCCCAGGACCCGGGCCGTGGCGTCTCCCGGTGCATCTCTCTGGTGTCGCCGCCGTCGGGGCGTCCGGAGAGGAGGGGCCGGGACTCCTAGTGCGGATTTGGGAAAGGAGCTGCCTGACCAGGCAGCGAACCCGCAGGCTGTTCGGGGTCTGCTTCCTTGTGTGTCCTTAGTTCGGTTTCGGTGTCTGAACCGTGCGCGAGGCCGCGGCCGCGGCCGCGTCCCGCTGTCGTCGGAATCGGAGTCGCCCTCCCCGGGCCGGGTGCCGCGCGCGGCGGAGGAAGGCAGCGGCAGGCCCGGCTCCGGCCCAGGTGCTCGGGGTGACGGCCGCGGGGCACGCTCTAGCCCCCGCTGCCGGCGTTTCTGTCGGCGCCGAGCAGGGCGTTTTAAGTGTTTTTCCTGCTTCCCAGTATTTCGGTTTCATCCTCCCCCCCCCTTGACGGGGCAGACGGATGAGTAGCGTCATCTAACTGTGATCACGTGTGCTCAGCGGCAGGGTCCTGGCCGCTGAGAAGTTTTAAGCTTTAGTAAAACCCACACAGGAACCATCGCTCAGAGTTGCAGAACTGTCTCACAAAGTCTGTTTTTCTAAAGAAAGCAGAATGTATCTCATGGCTTTTAGTGAGCCGGGGACGAGAAAGGCAGATGGCGTGAAGCATCCCGCACTTTTGTTTTGAGCCGGATAACCTCTTTTTTAACCTTTGTGAAAATAACAGCTCGTCCTACTGCGCATACTTTTATGATGAGCCTATGCGGCCAGCAGTTCTATAACAACCGTGTAAAGAGTTAATCCGCACAGCGTCCAGATGAACAAAACCTATTTAATTGGTCTGTAAAAATTTAGAAATAGGTACGTTTTGGGTTACTTAATGGAAATAGACCTTTCTGTAAATCTTGCCTTCAGTCTCCTGCTGATAATCAGCATAAGGGACTGTTTAAGGGCGGCCTTTTCCTTCCAGGTTGCTTTTGCGTAGAACAGGTTTTCTCGTTTCTCTCTAAAGGGCCGCATGGTAAATGCTTGTGGCCTTGTGAGCCATGTGGTCTCTGGCGCAGCCACTGCCCTGTAGCCTTGGCCGGTTTGGGAACAGGTGGGTGTGGCTGTTCCAAGAAAACTTTATTCACACAAACAGCCTGGAGGCCCACCCTGCTCTAGCGGGTAAAACAGAAGATCCATGAACACTATGCTCGCCCACCGATATTTGGGGTGATGTGGGTTCCCCACGGCACTTAGACCCCTGTGACCATCTCTTGATCTTCCTCAGAGTAACGCCCAGTTATTTATTCCCAAATTTTATATTTCATCTCAGACTTCATACAAATATGAACCTTTTTTAGAATCGTCCACTTTTTGAGGGTTCCCCCCCATCCTTTGCCTCTGGGGGACCCCCACACGCATCGTGTGCTGTCGAGCGAATGTGCATCTTTCTCCCGCTTCCTTGTCACCACACCAGGCTGGAATCCGACGTTGGACATCTGCCCGTGCTTGGCAGACGGACGAGACTTTAGCGTGTGCTTTGCTGTGTTTCTCAGTCTTCTCCCTTTCTCCCTGTCAGCTGCTGGGGTGACTGCCCTTACTGCTCTGGGAAGGGCCTGCAGGCAGGAGCAGGATGGTGGGCAGGATTTTTTTTTTTTTTAAGAAAAATCGACCTAGTCTTTTATAAAAGGCTTTTCTCCAATTAAAAAGTGCTGTAGAGGGCCTTTGTCTGTGGGGAGGGCGACATCAGGGCAAACGACCACCCTCTCTGTCCCCGATCCTGCCGGCCCACTGTGACCGTGTCCCGTGTTTGCCACGACATGCCAAGTCGAAGGCCCAGGTTTGCCTCCTACTTCCTGATCCTGGTTGAGCTACTCGATCTGTTCAGACGGTCACTTTCTCAGCTCAGGTGAAGGTGGCTCAGGAGTCACTGAGAACATCTCTGTGAAAGCGGAGGGGGGCCGTCGGGGCGAGTCCCAGTTCACCTGCGTCTCTATTCTGAGGACCTGCAGCTGTGGGGACACGTCCGTCCCGTCTCTCCTGATGACAGGCCCTAAGCCAGCTCTGCCCGGGCCCAGCTTTGAGCAAGCTCCGACCTAGCCCTACTGCTCTTTCACTTTCTCTCTGATTTCCATATTCATATATAATGGTTTCCCGGTTTGCGTTAGTGTTTTTACGGTTTGGGGCTGGAGGAAGGAGAGATTTAAGCTTAGTTCCTCAGGTAGGAACAAAACAAAACAAAACAAACCAGAGGCTTGGGGCCCAGCGTTAGAATTTGGACAGCAGAACGTGGGAGTTGCAGAAAGATTCTTAACTCCGGATTCCAAAATGGCAAGATAAGAAATGTTTCCTTCTGGTATGCTTATGCTTCTTTTTTTTTATTGTTGAAATATTTTCCTCATATTCTCATATTTACCTGGCAAATTGCTGTAGTTTTTGTTGTGGTCGTAACCATAACAAAGCCACACATCTCTTCTATCATGACTGGGAAAAATTAGGTTTACGAAAAATGGCTCTAAGATATAAGCAATTGCAGATCTTCCGCTGCCTGGCATATCTGACTGCCTCGCCCAGTAGTCAAATAATGCGACACGTTTGCATATTGTCATAAAGGCACCCAGAACTGGACAACAGCTGATTTCCTTTAGGCAAATGGGGTGTCCTTCTTTCACACAGTTTAGTCGTGCTCTGTTACTCGACAAACACGGGTAAGTCGGAAGATACTCTACAGGAAGAATGTTTACCGATGGATTGGTTTTATGGCAAGAAATTCGTGTTTTATTCGCAGTTGTTTCCGGCAACGAACCAGTCCCCTTCTTTTGTTTTCTTCACAGTCTGTGGTGTGAGAGCGCATTTAGAAGGGTCGGGCGACAGGTGGGGCATTCAGTGAGCTGGTGTTTTAAAAACATATTTAACATCTAAAAATAAAGTTTTAATAAGTCTTCAACATTTGGAGAAAATTGCGATCGTTGAATGGCATGTCGTTTTCAACTTCACTGTGTCATTTATGACCTGGTCCTGTCTGCCTCAGGCGCCTTCTCTCTCTGTGGCTCGCTTAGCCGTGCTCCCCCTTTCCTGGTGGGTAGGCCCCGTCAATTCACAGGTCGAAGAAAAGGAATTCGGGGGGCATCAGGAGGGAGCTGAAAGTGAGTAAACCAACACTCTAAACAAGACCTAGCCTTGTGCTTTTGAGGACGTTTCAGCTCCTGTGACTCGCGGAGCTGGGGCGCAGGAATAAGCGACCCCGAGCCGTGTCGCCTGGCCGGCCACTTGCATCATCGGCTCTGCGTCCCACCCAGTGCTTTCGGCCTTGACCCTGACCTACCTTTCCAGGTTCACGTCCTCACGCTTCCCTCTACTTCAGGCACATCGACCACTTGCCATTTTCCGATAGACGAAGGTCGGGCCCTTTCGGCCCCGCTGTGTCTTCCTCCTTCCTCTCCGCTCCCGGCGCCTGTGGCCTGCACCCCGGCTCTCCCTCCTCCGCTCCGAAACCACCTCCCTCGGGCTCCGCGCCAGCGTCGGACAGAAACGCGAGGCAGCCTTTGCCTGCCGCTTCGGGCCCGCGGTGCTTATCGACTCGTCCTGTAGTTGTGCTTGTCTCCGCGCCCTTCCTGGATCGGAGGCTTCTGGAAGGTATGAATCACGTCCTGTACCTCTCGGCTTCCTGTGAGGCCGCGCTTGTCGGAGCTGGCCACGCGGCCTGGCAGGCGGCTGCCGCCCAGCGGTGGTCCGGGCAGATCCTGGCAGTGGGAGAATGCCCAGGACAGCGAGCGGCTGCTTTCGGGGCAGGGCAGGATGGGTGCCGGGCGCGGGGCCCGTGGGCAGGACCTGGCGTGAGGGCGGCCTCGCGTGTCACACGGATGAAGATCTGATCAGCGGCCGGTCGCTTCAGGGTATTTGGGGGTCCCGTCTGAGAACGGGGCTGCGTGTCTGGTTTCTGAGTTCCAGGTCCTGGGAGATCTCAGCGCCGAGTGCCTGAGAGCCAGGACTGTGAAAAGCGGGGCTACCGGACGTGAACTTGGGAAGGGGGGGGTGTGCGGGCAAGACAGACACGCTTGGCGATTAGGTAGGTGCTGGTCGGGGCTTGGGCAGCAAGAACCACGAGCTGAGTTCTCGAAACTGGGACGACAGGTTGAAACGGGGAAGAGTCACCCTGAATGGGTCTGCAGCCGACTCACCAAGCCGTTCATCGTCCATCGCTCTCGTTCCCGTTCCCAGAGGCTGGGCCGTCCGGGTTCACGCCCAGGGGACTGGCTCTCCCGAGGGGTCCACCCTCTCTGCACGGAGAAGGTGCTCATTTGCCGAACTCGTTCCATTCTGCCATTCTAAGGGACCCCGCGTGAAGTCACAGGAAACGACGAGCGGATGCTCGAAACCGTTCCCCTTTGAAGAATTCTTGCTCTTCGCACACTGATGGGGGACTATCGGGTGCTTCGTAGCCGTCGAACGCTGGCTCGGAGGAAGGCTGTCCCACTCCAGAACAGATTCGTGTTCACGGTTTTCACTGCTCGGCGTCTAAAAGAACCGCTGCAGCGTCAACGCTTATCTTAACAACGAAGCACTTACGACGGGCCTGGGCGAGACGGGCCGGGGAGACAGCGCCTCTTCCCCAGTCCGGGGGGGGCTTCAGGAGGCCAGCCTGGGAGGGAGGTGCCCAAGGCTGCGTCGAGAAGGCCTCAAGCCCTGCGCCGAGGAGACGGACCGTCTCCTCTCCCGGGAGATGGTCGGTCGGGAAGCGTAGCTCGTCCCTTCGTGTTCCTCAGTGTCGATTTAAGCGGCAGTAAGGGCTGTGGCACTCTGGTCTCTCCTCGTTTGCTTCGTAGTTCCCGGCGGGTCAGGAACCAGCGGGAAAACAGGTTTGCGGTTGTTCCGTAGGGGCCCCGGGTAGACTTGCTAAAATGCGGATCAAGATAAGTTTGGGTGATGAGGTGTGGGAAGAACTAAGTTAGACCTGAGCATCGAGACTCCCAGACACTGTAGTGTGGTTCCAGACGACCAAGACGACCGATGATCTGATCTAAGCCTCCGGTCACCAGTGAATCAGTTTTCCGCTTTTGGGGAGGCCTTTCAAGTCTCCTGTGGAATCCTCGGTGGCTTCGTCAGCCGGACATTGTCTTTCCTACTGGTAACTTCAAATAATTGCCTTCTTCTTCGGGTGCCAGCTCCGTAGACCTGTGGCTTCCCATGCTGAGCGCGCCCCGCTGCGCACACCTGCGTGCAGCACACACGTCTGTGTGGGGACGACGCGTGCACACGGGGCTGCGCAGATGGCGCGGGCCAGGGTGGAGCACTTCGCCGGGGTCTGGTGACACTTGGCTTGGCAGCTGCCCCGGGGAACTTGGCACGATCCCGTCAAGGGCCGGCTCAGTTCTGTGGCGTCAGGAAGAACGTGACGGCGACTGGATCGCGTTTCTCAGAAGTAGATTCAAAGCATGAAATCGAGCTTGATTTCCCTCGTGAGTGAGTCCATCGGAAGCCTTTTACCACGAGCGAGGGCCACTGGGGCCACTTTGTCGTGTTTGCTCCTTTCCCTTTCTGAAGTTCCCCCGCGTTTTGACTCGCGCTGGAAGTCTGCGCAGGGAGGAAGATCAAGGCAAACCGGAGACCTGGGGATGGCTCTTCTTTGTGTTTTAGGGGAAGGATGAGCAGGTGGGGGGGAAGGCAGGAGCCTCAGCAGCAGTCAGAAGACACACTGGATTTGCTGTCTCAGTCATCGCTTGTGTCCTGCCAGCCCAACTCTCCGTGACCTAGACTGTCCTCGTGACGAGCTCGGATGCTAGGAATGTCGCGAGGGCCTGGCTTCGCGGGGGGCTCGCCAGCAGGGGCACCGGAGGACTGAGCCGAGGCGTGATGATCCCGTTTTGCCCTGGCCTCCCTTCCCCTCTCGTTTTAGGGGCATCGAGAGAGGGAACTTACAGGACATGGTTTGAACTATGTTCTGGTTTACTGTGAACTTCGCCGGGTAAGGGAGAGGGGCTGGCAGGGTCAGGGATCGTCAGTGCATGCGCAGGTGAGTGGACCTGACGCATGAGCCGAGCATCCCTGCGCTTTCTCACGAGGCTGGACTGAATCCACGAGCCAATGCAGCGAAAACCTGCTACATTTTCCCTTATTTTATGTGAATGAGGAAGGTTTTTTCCTGACGATTTTCTGTGAGGTAGGACTTGGGACAGACCAAAGGCTGTTAAGCGAATGACCTCCCAGGAAGCAGTTCATACTCAGGAAAGCTTCCCGAGGACCAGGCCGTGCCCCGTCGGCCTCCTCGGCCTGGTCGTGGGCGAAGTCACGGCCCCGAGTCATTCGGTACGACGCGTTCGGGGGGACGCGTCTCACGACCGGGTTTGGGCGAGGGGTCGAGCTGTGCCTCTTGGCCCCCTCCGTGTGTCGGCCTTTCTCTGTGGTCGGTCCTGGTTTGGTCGCTGTGATTTTCCCCGTGTCACCGCCGGATGGTTTGGCTTTGGCTGCTGCGTGGGTGACTGAGGACATGCAGAAGTGCAGGGCCCCGGGCGCCCAGCGAGCCTGAAAGACAAGGTCCCTCGGAGCTTCCTGGGCGGCCTCCTCCCCAGGGGCTGAGTCCACCTCTGATCCTCGCACCTGCCCAGGGCGATTCTGCAGAGATAAGCGGAGGGAACAGCACGCACGGCAGAACGTCCCTGCATCTGGGGCCGAGGTGACAGGGTGACCCTCGCTGTGTCGTCACGCTGCGCTCTGCGCACCTGCCTTCCGCGGGGGTTCAGGCCGCATGGGTTGGCGCCCCTGGCCTTGACTCATTCAGACGTGGGAGCTTGTGCGAACTGGAACCAGGTCCTGAGGGTTAGACCTGTACTCTTTATAGGCTCCTGTTTTCCACGTTTGCTTATGCAGCAAGTACTCATTGGACCCTAAAATGTACTGAAATGAAGAAAAACTGGAGATAAAGAAGACACAGACGCGCCCACGTGGTGATTTCTAGTGGGTTAGTGGTCAGAGGGACAGGTAGCTGGTTCATTAAAGGACGAAGCAAGGTCGTCCAGGCGGCTCAGCCGGGGAGGGTGTGTCCGTAAGATGGCGCTGCCTGTGTCAGAGGCACGTGGGTGTGACACAGCCTGGCACTTGGGGGAAGTGTAACGGTTCACTGAGGTCAGAACGTAGGACTTAGTCTACGGCCAGGCCACCCTGAACACGCCTGATCCTGTCGGCTCTCGGAAGCTACGCGGGGTCGGGCCTGGTTAGTACTTGGGTGGGAGACCGCCTGGGAAGACGGGTGCTGTAGGCGTGAAAAATAGAAAATAAGGGATTGTGAGCTGACAAGGTCCTTGCAACCTGTGAGGTCAACCAAGGGTTGCTTTGCCTAAAGAAGGAAGGAAGGAAGGAAGAAGAGAGAGAAAAGAAAGAGAAAGAAAGAGAGAGAACATAGGACTTATGGGGCAGAGTGCTGGGGGGTAAGGAGCAAGGCTAAGGCGGCTGAGTGCTAAGCAGGAGCGTGTCGTAATTAGGTTTCTGTTTTAGACAGATTGTTCTGGGGAGTGTGTGGAGTAGGGGTGACCTGGTGGAAGTCAGGAGCAAGACTGTCGCAGCAAGATGCACGACGATCTGGGGTGAGCGGGCCCGTGAGTGGGCGGCGGAGTTAACAGGACTTGGTGACTTACGTGGAGGTGAGGGGGTCACGGGCTGGTGTGGCCCAGGAAGGCTCCGGGGTGACCGGGTGGCAGCGACATTCACTGAGGAAGGGGTACAGAGTAGAAGGGGTCCGAGGTGTTCCTCCACGGATTCTAGGCGTCGCTGGCTTGGCTGCCAGCCAGGCGGAGAGATGCAGTCGAGGTGGAGATTCTGGAACGACTGCTTCATAAATCATGGGTATGTGGGAGCTGGGACGCGTGCCAGCCAAAAATGCCTGGCTATTGATTTAAAGAATCGGGGGACTAACCATTAAACGAACCCTGCGAAGGGAATCCGCAGAGTTGCTGGGGTTTTGTGTGGGAGTGAAAAGAAAAAGCAGAAACACATTTCTGTATCGTGCCTTTGGCCCATAATTCACCCTGCGAGCTTGATTTATCTCCAGCAGGCACTAGATTAAGCAGTCGTAAACACACACCGCTCTTACCCGAGAATTGATAAAAGCGAGTCCCCGGAACTGGTATCTAAACCCAAGAAGTTGGAAGGGGTCGGAGTTCTCTTTAGCGTCACGAAGTGGGTACCAGGAGGGATGGAGCAGCTACTGCAGAGGGCTGCGGGGGACGGAACAGGCGCGGCTAAGAGCCTGTGCCCGCAGCCAGATGCTCGCCCCTGTGCGGTGGAAGGGCATGGCCCTTGTAGATTTGTAAGGCAGAGAAAGTGAATGGCACGTGTGCCCTTTAAAGAATGACTCACACAGCACAGAAGTGCAAGCGAAGGGTCTGGGAGAGGGCCGTCCCTACACAAGCCCTGGGAATCAGCATCCAGAGTGTGGAAGCGAGACGCAGCGAGACGGAACAGGTGTGCAAGGCCGAAAGGGTGCAGAGCCCGGCATGAGGGAGGGCGGGAGCCCTCCCCCCTCCCCTCCCCCCCAAGCCCCGGGGCGGAGCCTCGGCTGAGGTGCAGGCCTGCGAGGCCTTGGCCAGCCCGGATCCGGTGGCGCAGCCTCAGATGGATTTCATTTTCCCTGTGATCGTCAGCCAAGCACTGGTTCAAGGGGAACTTAGACTCCGACGTCAGCATCAGCAGATTTAAAGTCGGGAAGATGTTCGCTTTGTAGATGGCCGGACTGCGGTAAAGGAGGCCAGCGTGGTCCACACGGCAGGAGACGAGAACCAGGCAGCCAGGGAGCAGAACCCAGGCGTGTGAAGGGCGGTCAGAACAGCCCCCACGGCGGGCTCAGTTTCTGTGGGCCTGACTCGGCCCAAACCCCAGCCCTCGGCTGTGTGCAGCTCGCCAGACCCACGTAAAACCGACCAGCCGGGAAGGGCGAGAGTGGAAGCGTGGGCCCGCGTTTCCGAGGGAGACAGCAGGAAGGAGAGGAGCGATCTGAACGCCGAAGAGTTTTAGGGAGGAAAGCAGTGAGATGAAGACCCGTTTCTAAAGGGGCCAGAGGGTCACAGCTGATAGGCCAGGGCTACGGAGGGAGCGGCGGGGTCTGCGTTGCCTTCGTGCCCACTTTTAGCCCAGTTTTAAAATGTTGACCTTTTAAAGCTCAGCGAATGGAATCCTCCAGTTCATGCCCTTGGTGAACGTATTCTCGACACCAAAGACCGAGTGAGCGAGAGCGAATGATCCGATCGGAGTCCTCTGGGCGGCAGGGCCGCGGGGCCCGCCGAGGCCCTGAGGTCCAGCCCAGTGTCGCTTAGTGATTTATGTCGCCATAAACGCCCCCTCCCCTTTTTCCTCATGGGGCACCCGTTAACTTAAGGGATGTCTGTGTTTAAAGAGCAGAGTTTGGAAAATGCCCGTCAATATTGGTGCCCAAACCTGCCGTGAAGTTAAGACGAGTGAACGTTATCGGTCATGGCCAAAGAGGGCTCGTCTGAGCACGTGAAGGTCGTTTAACAGAAACGATCGGTTTCACGATCTGGACCTCGTGGGCTCAGCAGGAAACTTGAATGATAGGCTTAGTGGAGCAGAAAAGCAGTTCCTATCATCCGATATCTGTCCCCCCCCCCTTTTTAATTAAAAAAAGGTCTCTCAGGGAATGGGGACTATAATTTGATTTGGAAAATAGTCAACATCATAAACTATTGTCATTCCATAGGAGTTCGCCTTCTTTCTTCTTAGCTGCTGTATTCTAAGCTCTTTAAGGGTCGGAAGCGAGTTGGTTTTTCTGTTTTCTGGTTCTCCTTTCTGATCAGGACCTCGCATTTCAGGCTGTTTGTTGAACACAAACGTTATTTGGGAGCATGTCCGTATGTAATTTTTAGATGAAAATGGGTTTTCGGAAAAACACGTTTTCTTCCTATAAAAAATGTGTATTTTTAAGTGTAAAATGTGCACGAGTTTTTATAACTGAAATAGGTACCGTCAGGATGGAGCTTTATGTGTCTTCATTCACGTCTCCAGCAGGCTTTGGGTTCTCAAGATAAATTTGACTTCGGTCTAACAGTTCGTTGACCGGAGATTTGTCTCACTGAGCAGTAAAGGGGCATCATAGATGCTGTTCTGAAAAGGGTCGTCCTGACTTTTAGGGCTGGATGATGCTCCATCGCATGCGTGTGCCGCAGCGTCTTTACCCCTCGTCCATCAGGCGGCGGGGACGCCGGCCCCACGTCCTGGCCGTTGGAAATAACGTGGGGGCAGATATCTCTCCGAGCCAGTGTTTTCGTTTTCTTGATGGATGTCCAGGAGTGGACCTGCTGGACCGAATACGTGGACTTGGTTTTTCACATTCCGTGGCTCCTTTATGCTGCTCCCCGCGGTGGCCGCACCCGTTTACGTTTCCCGCGGAGGTGCACGAGGGGCGCCTTTCCTCCGCGTCCTCACCCTTTCGATGGTGGCCATTCCAGCAGCTGTGAGGCGATAGCTCACTGTGGTTTTAGCTTCCACTCGCGCCCGCACGGACAAACCTCGAGGGCATTCACGTGAAGTGAAATAGCCAGACAGAGACAGCGGATCCTGCGTGATCTCACTTAGACGTGGAATCCGAAACACAAACCTGCAGAAAGGCAGATCAGGCTCGTGGTGACCAGAGCGGAAGGTGGGGAGGGGGATTGCAGGGCTGTGGCCTCGGGTACAGACTCCCAGGCGTCGGGGCACTGGGGCTGTGACGGGCCCCACAGTGAGGACAGCACACGCGGCTGCGTGACACGCAGGGACGTGGTTAAGGGGGGAGTCCGGAGCGCTCTCACCACAGGGAGAGCACGTCTCTCTGTTGTTCGTCCTCTTCTTCCCTTGCCTCGTGTCTGCGTGAGACGATGGGCGTTCGCTAACCCGTAGTTCATCATCGCGTAGCATCCGTGCACCAGGCCATCGTGCTGCAGGCCCCGAACTTACGCGGTGCTGCATGTCGGTCCTTTCGCAATGCAACGGGGTCGTCCTGGCCAGAAGGATCGCTCTTGGCTGCACCAGAGGACTCTATATGGCAGAATCCCCCACGGAGGACACCAGGGACCGGGGCACCCGAGGCCTGCCCCGAACTCTCCAGGGTGCGGGGCGTCCCGGGCTGCAGTTTTCCTGCGCTTTGGAGGACTCTCTCAGCCCGTGAAACCTTAGCCTTGGACTGTGGCTGCGCAGAGCTTGAGAAAATGTTGTTCCCGTGCAGATTCCTGCAATCCTCCAGCTTCCAGGGAGAAGCTGGGTCACCCCGGCCTGGCGTGTGCGTGAGCGTGTGCGTGAGCACACACAGAGCAGGCTGGCCTTAATGCTGGCTCGCGAACCAGGCAATCCGAGTCCTCTGCCGGCTTGGGTAACAAGCCTCAGAACTGCCCCGTCGGGTTTTCCGTCTGAAACCTGGAACCTATTCCCACTCACTCTGCCGTGGCGGTCGAGAAGCTGCCGGGGAAACTGGAGAGGTCCGTGCGCGCGTGGGTCCGCGTTTCGCTGGCGGAGTTCCCACAGACGTAGGGTTTGGAAACCAGAGAGTCATGGCAGCGGGGCACCTTGTGGACCTTTTGCCTTTTTATTTTGGGTTTTCAGTTAAAAAGTAAGCACGCATTTCTAACTACTGCTGAAAGGCTTTGCACTGCAGAGAGAAAATGGACTCGGTCTGTCCCGATTAAAAGTCGGCACGTCGCTCATGTTTTACTTATCCTAAGTAGTTCACTGTTGGCATTTTCTTGCTGGTGATCACGACCGTGTGAGGATGTTTGATACGTATCAGACCTTTTAGGAAGACGCTCAAACGAGGTGTGGCTCTTGCTGACTGACTCGAAGAGCCACGATGGGAACCCACGTGGAGAGTTTGCGGTACGAGGACATAAGTTTCTCCTCGAGAAGACACATTTTCAGGCTTATTCAATTAACGCTCACATAGGCATTTACTAAAAATAAAGGTGTGAATGAGTGATGGGCTTATAGCTCACACGTTTTTCCGTGTCAGAGGAATAACGCGGACCAAACTCCGTGAAATCACACTCGGAGTGTGATGACTGGCTCCTCTCGGCGTGGGAGAGACATCTACGTGGGGAAGGTTCAAGGGGGCTAAGCTATGAAACTGAGAGCGTCAGCTGTTTTCTGTAGGGTTTCCATCAACTCTAAGCACGTGACCGTCCCTGCGCTGCTTCGGTGAGACAAGCAATTATGAATTTCGATGCCAGAGGATCACATGACACCATCTGCAGACAGCTCGGGGGACAACAAACCCAGAAGCATGAACTCAGCTTATTTGCGAGGTCAGCCGGATGCGTGGGGTGTCACTCGAAGCAAATCGAAGCTGTTTCCTTCTTGGTGCCAGAGTTCGAGCTCGCTGGCCGCGGACCGGTCCGTGCTGGCCCTGGTCCCCTCGGTCTCCACATGCGTCCCCCCCCGGCCTCTGTCCTGCGGGGGTGGCTGCCTGGTCTCCAGGCCCCAGCGCCCCTTGTCAGGAGCTGCCCCGCTTGAACCAGATGCCGGTCACGCTGGGGTTACGCAGATGCCTGACTGTGTGTTTATCGCAGAAGAAGTTGGACTTTGGAGACGGAAAGGGACTTTGGGGACCAGGTAATCCTTGACCTGCATTTGCTACTTGACGTGAGGGGTGGGTCAGGCGTGGCAGAGCAAGCTCTTTGGAGTGGGTGGGCACTTGTAGCCTCTGTGTCACGGCCCAGTGTCCCCCCTACATCTTCTGTGTTCGTGAGACCCTCCTCAACGACACGCGTGAGGCCACCCAAGAAGTCAGAGGCAGCCACAGCCAACAGGCTCTGAGCCTGGAGGGCTGCGCGCCTCGGCTTTCCGCGGAAGAGGTGGCGCTTGGAACATTCCGTGGTGGACGGGTGCACAGGCTGGCACGAACCAGCACAGAGCGAACCAGCGCCTGAAGAGGACACGCGAACGGGTCAGAGCTGGACCAGAAGCAGAGGCCTCGTGAGACTTTGCCAAATGACGAAGTAGCGTTTGTCAGGACAGAGTTTATTTTAACACACACAAAATAGGGTAAAAAGTGCAATTTTAAAATGTCCGTAGTTTTATCCATCCTTACTCGTACTTGCCGTGTTAGCAAACCAGCCGGAGGGAGGGTGGGCGGCAGGGAGGCGTGGTGGCAGGTGGCGGCGTGGACGCTTCTGAACTGTCAATGCTGGAGGAATCAGGCGCGTGCACCCCGATGGCCGCCGCTCAGGGAGCAGGGCGACCGGCGACGCTCACCAGTAACTATGGTCTGGCCTCCCTGGGTCGGCTGGTCCTGCTGTTTCGTCACGTGTCAGGGACGCGGCCTGCTCGCTGCCAGGCCTGTGACTTTAGCGTCGCAGTGGGGCGTGATCCAGCCGGTGGTCTGCTGCCCTTCACGGCCCCTGGCGGAGGGGTCCCGTGGAACAGGCGTCAGGTGGCCCCGGGCGGCTCAGAGGATGCTGAAGCGGAGTTTGGCCTGTGCCTCTCCCGGGAGACGTGGTCACCTCGAGCTGTGAACCAGCTGCATGTCTAGCCGCACGCGCGCACGCACGTGCTCAAAGGGGCTTATTTTAAGCAGCTGGGTCACGTGATCGTGGAGGCCGAGCAGGCCCAGGACCCGCCGTGTGTCAGCTGCGGACCCGGGGCTGGTGCTGTCATCCGGCTCGTGTCCCCAGGCCCGGCCGGGGACCAGCAGGAGCCGTGGACCAGGCCTCAGGCCGCGGCTGCCTGCTAAGGCGGGCGGGCAGAGGGTGAGTCCCTCCTCCCCGCCTTTCTGCCCTGTCCAGGTCCTCTTGGATGGGACGTGCCCACCGCCCTGGGGCCCCCCGCCCGGCCGGGGCTGGTCTCACCCGCAGGCACCCTCAGAGACTCGCCAGAAATAACCCCCAACCAGATAGCCGGACCACCCAGCCCCGCCGACACAGCATTAACATCCCGAACGCCACGAAGAGTTCTTCCCCGGGCCGTGAGTCACAGTATTCCCCGAAGTGCCGTGTCCTTCTGGGGACCAGTGAAACCAATGAGAATGTCGCCTCAGCATTCAGTGTCCTTTTCCGGAAGACGTGAGAGAAACATCCAGAAATCCCCTCTCCACCAGCTCCCAGCGCCATCGGAGCCGCCTCGAAATCCCCCGCGAACACCTGTCGCTTAGTCCGTGTGAGGGGGGCCATCTGGGACCATGTGGCCGGTTTCCGTCAGTTGCAACAAATGTCACAGACCCTCAGAGGCCCAGTGACGCGGCCACACGCCCGGGGGCCCGTGCAGCCACTCGTCCTCTGTTCTGGAACCCACCGTGGGGACAGTCCACTGGGAGGATAACGGTGACATGGAGAGACACTCGGGGTTCCTGCCGCGGAGGCGCGTGAGTGTCCAGGCCGGGAGGAGGGGCCTTCCCACACCGGGGGGTGCTCGAGGTGACCGTCAAGCTTTGTTTCCGGGCGTCGCGCACCCCGAGGCGGGTTCGAGACAGACGCTGGCGCAGAGCCGGCAGGGGGGAGCCCTTTGTCCAGCAGAGCCTCTGCATGAACTCCCTCCGCGGCCACCCCGAGCGACGGCGGAGTCGGCCTGGGCGCCAGCGCGCGTTGCACGCGTGAAGACGGGTCACCGCAGCCGTTCACGCCACCGCGTCCCGCCCGCTGTCGCGTTGGCCGCGCCTGGACAGCCAGAGTCGCTGGAGCCGCGTCCGCCTCCACAGCAGAAACCCCGGGGCCGGGCCTGGCAGCGCCGCGGCCACATTCGTTCCGCGGCTCAGGCTGTGCGTGTCGCCAGCATCCGTCATCCTGTTAGCGCTTCGGAGCTGCCGCAGGCGACGGCACTGCGAAGGGGCTGTGCCCGGCCGCGGTGCCCGGGGAGCGCCTTGGCCTGTCACCGCGCAGCCCGCCCGCCCACGCGGAAGCTCGTCGCTTCGGAGGGTGTCTTTGGGTCGGGAGCAGGTGGCCGTCGCGCCCCTTCCCAGGGCCGGCGCCGCACCTGCAAGATACTCCCTGGTCTGCTGGGACCCCGGTGGCCGCTGCACCTGCTGGAAGTCCCCTTGTCTGCATGGACCGCGGTCAGGGCGGGGGCTCCGGGGAAAAGGGAAACAAACGTGGGGAAAAGACTCCCTGCCCCGTTTGTGCTTTCAAGGCCGCAATGACACGTTCGCACCGTAAGCCACGTCCAGTGAAAAGGGGATAAGAGAAACAGGGGCTTGGAACGAGTTTCTCGCACCCCTGGGCCCGTCTGGCTCGGCCCAGGCCCAGGAGCGGGTTCGGTGGACACACGAGGGGGACAGACGCCTGAGCGCGCTGTGCTTTGGTGCCCAGGGGACGCGAGGCTCTGTCTGTGCGACACGGCTGCCCTCTGTCCTGCCGCGGTGGGTCCAGGGGAAGGAGAGAGGGACGCGGGTGAAGCTCGGACCGAGGAAGGGCCGCGTGTTGCTGTCTGAGTTACAGGTGCGGGACGGGATTGTGGATTTTGCTCAGCAAACTGCCTCGCGTGGCATTTTTAAAGATGCCACAGTTTGGCGTTTGAGTCCTAATCACACGACTCACTGCGTTCGCAGTTTGCGTTACAAGTGTCCCTTTAGCTCGGACTCACGTCTCGGAACGGAGCAGTAAGACCGGGTCAAAGCGCTGGCAGACAGTCCGCGTTAAGAAAGCTCTTCGGGAGGTGCGCGGCTGCGAGGTCCCGCCGCCCGTCTCGGTGGGGCCGTAGTTGGGGAAACGGCCGTGGCGGCGTGTGCTTGTCGCAGGTTTTGGGCCCGTGGCCCCTGGTCAAGGACTCTGTGTCACGTGCCACAGTCAGGCGGACGTCGCTCGGTCACACCCGCAGCGCGGCGAGCACCCCGCCTTCGGGCTGCCCTGTGTTCCCGCGGGTGGAGTCAGGCTTTGCGGTTCGGGCCGGAACGTCACGCAGGTGCTTTCCTCCAAGTGCATGGTCTCTGGAGGCACCTGACGCCATTTACCTTCGACCTCCGGCTCAGGTGATCCCTGCGCGGTCCTAAGTCCTCCTGTCCTCTCTGGAATGAGTCATTTCTGTGTGCGTGGAGGGCTGCTCCGAGCCACTGAGTTACGTTCCTCTGGCTCGGCATCCGTTGCCCGCATCTCGTTTCCCGAAGGCTGGCGAGCAGTGACCGTGGAATCCTGTCGTGCCTCCTTTATTAGGTGACGTTTCTTGTGAAGAGCATAGCCTCCCCCTTTGTCACCGCTTATTAATTCACATCGTTGTGGGCTCGTGGGCTCTTCGTTTCCTCCGTGGTTGTAATGTCACTCCCAGCCTGCTCCCCATGCGGCCGTGGGAAGCCAGGCCAGCTGGCTCGGTGGCCTCGCGACACGTCCACAGTTCTGAGGCCGCCGCGTTCCCTGGCACGACATGCTTCGGGCTTCGCTGGTACTTCCCCAGGCCCCGGCCTGTCACCAGCCACTTCTCCGCAGAGCCCTGACCCCTGCGACGGGAAAGTGGCGCTTAGACGTGGGTGCTGGACGGGTGGGGTGGTTTCCGCTCCGATCGCGAGAGTCGTCCGTCACTGCCTCAGGCCTGGCCGTCGTCTCAGCTCTCGCTCCGGCCGGCCCAGAGCTGTGCGGATGCCCTGGCGAGGCTGGTCCTTCACGCGATTTCTTTCGTCCCGTTTGACGTGGAAACCTGTCGATGATGGGAAACGCTGGATGACTCAGCCCGTGGGGTGGAGACGAGGGCGAGGTCAGAAGTGTGCCTGCTGAGTGGTGGGTTCTGGGTCTGAGGATTTAAACTCTGCCGGGTATCGGTCAGCCGTCGCTGCCAGGTGCCCTCGCAGCCCTTGGGTGTCGCACGTACGTGGCCTTAAGCCAGCGACTGACTCCCTCACGGACGGGAGAGGGTAGCCTGCTGGTTTAGCACGTTCGGTGCGCTCTCCTGCCAGGCTCAGGTGGTAGCTCTTTGGCGAACGAGTGTCTTCTCGTGGAACATTCGATCTTACGAACAGCCGTGCCGGCTGAAGGGCAGCTTCCCTCCGAGGGAGGGAAACTGTTAAACAGGTGCACAGCAGGGTGTGTACTTCGAGTCCTCAACACGAGGTCCGGAGAAGAAGAACTTCTCCGACCGCGAGCCTCACCTCTTTTCAGAGCGGCACGTGCGTGGCTTCACGTCTGAGCTTTCACGTTGTGTCGAGACCCGGTTACGGGGAGCCTGGAGGGCAGGATGGGGTGACAGAAGTGTGCGTCCGGGAACAGAAAGTCCTTTTAAACGAGCAGAACCTCCACGGACCCTTCGCTGGTCAGTCTGGGTTTACGCTAGGCCTTAACGTCCGTGAGCAGGGGGACTGGGAAGACGGGCCTTTGTGTCTTTGCGCGAAGCGATCTGTGCTGCGTGGTGCGGGCCCGGCATTCTCTAACAGTAACTGTGAGTTTCGCCGGGTGGCGAGCTCTGTTTGTGAGTGTTTTTCTAACAGAAATCAGGGTCACAGATAAAAAGTAGCAAATGGTTTTCTTAAAAACGTGTATTTAAGCCTCACCTTTTTTCCTTTGTTGTGTAAGTTTTAGTGACAGATATTGTAATGGGCAAAGAATCGGGTTCGCGTTTTGAAATGCGTCTTGGTTGACTTAAGTCAGCCTCTGCAGAATACCAGGTTTTGAAAGTGGAACTCACTGACGATATCCACAGCGTGAATACAGCGCCTTACCTCGATGAAGATGTCGTCTAAGGCCAATGCGTTGGCCGTGGTTGTTCGAGGCAAATGGCATCAGGAAAAAGGATGCATCCGGCGCGATCTGTCGCTTATAACTGTCCCAGCGTTAGGTCCGTGGCCTTCCCGCGGGGAACCCACGGTTAGTTTGCCCGTGTCATTCTCTGGCCGTCCCTTGCCCTTCCCAACACCCACCCTGTTCGACTTCTCCTCCGTGGCCTGGTTTGGCTGGTGCTGCCCCACGTCCTGTGTCTCTAAAGCCGAAGGCGATGTTGCCGGCACCTCTCACGGTCCTTTTCTGTCACCACCCCTGTCTCCGCAGTTACAGGCCCGAAAAGCTTAGCCAGAAACGACGCTACAGGCTGCCCTGGGCCCTCGTTTCCGTTCGCGCCATCCCTTCAGCAGATGGGTATCGAGTGCCGTCGCGTGCCAGGCGCTGCGGGGAATACAGCGGGGGACAGAGGGGCGCGTAGCTGTTACTTGCATTCCCGTGGCAGAGATAGGCCACGGACAGTGAGGAGGAAACTGTGAGCTGCTACCGTGGCCTCAGGACGGGAGGAGTGACGTTGGGAACGTCGTGCGAGGGGGCGGGGACGAGCACCGTCTGGGGCCGAGGCTGGGGTGGTGAGAGGCAGGGTCGGAGCCGGGAGGGGGGCTCTGGGGGGCGGAGGGGGAGCAGCAGTGCAGGGCCCGGTGCCAGCCAGGACTTAGCAGGCTCCCGGAAGCGAAGGGCCCGGCGTCAGCGGCCCGGCGGAGCTCCCCTGGCAGGGCTCGCCTGGCAGGGCTCGCCTGGCAGGGCTCCCCTGGCAGAGGCGGCGGGCGTCGTTTCCAGGGGCCGGCGGCATTTGGCAGGGAGGCGGGACTTTAGTCCGGGAACTCTGAGGCGGCCATGAGCTGTTCGTGTGAAGAGAACGGTGGAAAGAGAGACCAGTCTGTGGGCTGTCATGGTGGGGCCTCCGTGGGGACGCAGTGGCACCTGCTGAAGGTCGTGTGCGTGGTGACGGAGGAATGCGGACGAACCTGGGATGCGTTGGGACACAGAACAAGTGGCACTTACCCAAGTATGGGGTCGGGGCCTGGAGTTGAGGGTAAAGGGTGAATCGGGGTTTCTGACCGGATCAAAACGTTGGGTGGCGTCCTTGGGACAGACCCCTAACGTGGCCTGCAGTTCTGAGACAATTTTATGATAATACGGAGCATTCCTTATCAAACCACGATGCAGAGCTCGAGTCTGTGCAGCGACACCCAGCTGTCCCAGCCTTTCTAGTCTCCGCCTGTCACGCAATCGCGGCCGAGAAAACAAGTGGGTTTCGTTCGAAAATGCCTGCACGAAGCCGTGAGAGTGGGATTCCTGTCACCCCTTCCTCCGAGCACGTCCTCTAGCGCGAGCTGCCTCTGCCGTGAAGCAGCAGCCCCCACGGCGTGCAACGTGCGGGGGACGCAGTGGAGGCGTCACGGCCGCGCTTCTGTGCGGGGGACGCCCCCACGCAGCCGAGGGGGTCGCGAGGGGACACAGTTGCATCGTGTGGCATTCCTGGCGTCGCCTTGCTGCCACACCGCTTCGTCAGCCGCGGAAAAAGAAGAGTGAAACGAGCACAGGGGAAAGCAAAGACGTGGCGGGCATCGTGTGGGGAAGGGCCCGGCGTGCTGTGCGGGCCTGGCGCGCGGCTGGTCTGCGTCCTGCGTCAGGGACTCGTGGCGCGCGTGTCTTCTAACCACAGGCCCCGTGTGTGTAAAGTAATAACCGCTTCACGTGGAGACCGGCCTCCTCGGTTTATGCCTAAAAGTCATAGCAGGCCCTGGGGCGGGACACACAGGACAGGCGAGCTCCGTCCTTTGGTGACAGAGACGACGTGCGCACGGGGGATGGTTCTGGAAGCCGCCTGTCGGGTGATCTCACCGCGGGAGGGGCGGGGAGGGGCGGGGAGGGGAGGGGAGGGGAGGGGAGGCCAGGCGAGGCCTCTGTGATGGTCAGGCGTCCTGAAGAAGAGGGTATTGCATCTGGGGAGTGGGGCTTGTCCCCGGGTGGTCCACATCAGGTTGGGTGACCAGGGCTGGGGTCTGGCCAGGGTGGGCCTGGGACAGGCCTGTCCTGGGGCCCCCTGGAAGCGACGGGTCAGTCCGGTGAGGTTGGGGGGCCGTGGAGGGCAGCGGGGACGGTCACAGTCACGTCATATTCAGGTCACTCACCTGCCGCCCCCCTCTCCGCAGAGCTCTCACGTCCCGGACCCGCAGACCATGGAGGAGCAGCCCCCGGGGATGCAGGGGCCGCCGGCGCCCCAGTTCCAGCCTCAGGTACGTGTCCCTGGCCCCGTGCTGCCCGGGGCCAGGCATCCGGGGGGAGCTGCGTCCGGCCCGGGAGGCAGGAGCCGTGGGCGGTGCCCATGGCACGGGGCGGTCGCTGTGGCGTCTCCGGACATGCGGGCAGGTGTGTGCGCGTGGAGGGGGGGACGGGGGGGACCTGGGGGGAGAGGACAGGGGTGGGGGTCCACGGAGCCGTGCCGGGGGCCCTTCCTGATGGACGCGGAGTGCGTGTCTGGCCGCGCCCGCCCCGGGACCCCCGCCCCGGCGGGACCGTCACTTCCCTCGCGAGGCGCCCCCGCCCAGCCATCCCCACCGCCGGGCCCCACCTGCTCGCCCCCCACGGCTGCCCCCAAGTTCACTGTCTCGCCAGCCCCGTCCACCAGGTGCCAGCCCGTCCTGCCCCGGCCCGTTCCTGCCTGCGGGACGCCCTGACCCCCCTCTCCCCGCCCGGTCCCCCCGTCCCCCCCTGGCCAGACCCGGTGGGCCCAGGCGGAGCTGGGCGTGCGGGGACCCAGGGGCCGCGAGGGTCCCCGTGTCCCGGGTGATGGGGGAGGCGCCGGGGTGGCCGGGCGCGTGGTGCGGTGGCCGCGGGGCTGGGCCGCGTGGTTGCGTCCCCGTCCCATCCATGTTTTCATCTCCAGCGGGGCCTGCGGAAGGTGACGGGGACACAGCTGTGATCCTCAGAGGAGAGGGGTGATTCCTTTTCAGGACCAGGATGAGCGTCGTGGCCAAATACAGCTGAAAGGCACTTTGAAGTTTCCTTACTTCTGGGTTCCACAGACACCCAGTCCCGTTAACGTGAACTCTAGAGTGACGTGTTAATTTGCATAGCTGGCGACGCGAAAGCCACGAGGAAGGGATGCGTTCGCAGTGACCGTGAGGACCTTGTTAATGCTGCTAAATGTTGTCATTAGTGCCGGCTCGCACGGGGGAGCACGGCTGACAATCCCCCTCGGAGGTGCCGGGACGCAGTGTTCTCCCTGGGGAGTCTGTCGAGCCCACGCTGCGACTCCGAATTTCCCCAGAGAGAGTCGTCGTCGTGAAGCTACCCCGGATTACTCGCTGCTTGTTAAGCGTCCTCGGCTCCAGGCTTCCAGCACGTTCATTAATCCAGGCCCAGACAGCTCCGACTCGCCTGGAGTCCGCACCTGTGCGGAGAGCCGTGGCGCAGCGGAGTGAAGTTCATTTGAAACGGAGAGTCGTGCGCAGGACGCGGGAAGCACAGACCGACGCGTCGGAGTCAGCCCCATCAGTTGGCAAGACCGGGCGCCGAGTGCCCGGGGTGCGTCCAGCTCCGCGCGGGGCGCGTCGACAGGGCCCGGGACTCCGCAGCTGTGGGCGGCTTCGCTCGCGCCAGGGCTGGCGCCAGCTGTCGTCCGGGATTCTGAGCGTTTATTTTCTGTTTCTGACATTACATTCCCTGCTGATGGGGGTTCCGTGAGTTCGCTGGGCTGTTTGTTCCCAGGACAAGGCAGACGCTCAACTGAAAAAGCAGGGCGAACTGGGCATCATTCGAAGAGGAGAACGTGGGTCTGTCCTAAAACACTTCTCCACCGAACGGGCTCCCACGTGTGGACGCCGCCTTCCGGTTTAAGACGCCTGACGGCGCTCCCGACACGGGGCATGGCTCGCCGCGGTGGCGCGTGGCCGGCGCCGTCCAGCCCGTGTGACGGCCTCGTGGAGGGCGCTGGCTCCACGGAGGCGGCGTTCATCCCAAGTGCAGTGTGGCAGAGGGACCCGCGGGGAGTCGGAGATGCGCAGCGACGCCCCTTCTCGCGCCAGCCCTCCCCGTCCGCGCCGGGTGACAGGACACGGGAGCAGATGAGACGAGCTGTCACTCACCGCGCTGGCCTTTGAAGGAAGGCCAGCGGGGGGGACGGGGCCGCAAATGGGCTGTGAAGTCTACGTACCCTGCCCACTGCCCAACAGATTACGCCTAATGAAGTGTCTAATGTCGGCCACATCAGCCTAATCGGCGGTGGCAGCTCGTCCCTCCACCGCCCCAAAACGCCGCCCTCTGGCCCTCTCTCCCACTCCGGCCGCCCAGCGCAGGGAGGCGCCCAGGCTTAATAAGCCTCGACGGCGCGTGATCTGACATGCAAATGTAGGTCATTGCATATGTAAATGCGCGATTACAGAGCCGCACGCCAGGACACATTAGTGCGGCTCTGCTCGCGGCACGCGGCTGTCACGGCGCCGCGGCCGGTCGCGCTGACATTTGTCAGTCACCGGATTCCCGGTCCCGTGCACCGAGGACGCGCGTGGCGGTTCCTGGCGGTGACGCTGTGCCTCGCTGGCGAGGCCGTGCGGGCGCGGCAGGCAGCCCTGTCCCCCAGAGGCTGCGGAGCGTGCCGGCCTGCCATGTTTTCAAAGGAAACACGGGCAATTACAACACTCTCCTCCTGGAACGAACCTTTAAGCTAAGAAACTGAAAACGTCGCCCGTCGCCGTCGAATGCGTCGCAGAAGTGGTGCTTTGCGAGTTTGCTCCGGGAGACGGGTGCCGTTTTGTCACCGGGACGATTCCTCCTCGCAGTGGCGACAAGAAGAAATCGTAAACGAACAGCGTTTTCACGTGGGAAGGGCCCAGACATGTTTCCGTTCCCGCCCGTCACGCGTGTCACAGTCCGGTGTCTCCGCAGAGACTGGGAAACCCCTGTGGAGCCAGCGGGCCGGCGCCTCGGGCCCTGTCCCTGACTGTGCGGGACGGCAGAGGCCCCGCGGGGCGCTGAGCGGGGTCCGCCGTGAGCCCGTCTGCGGGTGGCACCGTCGTGAGGTCCGACCACGCTAAGGTGGAAGTACCGGGCCGGAACCTTCTCGTACCGCCGAGGTCGTGTCTGTTGTTACAGTCACGTCCGCTCTGAGACTCATCGAACGGGTCTGAGAAGCTTCTCGTCTCCTGGTTCGCGTGCGTGTCTTGATGACGATGAGGAAGGAGAGCAGTGCAGGGTGACGGACGCTACGGCTTGCGTCTTCCTCCGGTGAGAAGCACAGCGTTTGGGTCCCAGTGGGACCGTAGCCGAGCCCCGCAGGAGCCGGTCTGAGAAGGCTGCACCTGTGTGACCCCACCCGTGCGACGTCCTGGGAAAAGCAAAGTGGAGACTGAAAACATCGGCGCGGGGCGGGGGTCCGCGGGCCGCGGGAATGCTGGTCGGTGCTGCCGCGGGGCTGCGTGTCGTCGCGCGTTTGTCCAGGCCCACAGGGCGCGCAACGCGGAGTGGACCCGCATGTCACCTCCCGACTCTGGGCCACGATGACGTGTCCCCGTGGGTTCAGCATTCCTGTATGTACATAGTTTTCCCCACAGTCACCTGGTTCGTCACCTTCCTTCCGCACCGGCGTCAGCGTTCACGAGCGCGGGCCTGCCCGTGGCTCGCTCCCGCGCCCGGTCCGTAACCGTGTGGGCCGACCGCATGGCTGTCTGCAGCTCCCCGGGTCTCGCCCGCGCGTGTGGAGACAGTCGGTGACCGCGTGCGCGCCGTGTGATCGGAACTCCTCTGGCTTTCTCGTTGCAGAAGGCCTTACGCCCCGACATGGGCTATAACACCCTGGCCAACTTTCGGATAGAAAAGAAGATCGGTCGCGGGCAGTTCAGCGAGGTGTACCGAGCAGCCTGCCTCCTGGACGGAGTCCCGGTGGCCTTAAAAAAGGTCCAGGTAAGGCGCCCTCCCTCCTCTACGCCCCTGCGCCCTCGGGCTGAGCCAACACGCCGCGGAGCAGGGCGTGTCCTGGTCGATGGAAAACTGACCATCCCGTTGGGGATCCTGGGAGAGAAGGACAGTGGGACCTCAAAGCCTGACTGAGGTGGTGACAGCGGAGTTAGTGTGAGTTTCACGGCAGCTCTAGGTTCTGTCCCCTTAGCTGGCTTCGTCCCCCGGGTTCGGCCAGAACAATGCGACACGAGGTTCCCAGCTCCGGAGTGTAAGAGGCAGGTTGGAGGTGGCCCCGTCCGTCCTAACTGGATGTGCGGCTGGGGGTCGCATCCTCGGCCGGAGCCCTGCGGGCCTAGGCATCAGGACAGGGCCGCAGACCCATGGATGCGTGGCCTGGGGCCCGTGAACAGCCGTCGGGTCAGCGCGCGGCGTCGGCCGGAGGACAGGGCGGAGGACAGGCCGGAGGACAGGGCGGAGGACAGGGCGCGCCGGCTCGCGGGGGGAAAGGCGGAGCAGGGGGAATCAGCACGGACGTCGCTTCGAGGCCTCCACGGCGTGTCCTCGTCGTCCTGGAATCCGCTTGCTCTCCCGGCCCCACCCCCCTGCGCCCCTCGCTCGCTGGCCTCCCCCGCTGTGCCCACGTGTCCAGAAGCGCCGTGCGCTGGCCGGTCAGGAGCATGCCGCCCCTCTGTCCCCGCGCGTGTGTGACGTCACACGGCGCTGCTGGTCTCTGCGGAGAGGACTTGTCCCGGGGCTCACGTCGGGGACCGGCTGCTGGTCCGTTTTCTGGCTTCGTGAGGCTGGGGAGGCGCAGGGGCGCCGGTTAACCTTCCCACGGGGGCAGGAGCCGGGTAGGGCCCGGCCCGCGCGGCTCCTCCCTCGCGTGGTGGCCGCGCACAGGACCTGCTTGGCTGCGGTTTAGGTGTTTCTGCTGACAGGTTGGCGGGCGCCTTTCCAAGGGCGTTTCCGTGCAGTTGCTCGACGGCTGTCCCCTCTTTTTCCCCTTCGGGCTGCCTGGTGCTACCTGGTCAGCCTCGGGAGTCACGAGGGATCCGGGAAACGTGGAAGGTGACGGGAGGAAGCTCTCGAAATGAGTCAGAGGTTACCACGGACCTGCCAGCCAGCACCTGCCTGGACACGGCTCGTGACTTGGCTGTCACGAAGCAGGAAATAAGTTAGAAACTCAGACCTCGGGACAAGCTGGCGAATGTCTAAAATAGTCTTAGAAAATCCAGGTTCCTTCCCCGTATGTGCTGCCTTCCCGCTCACGGAGTCACGTGGCCTTGGAACGATTGCATCGAAAGGCTCGTTTCCGTCTCTGGCTTGACTCGCTGGCACGAGAAGAAGAGGGATCGGGTCGTTCTGAATTTCCACTTAAGCATGTTAGCGCGTGAGTGCGGTCCCGCGCTTAGCGCTGCCGTGGACGTGCCCGCAACGCTTGCTTCTCTCGGTGTTCGAGGGGAGACTTGATTTTGTTGAGGATCCGGTTAAAAATGGAAAATTTGCAGTTCCGCACTAATTACAAATCGAGTGCAAGGCTCCCTGGTGCTGCGCGGCGCGCTTCCTTCTGTCTTAGCGCTCGAGTCTGCTCGGGGTCCCCCGGGGGTCCGCACGCTCCTTGTTGTCGTCTCGCTCACCCTTCGGTTTTAAGGTACTTTTCGTCACAGACGCTAGATTCCTGGGCGATGAGATTTGTGCGAGACTCCAGGTTTGTGGTTTTTCTCGTCGGCGGCACCAGAGCTGCCCTTTCTCTGTCTCCGGGGAAGGCCGTCGTCAGGACCCCCCCCAGGTCTGAGACATCGCGGCCTCGCGCTTCCTCACTTTCCTCCCGGTTGTCGCCGGGTCCTGGCCGGTGTTTCCGAGGACGGCGCCCGCCTCCGACCTGCCAAGCCCCGGTTATGGCTCTTCCCGCTTCGATGCGTGAGCGTGAGCGTGAGCGTGAGCAAGCGTGAGCGTGAGCGTGAGCCGTCTGTGCGTGTTCGTTTCTGCCGCGGCGAGTCCGAGACGCTCTGCTCGCACCAGGACGTCACTTCGCACACGCGCCTTTCCGAGCTCACTAGTTAGGCGTGTGCGTGTGCGTGTCAGACTTCACGACCGCCGGGGCCCGCGAGGAACACACAGACGGGGCTGGAACGCCCTGGGTCCACGCCTGGCGAGGCCGCTTCCTGTGTCCACCGTCCGCAGGTGTCCACCGTCCGCAGGTGTCTCACCTCCGGGAGCCCCAGCCCTCACCCCGTGGCGGGAGCCGTTGGTACCACCGGAGCTGGGCACGGGCTGCACCTCAGCCGGTGCCCGACACCCCTCGGGGCCACGGGCCTGGCGGCGCCCCTCCCGCCCCGTCCGGTGCACCCCTGCTTTTCCTGGGTTCGCCCGGCCCTCGGCGCTGGCTCGTGCAGGTGACTACGTGTTGTGTGCGTGTCGGGCTTTACACTTAACAAGAGTGGGACTTTGTCACCCCCTTTCCGAAGCACCAGCCTTCACCATCTTGGAGTCGTTTTCCCCATCAGGGGTGCAGGACTGGACCTGACCTGGTGCGGTCGTGCGGGTTGTGGTCGCGAGGTCGGATCGGAGAATGAATCCGGCTGTTCCCCGACCTAGCCGTCCGTGTGAACTGTCGGGTTCCCGAGCTTTCTGAACCACCTCTCTTCGTCCGTGGAATGAGAACCTAGTGTTGGCGTCCCTTGAGGATCAATGAGAGCGGAATGAGGGGGCGCAGCAGCCTGTTGGCACGTGTTACCTGTTCGGTGCGGTAACTGGCATTTTATCGCATCGACTCCCGTTCCGTTCCTGTTGAACCGAAGAGTGAAGGATCCAGCCGTTCTCTCTTCCCGTTTTAACATCGAGGGCAAACGTGAGCACGGACGGGAGCACGAGCTGAAGTGTCTGCAGCTCTCCGTGGCTCCCAGAAGCTGATCGGAAAGAAGGTCTAATTTACCACCAACGACTAATGCATTCGCACGGAGGCGGGAACTGTAGATGGTGACTTATTCAATAATTCTGGATTCTGTTTTCAGATATTTGATCTAATGGATGCCAAAGCACGTGCCGATTGTATCAAAGAAATAGATCTCCTCAAGGTAAGTGACCAGCCGCCGCCGACCGCGCTTCGGCCGTGAGCGAGCCCGTGGTTACAGGAGACCGAGTCAGAGGCTGTGCCTACAAGTGAGAGGGTGTCCAGACGGCTCGAGCCGCTCGGATCCCAACCAGCCATAAGCCCGAATCCAGGCCTTCGGGTTCATGGTGAATAAGTGAGAATTGGGACCGTGGGTAGGATTAGCTTCGCCCCCCATCCCCCCATTTCTAACTAGGAAACAGGTAAAACAGGCAAAACAGGCCTAAAACACGGAGGAACGTGGTCCTGGTCGTCCCCGCCAGACACGCTCCTGACGGGCGAGCGACGTCCACGCTCGTCTGTGTCCGCTCAGGGTGCGACAGCGGAGTGTGGGCTGAGGCGCACGGCTCCGGACCTTTCTCCCGATTTCGAAAGGGTGACGCGCGGTCCGAGTCAGGGTCAGGTTCCCAGTTTCTCGTCCACTCGGGGGAGGTGACTGTGATTGCGTTTTGCCTGCGCTGCCTTTGCCCCCGCAGCATCTCCTCGAGGAGTGCCGTGGCGCACGTCACAGTGCTCACGTGTGGGTGGGACTTGGGTCTTCTTACTCCATCCGGTTGCGTTTCTGCGTAAGGTGATTCCGATTGACCCAAAAAGATCAGAGTGAGCTCAAAACGAACCGCCTTGTTGAACTGTTCTGTTGGTGATCGTTTCTCCCCACTTTAAAAAAACATGGACACTTTTTGAGGAAAAGGCTTTGAGTAGGAAGAGGAGAGGAAACGCATGTACATGCTCTCGGGTAGTAATACTTTTTAAATAACAATTAAACAATTTAAATATAATTAAACAATTTAATAATACTGAACACTTTTTTGTGAGGAACTATTTGTCTGACGTTAACTCATTTAAGATTGAACGAAAAGATTGAACGAAAAGATCGTAAATGTGCACAGACCGATTCATGTTCCTACGTGGTGAAATGCTTCTTGGGGCGATTTGATGACTCGATCCCTTAGATGAGCTAGGTGCATTTATTTGATTTGATTTAAAATCGGTATCTAGGTGCGACCTAGCAGATGCCAGTCTGCTTTGTTTTGTTTCTCAGCCACTGGCCGTATTACACCAGGATCAGCCCTCACCTCAAAGTAAGAGTGAGAAGGAAAACTTCAGTCGCCACCGAGTGTCCCGAAATGACGGTTCTCGTCTTGAAAGATGCAATTTTTAGCAAGAGATCGTTTAGTTTCATCACTCATTTATAGGCGTACACGTGTTCACGTACCAGCGAGACTTAAAAAAAATCTTCAGTGCATAATTTACTCTATTATTTCTAATAAAGAAAAACAAAAGCAATTGCTACTTTACCTTTAACAATCACAGTGCTCGTTTCAAAATTCACTGGATTAAAGAAAACGTGCTGCCATGTTAAGATTTCTGCACCTTAAAAGTGAAATTCAGTGACGAACTTTATTAAGTTACAGAACTGTAAGTGACTCTTGGGAATCTGCGATAAGAAAACTCCCGTGTCTTCTTTCTCCCTTAGCAACTCAACCACCCAAATGTCATCAAATACTACGCGTCGTTCATTGAAGATAATGAGCTCAACATCGTTTTGGAATTAGCGGACGCTGGCGATCTCTCCAGAATGATAAAGGTGAGTGAGGTCAAAAAATAAAATAAATAAAAACAAAAACCCCGAGGACTCACTGTTCGGGTGGCGCATCCGGTGAGGACCTCAGCGCGGTGCTGGCAGCGGGGACAGCGGGGCTGGCTCCCCCGGCGGAGTCCACGCCGGCCAGCCTGGACGCGTGAGCGCTCAGAACCGACTCGGGAGCAGACCCCGCGGCCTGTGCTCTGCGAGCGGGGTTCCCTGCCCAGACCGCCCTCGTCCTGCGTCTCGGGATGTCAGGCGAGGGGGCGAGGGGCCTCGAGAGCGGCCCGGCCTGCGTCGGGGCCGCTGAGGAAGAAGGGGGCTTTGCGCTCGCCCGTGCACTCAGACCCCGATCGTCCACTGAGGCTGCTTGGCTTCCTTTCCCGGGGGCACGTTAGCGGGTTCGAGTTCAGCTACAGGTCACAGAAACCCCCAAACAGCCGCCGCCTGCTGTCCCCGGGCAGGGTGCTTCTGTGCCGTTTTTCCTTCCCCAAGTCAGAAGAGCAGAGCCCGCGTCTCTGGCTCGTTTTGAGGTGACTGCAGCGCTCGGGGCGGTGCCTCACGCACGGGGGGAGCCGCTGCTGGGGCGGCCTTACTCCTCATGCCTGTGTTACACGAGATCCTGGGGCTACCGTGGCCGTCCCGGTCTACCAGATGCCCGGGGACCGGCCTGGGGGCTGGCCTCCTGGGGGGGAGGGGGGACTGGCTAGAAGCGGCTGGAGAGGCCCGTGCGGCTTCTGGTCAGGTCCTGGCCACGGGGGCCGACGGTTGCCCAGGGCGTCGCTCCGCACTGGCACCGAGAAGGCGCCGGCGCGACCCGCTCACGCCAGCACGGCGACACGGTGCTCGCCCAGGCGACCGCCGCAGCCGGGGCGGATCGCTCTGTGGAGTGGTTAGGGCAGGGCGTAGCTTCACAAACAGCCCTTAAGGGAAACGTTTGCTGGACGTTTCCTGCGGGACAGACACGTGGCTCGTGCCCACTCGGAACCCGCTGTCGGGCGGAGAGGGGCCTTGGGCTCGCGCTCGCAGGGGGCGGTGTCGGCACGGCCGGGGCACGCGTGTGGAGGCGGAGCCGGCTCAGAGCGGGTCGGGACTGGACAGCTGAACCCGGACTGGGCCCCCGAGGGCGAGGGAGGGGTGCGATGCCGTGGCGCTGCGTGACCTTGATCCGTCATTTCACCTTCAGTGACGGAGCTGCAGCTGCCCTCGCCGGGGCATCGGGTTGCTCAAACCCGTCCTGCGTGCCGGCCTGAGGCTGATAGCACCTGTGTGTGCGCGTGTGCGTGTGTGTGTGTGCGTGCGTGTGCGCGCGTGTTCACACAGACACAGGCACGCGCGAACGCTTTCTCCGTGCCCCTCCGGGTATGTGGCATCATCCGATGTCCACTCCACCCAAACCTCCGATCGCCACGTCCCCCTCCCCCACGCTCTCCTGCCCCGGGCGCTGGGCATCCCTGCCTGTGCGTCCCCTCGGCCTGGACCCCCCGCCCCCGCCCCCATGCGTTCTGTCCATTTACCCTCCAGTCCCCACTCGTGTCGCTTTCTCAGGGGCGTTGCCTTTGACCCTGGCACCGTTCGGGGCTACTGAACCCCTTTGCTCTCGTGCCACCTAGGACCACAGCCCGTTCGCAGAAGAGTCACATTTTACGTGTGATCTGTCGACGTCTGGGTTTCTCGAGCGACTTACCTGTCGGGTACAGGGACCGTGTCCGCTTTGCTCGCCAGGCCGCCTCCGGCTTCGAGGGAGGTTCCTGGCCGAGGACACTAACGCAGTAAACATGCGGGGCTGGGGCGGGGAGGAGCTGGTAGCGTCACCCCTGCGACACCCCTCTGTCCCGGGCCGGGGCGCAGGGTGGTGTGTAGGGACCGCGGCTGCCTGCTGTCCCACCCCGCCCGCCCGCCCGGGGTTGCTAAGATCCTGAGTGGGAGCCGGTGGGAGAGGCGACAGCGCCCAGGGCGGAGGCTGTTCTTTCCGGCCCGGAGGGGTCCTCTCGTCTGCGCTCACGGGGACTTCCCCGTGAAGGCGCGTGGCGGCGACCTTGTGCGTCCTGAGGGGTGGCAGCGGGCAGACTCGAGTCGCGGGGAGCGGGGTTCGTTCCTTCGCGGTGGAGGACGCTGTGGGTCCCCGTGCCTCACGCGCCGCGTCTCCCTGTCTCCGCTCTTCAGCTAATTGGGGTGGCGGCGGCAACGTGGCTCCTGGTCTGCGATCCAGGGGAACCGGGGACGGCGCCGCATCAAAGACTCCTCCGAGTGAATAATTAATCGGTTCAGAGCCGGCTGACAAACGTAATTAAGCGATTTATAGTTGAGACGTCCAGTGTTTCTCTAATTAGTGACAAAGGAGTACCTGGGGCTGTGGGCGGGCGAGCGCCTCCCAGATGCGGCTCGGGATGGAAGGGAACGCCGAGCTCCTCACCCCGTTCTCCTGTCCGCAGTCATCGGGATTCTCCAGGAAAACAGACGCTGCCAAGCGGAGCTCAGCCGCGCCGCTGCGGTGCGCCTGCCCCTGGGCTCCTTGCTGCGCCCGAGCCGGCCGGATGCTCGCCCCGGGCAGCGCGCCTCGTTGGTGCCGTTGGTCTCCCCTCGCACGTCGGGGGGCCCGCTGAGACGAGAGGAGCGACTGCCTCGGCAGCACACGCACGAGAGTCTCCCTCACCTCGTCACTGGAAGTGTGGCTGAGGCATTTGCATGATCGTGGCCCGTTCTGCCAAAATGCGGTCTGTCCGTGGAGCCGTCGAGGATTCCTGTCCTTGTCGCTGCCCGTTAGAAGGCAGGGCCCGCGCGTGTGCGCGGCAGGTTCTCTGGAGCCCTGTTCTGCTGCGACCCGAGTCAGGCCTCGTGAGAGGAAACGCCAAGCTTGCCCGCCAAGGGGCTGTCGCGCCGGGCCGCGCCGGCCGGCCGGGCGTTGCCCCGTTGCAGACGGCTTCGGGGGGTCTGCGAAACGAGCACTTCACGCGGGATTTATTCGCGCCGAGACTTCCGCGCGGTCCCGAGCCGTTGCCTAAGGCTGCCCCCGCCTCCGTTTTACCGAGATGCAGTCCGCACCCCGCGGGGCTTCACCGTCCTTCGCGGGTCGTGAGGTGATCACCCGGACCGGTCGGCGTCACCGTTTCATGGAGACGCCATGAAGGGAAAGCGAAGGGGGGCCTACCAGGGCCACGATGAAGCCGCCCCTGAGTCCTTTCCCGATCACATCGGATTCATGCGATTCTTCAAAACCCCGTTGCCAATGTGGATACCTAGGGTTTTGCAGGTCGTCCTGTCCGGGCAGCAGCACATCGACGCCGGGCGATCGTCCCCTTTTAAGTTTGTTCAAAGAGAAAACCCCACAGAAGAGCGTCGACACGTGGACTGAGCTGACCGTCTTGGGCTGATGACAGCTTCCCCAACGCGCATTTCGGGGGCAGTTTTTTCATTCCGCCTTTTCCTGTGTGTACGTACACATATGATTTATTTTAAATAACGGGCCTCCAGGAGCGAGCCCCGCATTCATTGTGACTGTGACGGTTTGAGAGCCACGTGAACGCGTGAGCTTTTCTTCCCCGGCCTGATACGTGCGCGATGCGCGCATCTAGTTTTGAATGAAAAGGATCCTGGTCTCATCCGTCTTCCCGTTGGCATCAGACAGGCCTCTGATATGCTAATCCGGCGTCGGGAGCTCAGGCAGGCTTCATCTGACTCCTTCCGAGTCGGCGAGAAAACTGCGCGCACGGAACGGCTTCGCAGGGAGGCGGGTGCTGAGCGGGCCGCAGCCAGAGCCGCTGAGCACGGAGCAGCTTCCCCACGTCTCAGCTCTGCGGTGGCTCTCCGACGACCCCGGCCTCTGAGCGTCGCTTCTGGCTCCCGGCGGAGCAGCCGTCCAAGCTGCTGGCCCCTCCGTTCCCACGGCACCTGCTGGAATAAAGGCGAACCCGACGTTACCGGCTTCTTCCTGAAGGTTCAGCCTTTGCTCTGTTGGGTCCGCAGGCGACAGCGGGCACAGCCTTTCGCGAACCCCCCAGTGGGGGTGGGTCATTTCAGCCCGCCCTCAGCTGGCCCGGGGCCACGGCTGACGGACACCTGTTTGGGGGTGACCCGAAGGGCCGCTTCTCCCTGTTCGGTAGCAGAGCATCAGCTCAGCTGAACTTGCAGTGGTCGTTGCCCGGGGGATGCGTCGAAGAGCTCACGTGCTCGTGTTGCCGCCTGTCACCGACTCTCGTTTGGGGACAGTGAGCAGGAAAGTGTCAGAGCTTGCGTAAGCACAGCACCGGAGGTCGGTCCCGAATGCTACGTAGGACGCCGATCGTCCTTTTGGTTTTTATGTGATGGATCTTGGTGACGCTTAGGAACTAGGGACTTCGGTCTTGGACGAGCTGTTTCTCTGGCAGGTGTGAGGTGGGGCAGCGCAGACCCGCGCCCCGCCCCTGCCGTGTGGTGGCTGCCACCTCGCGCGCGAGCCCCCCCCCCACTGCCCTGACTCAGCTTCTCCCGGGAAGTTTCGTTTCGTTCATTCAGAGCGAGACCAAGTCTGCCTCATCGTGTGCAACAGAAACATTCGTGGCGCCTTTTTACTTAATCCCTTTTGTTTAATTTTTAATAAATTAATGATACTTCAAGTCACCGAGGTGGTTCAGTGTTTGTTTAAAAGGGATGCTGTAGCGACCTCCGTCAGCAGGAGAACTGTCTAAGGAACACAATTACCGTCCGGTCGCTGCACCGCGTTACTCTGGCTTCTCCCCACATGAAACCCGACGTCTTCCTTTCAGGCCGAGGACCTAGCTTGTGTAGATGCCGATTTGCTGAAGTCGCTGGCCGTCGCCGGTGCGGCGCGCTGCGACCTGCGCCCCCGTCAGACCCGACGGGCGGAGTGAAGCTCTCGGGTGATGGCGCTGGGAAAGCTTGGACTTCTGCGTCGGCGACGGGGCGCTGGGAGTGGGGTTTTTCTGCCTCTCGGCGGTTTGCACGTCCCAACCTAGTCTGCAGGTGTCTGAGTCTTCTCATTCTCACTCCTCCTTCTCCCCGAAGCACTTTAAGAAGCAGAAGAGGCTGATCCCCGAGAGGACCGTGTGGAAGTACTTCGTGCAGCTGTGCAGCGCCCTGGAGCACATGCACTCGCGCCGGGTCATGCACAGAGGTGGGTAGGCGGGGGCGCCCCTCAGGGTCATGCACAGAGGCGGGGGCGCCTCTCAGGGTCATGCACAGAGGCGGGGGCGCCTCTCAGGGTCATGCACAGAGGTGGGTAGGTGGGTGCGCCTCTCAGGGTCATGCACAGAGGTGGGTAGGTGGGTGCGCCTCTCAGGGTCATGCACAGAGGTGGGTGCGCCCCTCAGGGTCATGCACAGAGGTGGGTGCGCCCCTCAGGGTCATGCACAGAGGCGGGGGCGCCTCTCAGGGTCATGCACAGAGGCGGGTCCGCCTCTCAGGGTCATGCACAGAGGCGGGGGCGCCTCTCAGGGTCATGCACAGAGGTGGGTGCGCCCCTCAGGGTCATGCACAGAGGTGGGTGCGCCCCTCAGGGTCATGCACAGAGGCGGGGGCTGCCACCGCAGGGCCCGGGGGCCGTGTTGGGCGGGCGCCTCGGCCTGGCGCCCACGCCGCTGCCTCGCAGCGCGCGTTTCCACGCCGCAGTTCTGCCGAACGATGAGCCTGCGAGTGAGGCCATACCGGGTTTGAAATGAGGACGAGAAGCAGTTATCTCTGCTCCGCGCACTCATGAAGCCGCCTACCCGCTTGGTTGGTAAAGACACAGAAGCAGATGCGGGAGAGCAGCTGCGTGCGCGGCGGGAGGGGGCCGCTCGCTTCTTCCAAGTGGACAGTGTGTGTCGTGGCTCCTTGGGTGCTTAACTGCAGCGTCCGCTCCTCGTGTGTCCTAGATTCTCAGTCAGACGGGCCAGGCGACCCGTCAGGGCACAGCGCTGAGGCACCCCTGTCGGTTTTGGGGTGTGAGAACTTCCCGGGGTGTTTATTTAGGCTACCAAGATGTCTAAGGCCATCGAAGTAAAAGATTATATATAATTAACATAATAATTAGATAAGTAAGTGATTATATAATTAAAATGATTAAATAAGTAAATGATTGTATAATTAACATAATGATTAGATTAGTAAATGATACGCATATACGTGCATATAACTATTTACTTGGAAGGAGTCACGGGTTTATGTTTAATGTAAATACAGCAATACATTAGTATTCGGTAAGATGTTTAAAATCGACGTCAAAGGGCACAGATTCCGCGAGTTGGCTTGAAAACGGAAACCAGGGTTTGAACTGAGAACGTGCAGGGGACTTGATGCTGCGCGGCTGACCGTCAGGGGACTGAGAGCGTAGGGCTGTGGGGCGCACGAGCATTACTCACGGTCGCCGGAACCGAGTCCAGACTGGCTTTTATTTTTAAGGTACAGTTTAGGTTCTGCCGTGAGAAAGCCCCTAGCCTGACGTCCCCTTTCTGCTCGTCCCTCGTTCATTCGCAGACATCAAACCGGCGAACGTGTTCATCACGGCCACGGGGGTGGTCAAGCTCGGCGACCTGGGCCTGGGCCGGTTCTTCAGCTCCAAGACCACGGCCGCTCACTCTTTAGGTAAGAGACCTGCGTCCTGGCGTGCCAGCCGGGGCGTCCCCTGCTGGGTCCCAGCAGCAGAGGTAGCGCGATGACCGGGGGGGACGCAGGACACTGGATTGACACGCTGCTGCTCCGTGGGCCTGGGCCGGGCCGTCTGGCGACTGTCCCAAGGCCCCGGCTCCGGACTCACGGCGGCAGAGTCGGGGCCCACCTCGCCTGCTGTCAGCTGTCCCCCGCCGTCTGTGTGTCTGCCCTGGGAAATGTCACTCAGGTTCCCCGCCCGCTTCGCAGTCGGTTTTCTGTTTAGTTTTGTGGATTCTTCCCGTTTTCTGACGAAATCCTTGCTCAGTGTCCTCTCTCGTCCAGTCGCTGTCCTTTGCGGTGGGTTCCCTCCCTGGGCCAAGGCGTGTTAGCTGGATGGGGTCCCACCCGCTACGTCGTCATCGTCGTCGTCGCTGCTGCCGTTGCCGGCCCTCGCCGGGGCCTGGGCACGCGCGGGGCCTCATCCCCGTCCACGTGGGAATTTCCACGCGGGAGCTCGAGGTTCCAGTCCGCGATCCGCACACGGTGCCGAGTGTGACATGCGTCTGGTTTCCACTTGGACAGTCCGTGCCCTCGAGCCAGGCGTGGACAGTTGTGAGGCCACAACTGCTTTCTGGAAATCCGACTCCGGCCTTGGAAAATGCCGCTGCCGTGGGTGCGCGCCTCCCCCTGCACCTGCCCCCAGCCCGGGTGTCGCGTGAGCCGCGTCCCATTCAGACTCGCGGTGAACGCCCAGGCTGGGCCGAAAATGAACAGAACAAGGAGCACGTTCTTTCCTCCGCGAGCGGCCGCGCGTCTTCGCAGCCTTCGCTTCAAGTAACTAAAATTCCCAGATATCGTCCCGAATGTCGATTTTCTCTTTGGCAGCAAAAGCCCTGGATGGCGAAGGAGCCGTCTGTGTCTGAAATTTAGCACATTCACGTTGGAAATGTGGTCCCTGTTCCAGAGCGCGCGTGTTTGCTTTCAAAGTGTAACCAGTGCCCGTTGGCGTCCACGACGGCGCCGCGTCTGAAATGGGCAGAAGAACGAGAAGCAGCACGTCGGGCAGACGGAGCCGGAAGTGGCCCGGAGCGTCCCGTCTCTGGCGGCCTCGGTGGTGGGGACAGCCCGGACGTCTTCGCAGAGATGTGGGCCACCTGTCCCCGTGGCGCTCTGCGCGAAAGTCCGTCCCCTCGTCCTACGGCCGGGGCCAGGTGCAGCGGGTCGGCGATGCAGCGACCCGGACTTCTAGGAGCCGCCACTGTGCGCTGCGGCACGGACGGTCGGGGCGTATTCGCGCGCGAACCGGTCCACGTCGCCGTGCACACGTCGACCCCTCGTCTCATCACTGTGCTTCCTCGTCTGGGGTGTGCGGTCGTGTTTTCCTGGCGTCACGGGGCCTCACTCAACGGGGTCTCCTTGTTGGAGCCCCCTCTTCCCCTCCTGTCCCCTCCCCGGGCCCTGCCCGCATCGATCGCAGGCGTCAGCCAGCGCCGTGTGGGTGGCTCAGGGAGGGCGAGGGCGCAGGCGTCCTCGGAGCAGCTCCCCGGTCACAGCGAGGCGCTCGGTGACGATTTCAGTCCCGAGTTCTGCGTGTCGCCCCTCGCCGCGGCTGCGTCTCCATCTCTGCACTCGTCTGGTTTTACCTTGTTCTCTTCTCTCCCTCGCAGTGGGCACGCCTTACTACATGTCTCCGGAGAGGATCCATGAAAATGGGTACAACTTCAAGTCTGACATCTGGTCTCTCGGCTGCCTGCTCTACGAGGTGGGTGACGCTGACAGGCCCGGGCACCGCTGCTGCGGTCCCGGCCACCTCGCGCCTCCCCCGCCCCGGTTTCTCCTGGGGACGCGCAGGACTAGCGCGCGAATCAGGAAGCCGCGTTCGCTGGCGTCGGGCCCGCCGCTCCCGTCACGGAGCTCAGCCCCTGCCTGAACACGCGGGCTTCCGGCCCGCCTCTCGCGTGTCTCCTTTAGACGGCGGCTTCAGTTCTTAAACGTCTTCGTGGTGTTTCTCAGCTCGTCTCGTTTATAACAACGCGCACTGGGGCAGCCGCGAAGACGCCTGCTCTTCCCTGTGCGTAGGAGAGCAGTGACGGAAGGGAGCTTAACCAGGGAGCAGCAAAGACCTTTATTGCCATGTTGTTCACTTCCACGTCGAGGAATGACCTTGAAGGGTGGTGCACAAAAGGACCGCTAGGTCACCACTCAGTTCCATTTCCTTCCATGCTGACATGGCTGAGCCCCGTCCAACACTCCCCCCCACCCCCGTCCCGCTGGCGATTTATCAGGGGAGCCGGCCCCTCGTAGGCGGATGCCCGGGCCAACGCCTCGAAGCGACGACCACTGGGGTGGGGAGAGGGAAGCCCGTGACCAGCCCGTTCCTGTCCCCGTGACCAGCCCGTTCCTGTCCCCGTGACCAGCCCGTTCCTGTCCCCGTGACCAGCCCGTTCCCGTCCCCGTCACAAACTCGTGGCACCGCGCAGTGTACCTCAAGCTCGTGCCATTTTTAACCGCCAGCACGGTCGTCTTCCTAGGAGCGTGGGCGCTGAGTCAGAGCTGTCCATTTAGAGTCGGTCCACAGCCGGGCGAGCCTCTTAGTAAAATGAAAGGCAGGCAACGCGTGCGTGGCTCCCCTTCCTGCTCTGACGCACACCGGGGTTCCGAGTGGGCAGAGGCCCACGTGTTCCTCCCTTGGCCCCTGACCTGGACGGGACCTGTGGCGAGGTCATCCGCGGCCACTGTCCCCCCGCGGCTGCAGAGGGCCGCGCGAGAAGCGTTTGCGGCGCGGGTCGCGCTCTGCAGTAGTCATTTTACCACATGCAGAGGCCGGTCTCCAAGGGCTAAGGGGCTATTTACTTTCTTCTCCTTCCTGACGGGGCTACTTACGCCCCCAAAGCAGATCCTTACGTAGCCTCATGCTGCGTCCCCGGGATGATGTTGTGGGGAGCCGGGAGCCGGCGACCCGACGACAGGCGTTGTGCGCGCATCGAGGCCGAGGGCTTTGTGCTCGCTGCACTCGCCGCTGACGAGGTGCGGGGCTGAGGAGGCGCGACGTGGGTGTGGTGAGCTGCCGTCGAGTGTAAAGCCACTGCGCGCCGTGGACCGTTTTACTCGATGCTGCTTGGACACCCGTTTCCTTCGGGCCGTCCCCCACCGAGCGCTGTCGGGGCCACACTTGCCTTTTCACACCCGAAGGGAGGCTCCGGCTAATGAGGTGAAGTTGGCCGGGGAAGCGAGTGTGGGGAAGCTCGCTTGATCCTCTTGGGGCCCGCAGGCCCTCCCGGGAGAAGATCCTCCACTTCCTGAATTTGCCTTCGAGGGAGAGGCGGTGGCCCCTTTGATGGGCCCTGGAAGTGCCCGCCACAGTGGAACGGCTTCTCCGGGCGGTCTTCACGGGAGAGGACGCCCCGAGTCCCGGGCCCGATCGTTTCGTTGCAGCGCGCCTTCTCCGCTCCTGCGCGAGGCCACTCATTTAATTTGCTTTTCCACGGTCTCTCCTTCCAGTCAGTGTCACTGTGACCGGCCCCAGAAACAGCCCGAGTAACTCGTCTCTGAAACTCGGCCACGAGATCACAGATGTTTCGCGGTGCGCGCCCCACTGAGGATGTATAATGACAGAGCAGGAAGCCTTTTTGAAAAGAAGGTATTTGAAGCTCAGGAAATTAGACTTTCAGATGTTCCCGGACCTGTCTCCCCCACACGCGCGCGCGCACGCCGCAGTTTTAATTGATACGCCACGAAGTCGACGTTGCTAATTGAAGCCAAGATGCCGAGCGTCGGCTACACGGACCCGTACATGGAAAAGCCGGTTTTACACCTTCCCTTTGTTGTTCGGCTCAGCACCCGCATCCTGGCAGGGCTGCGGGTTGGTGGCTCACAGTTCGGAGAAGAGAGAGAGCTGCCACCAGCCCCGGAGACAGACAGTGGGCGCCCGCCCCGCCGACGCCCCCGGAATACTAATCAGCGGCGGCGGACCCCGGAGGTCAGGGAGCAAGTCAATCATCCCAGCGCCCGCCTCGGCGTGCGGGGTCAAATTAGCCTGAAAAATTCAGCTGCCGGGCGGAGCGGCCACGCAGCTGTCAGGGGGACCTCGAGAGGCACTAATGAGCCAGATGAATAGTGCAGGAGCCGGAAAATAAAAACAGGACAGTTGACATTTTTCATCTGTCAAAGCAGGAGATGCATGAAAATACACCGTTCCTGTTTAACTCCTTAGGGGACACTCGGGGCTGGGCTCTCTAACACTCCGCAGCGTCGAGACGGAAGTCCCGCAGCGCTCCCCGCGTGCGACCGGGCGCGCGGGGCCCCGCCCGGGGCCCGCCACCGCGGCCACCCGCCCCCACGCGCGCACTTTAATGTCCCGCTGTCGCCTTCTGAACAACAAAACAGCAACGTGATGGCGATGGTGGTGCCTCGCTCGACGTCTCTTCCCGGGTGGAGTGAATGTCGTCTCTGGTCGGGACATTCGAGTTGGGTTTTAGTTTTAGTTTTTGCTTTTGTTTGTCGCTCTTCCCCCTCCGTGGGCGAGCCCCGCCCCCACGGTGGTTTCAAAAGCAGGAAACGTGGCAGGTGCACGCTCGCCCGGCCGCCGGGGCTGCCCTCCCGCCGTCCCCGCTCGCGACGGCTCCGAAGGAGTTAAGCCCCGTCGGAGCCGCCGTAGACAGACGAGGGCCATTTCCAGCTCGTCCTGTCCCCGCGGGCACGGGCCCCGCCCGCCGGGTGCGCACGTCGCCTCCCCCGAAACTGCCCTCGTTAGCACATGCAGAAAAGGGTGACTGGCTGGGGCGGCCTGGCGGGCCGCGCCGTGTTCCTGCCGCCGCGGTTCAGGGATCGCGAAGGTTCTGAACAGGACTCGACGTCGGAAACCGAGTTCCCAGCTTGTCCGCCGGCTCGCCCCGGCGCTCGGGGCACGTCAAGTGTCACGCTGGGGCCTCGTCGGAAGAGAGCCTCAGGTTCGACAGCGTCTCTCCCAGGGTTGCTCGTTCTGCGTCTTTTCCTTTTCCTTCTGCATAGAAACCTCCTTCGGGTGCCTCGAGGTGGCACCTGTGGCCGGCAGCGCTTTTGCACGTTTTATCAAAAGGAAAAACGTCTCGTTTCCAGAAAGCACTTGCGGCTCCGTTACCGCTGCTGGATTGAGACCTTCCTTTTTCCTGCGGAAAGGGTCACGCGGGACCCAGGACGTGCCCTTGTTCCCCGCAGCACCGCTCGCCTTTCGGTCGGCCGTGACTTTCGTGTGGGCCGCGGCGAGGCGGGCACGGACCGCGGTCCAGCCCTGAGACGAAGGCCTTACGCGGAGGGTCTCGAGCTACCTGACGGTCCCCTTCTCAGCGTCGCCGCCTGTGGCGCACGCACACGGTCCGCATCGGCTAAGCCCGTCTCCCGCTCGGGGAACTTTAAACCTCGAGGCCCTCCCCCGAAATGGGAGTGAGGACGCGCGTGTCCGTCGAAAGGCCAGGCCAGCGGGCCGGGCGGCGCCTGTGGTCCCGTCCCCCGCGTGGGAGGAGGCCCCTGTGAGGCGCGCGTGCCTGACCGTCGGTCTCCCTGGGCGCGTTTTGCAGATGGCGGCGCTGCAGAGTCCCTTCTACGGCGACAAGATGAACCTGTACTCGCTGTGTAAGAAGATCGAGCAGTGCGACTACCCGCCGCTGCCGTCGGACCACTACTCGGAGGAGGTCAGTGGCCGCTCCCTTTCGCTCCCCTTCGCACGTCCCTTATCCCGAACGCGGCGGCTGACGGGTGGAGGTGGCGGGAGTGGCCCTTCGCACCGGTCCCCTCCCCGCCGTCCGGGCCGACGGCAGCGTCGAGAGAGACGCAGAGGGGCCGGCGCCCGCCCGCACGTGGCCTGGGTTGGGCCGCGCCCGCGGTGACCGAGCGCCGGTTGACTGTGAAAGGGCCCTAGTCCAGCGGCGCGTCCGGCCGACCTCGGGGCTCGCGGCGGCAGAAAGCGGGAGCTTTTCTGGCAGGTCTCCCTCCCCTTTCCAGAGGCCACAGCGAGGTCTCTTAGCCACAGGTCTCCGTGGCCTGGGGCGGGTGTTCGGGGTTCACCCCGAAGCTGCTCGAGGACTTGACCTTTTCAAGGTCTGAGTCTGAACCCTCGCCCGCGTGGCCACCCCGTCGGCTGCCCAGCGCCCCGGTTTTCACGGGACAGGACCGCCCCCGTAGCCTGACGCATCGTGCGTGCACCCGTTTTTAGGGCGACGTGCGGAGCAGCAGGGTCCCGGGGGCTGAGTGGGTTCAGGGAGCCGTCGGGAAAGCTTTGGGCGGGCACCCAGGGAAACGCCGCCTGGGGTTTGCACGGCTCACCCCACGGGCCGCAGAGTCCGCCTTCCTCCCAGGGAGCAGGGAACGGGACGAGGGGAAACATGAAACAGTCAGAGTGTTCGCCTGCCCGGCGGTCTCGTCTCTCCTCCCTCTCCCTCTCCATCTTCCTTCCTCTCTCCCTCTCCCTCTCGCTCTCGCTCTCTCCCCCTCTCTCGCTCTCTCTCTCGCTCGCTCTCTGAACGGCACTCGTTCTGGTTTTAGAGAAGGAAAACCGGGTCGGCGTGCCTTGAATAATAAACACCTCTCGAGGATTCTCCCCATATGCAGAGCGTCGGGGTCCCGGAACGTTCCGGGGCCCTTCCCCGGGTCGCGCCGACACCGAGTCGGTGACGTCTGCGCTGGGTCTCCCGGGTTTGCGTCCGGTGATGAGGATACACCCTCCGAGGCGGCGTCTCTGCCGGGTGCCGTGCGGCCGTGTCGGCCGGTTTTAATTACCGTTTGGGGTGCGGACCGCAGACACGGCCGCTCCGGGCCCGCGGGCCCGCGCCACGGCGGGGCGTGAGCAGGCCCGCGAGGCGGTGGCGGGGGTGTCAGCGTCGGCTCTTTGTTGTGTCACTCACGCCGCGTCTTCCTGCCGGAGCGCATGAATATTTCACGTTTCTGCGTCCTCAGCCCCTATCCTTCCTGACTAATTTTCAGACTCTGCATTTGCATTTCACATGGCGGCTGATTAGGAGGCTCCGGGAGCGGAGCCTCAGCGGGCGGTTGCCATGGTGACCTTCAGCAGGTTTTAATGACGCCGCGGCCGGCGCTGGGTCGGGCGGCCTGCCTGCGGGGCCGCGCGCGCCGCTGAGTGTGAAGTCGGAGCCGGGCTCGGGGCCGGGGCACGAACCAGCGTCTGGCCCAGACGGGAGGCCGTGCGGTGGGGAAAGGACAGCGGGTCCCGCTTTCCCCGCGGAACTGGGTGCGGTGCGGGCGAGAGTGGCTGTGTGGGGTGGTTGGTGCCCCTGCCGCCCCCCCCACAAAGGCCGTGGGATTCCTCCCCTGGGAGAAGTCGGGGCGGTGTGAGGTGGGGACCCGTCGAGGTGACCAGGGACACCAAATCCTTACTAGGGGGACGAGAGGGGGGAGCGCAGACTGACAAGGCCGCCCCCGTCCTCTCGGTCTCACAGAAGAGTCCCAGGACAGCGGCTTCGGGACGCAGATGGGCCCAGGGGCGTCTCCCCCACTCGAGGTCGGAGCCCCGTTGGCTGGTGACCACCCAGGATTCGTGTTAGGAAACCCGAGTGGGCTGGACGCCGTCCTCCTCGGACAGTCGCTTCAACACTTCTTCCCGTGGCTTTCGGGGTCTCCGAGACGTGCAGATGGCCGTGTGAGCTGTAGTGTGGCAGGGTGAGGGCCACGGCGAAGGGGGCCTCGGAGCCCGGAGGCTGGTGACGAAGCAGCGGACGAGCCGCCCCTGGGGGGCCCTGACCTTCCCCCTTTCTGAAGCCGCCCCTCCCCCCGCCTGGACCAGGCCCGGCCCGTTCTCCGCGAAACAAAGCGCAGGCCGGTGCCCCCCAGGCCGGTCCCCCCCAGGCCGGCCCCCGTGCGCGTTTACAGCCTTAAGACGGGTCCCGCGGGGGATCCACGCGTGCTGTTCGCTCGGCGGGAGCAGCTGTCACTTTAGTGCGGGAAAAGACAGCAAACGAGGCGGCGCTCGCAGCGCTCGCCCGGGGTTCGGGCACCGCTGACCTGCACCCCAGCGGCTCCCGCGGGCCGTGCGCGTCTCGCCGTGAGCTCGCGGAGCCTGGAGAAGCCCCTGCGCCTCGTTTCCTGGTGGTGGTTTTGGAGCCGAGTTGGTCTGAAACCTGAAGGCAGATGCACTCGTTTCAGCAACCGGCGAGCCGGGCGGGAGCTCAGGAAGCCGAGCCACGTCTTCCCCCCCGGGGGCTGCTCCGCTCTGTCCCCGGGAGACGCAGAAAAGCCGCGGGATCCACGAGCGCCACATCCGGGTAGCGTGGCCGCGGCGTGGCCCTGCGGCGAGCAGCCGGACCCGCAGCCGAGCAGGCCACGGGTGGCGGTTCGGCGGCTCGAACGTGGGCACCGATCTGGCAGCACGTCTCCCTCCACCCGGCGACCTCTACGCCCGCCCTGCTGCCGCCGGCTGTCGTTCCCGGGTCCTGACGCGCGGGGGACCCTCCCGTCGTTGTGTCGGGGGCAGCTCGGCTCTCCCGCCTCCTCACGGGGCGCTGGCCCTGCATCCGCTAAAGGAGAGGGGGTGAGGCGCGACCTCTTCTGTGCGACGTACGCCGTCCCCTGGTGTGACGGGCTCTCACGGACCCACGGGAATTTGCACTTTTAACCACATTAGGGCACGAAATGTCGTCCGGAGCTGTTCGCAGCACAAGGGAGTTGGGATTCGCCCCCTTACTTCGCCGAGACGACTGCCGCTGACGCCCCCAGGTCGCTGGGTCTCTTGGGAACAAGCGGGAGTGACCTCGGAGTTTCGGGGTGGACGGCAGCAGAGCCGGAGTTCAGACCTGGGTCAACCTCCCATTGTTCCTTTTTCCAGGAGGATTTGGGATGACGCGTGTGGGAACCCCGACTCCCGGTTATTAGGATGGAGACGGAGGCGCAGGGTCGGCACCAGGGCCCGGGGCTGGGCCGATGGAGATCCAGGACGGGGGGCGGGGGGTCTTGTGAAATGTCAAATTCTACGTAAATATCAAATTCTGTGTAAATACGACACACGTCCTCACGCCAGACAAAGCTGGCGCGAGAGCAGGTGCGGAGCCGGCGCCTCGGCAGCCCGTCGGCCTGGGGCACCGCCCGCCGGAGCTCGCCTCCGCGTCCCCATCCGGGCCGCAGGCGCCGTGTAGACGTGCGGGTCGCGGCCCGGCCCAGCTCGAAGGACGGGGCAGCCGTGTGGGGTCAGGAAGCCCCGGTCGCGCCCACTCCCATTCTGGCCGAACATCGTGCATCCGGAGCCCCGTCCCCTCTCCCGCCGTCTCCCTGCTGCTCTGTCGCTTCCGGCTCAGCACAGGCTCCGGCGCCCGGCGGCCTGGGAGGGCGCGTCCTCTTGGTGGGCGCGGGCGCCGTTGCAGGAGCTTCTCCGCGTGTCGCGGGCGGAGTGTGCCCGGGCGCTGGTTTTCATCCGACGGGCTCAGCGCCGACCCCTTTCCGGCCTCGGGAGGCGCTGCGCCCCCTGAGATCTCTGACGCCGTCCCCCGCTCTGTCGCTCTGTCGCTAGGGGCACGCGTCGCCGCCTTCAGCCCCTCCCGGCGGCCGAGGCCGCACGCCTGGAGAGGTCTCTAGGCCTCGTTGTGGCGGAATCACACCCCTGAGGGCTCGAGGTGGAGGGATCCCGGCAGGGCGGCTGCTCCAGCCCCCAGAGACGCCTCCTCGCCCTCTTCCCGTCGGGGACGCGGCCCACGTCGCCCGCCGGCCTTGCACGGGCAGCTGTGCCCTCCGGACGGAGTTTCAGGCAGACGGTGGCGACGCGGGGACGGAGTCAGTCGGCCGTTCAGCCGAGTGCCGAGGGTGGCGGCGCGTGCTTCGCGCCGGGACGTGCCCTCGTTCCGTGTCGCAGCCCCGTGGGCCCCGGCCCTCCCGTCCATGAAGGGAGGACGCTCGGAGGGCCTCGTGCGTCGAGGGCCGGAGCGTGCCACGGTGGCGGCCGCCCCCGAGTTCAGGGGGCTCAGGGGCGCTTTCCCTTCCGGAGAGAAGTCGTAAAAGCCGCCTACACCGGTCCGGTTCACGGGGCTGCACGCGCGGCCCCCCTGTGCCCCCGGGACGTGGGGTGGATGTGACGCGCGGTGACGGCGCAAACGCGTGAGCAAGAGGCGCGCGCGCCTTCTTCCGGGTCAAGGGAGAACTTGCCAGAAAACGCGTCTCCCGGGAAGCCCTCGCCACCCGGCATGGGTCCCTCGCGCGTACTGACCGCGTCGCCGTGTTTCTGTCCCCGCAGCTGCGGCAGCTGGTGAACATGTGCATCAGCCCAGACCCGGAGAAGCGGCCGGACATCACCTACGTGTACGACGTCGCGAAGAGGATGCACGCGAGCACCGCGAGCACCTGAGCCGCCGGAAGGTCACGGCCGGAGCCCGCGGCCACGCCGCCCAGAGCATGCTCGTGCCCCTCGCGCCCCCGTTCCTGTCTGGGTGCTCGGATCCACGCCTCCGAGCGCGTGCGCTTCGGCTCCTTAACCCGTTTTCCTGTGCGCTTCGTCCTGCACCCGAGTTCGCCGCCGCCTCGCGACCCCGGAGGACGCTGCCAGGGCGGTCCGAACGGCCGGCGTCGGTGCCCGGAGCCCCCGAGGGCTGGGCGTCCGCGGGGCGGGTGTGGGCGCCGGACTCGGGCCGAACGCGGCGGCGCGGCCGGGCACTCCCCGCGGCCGGAGCGGGCGGCCGGGCCTGCGGCCGAGGCGTCGGTGGACGTGTGAGACGGCGCGACTGTGGACTCCGTGAGGGTGTGCCTCCCGGAGGGGTGAGGCCTGTGTGAGTCCCTCGCGTCCTGGCTTCCCGACGTAGCCCTGAGAGCAGTGTCGGCACCAGCCTGAGATCCTCCCACCTCCAAGCGCGACTATTAAATGTGAAGCGATTCGGGGTAAAACGCGGGTCGGACACGGGAGTTTCTTGCTTCGTTTTGTTTTCATCCCTCGACGTTCGCTTTGCACCAAACGGTAGAAACGAGCCCCTTTCCCGGGGGACGGATTAGTTCTCCCGGCCCAGGCGCCGGGCGCCCCGACGCTGCACGTCGCCCGGGGCCTCCGGTGTCTCCGCGCCCGGTCGTGCGTCTGGAGCGGCCTCCCGCTCGCGCAGCGCCCGGTTCCCCTTCCTCTGCCCGTCTCCACGCCCCGCTCACGGGGCCCCACCCCGCAGGCGCATGTCTCTTCGTGGGTCTGACCGAGGTGGTGCCCCGGCGCGAAGGAAGCGCGAGAACATCCCTGCGGGACGTGGATGTCCCGAGTGGCGTCCGCCCGCCCCGTTCCCTCCACCTCCCAGGGGTCGGCGGGACTCGGCGCGTGGGGAGGCGCCCGCCCGCGTCCCCACAACGACGTGGCGATAACCATGGGGCAGATGAGGTGTGAGCCGCATCCTGGGATCTGATTTTCCTGTTTCCGTTGACGTGTCGAACGCCTTGGGGCGGAAAAGCACAAGTGGGAACAGCTCTTCCGTCCGCAGGGAGACAGCGCGCAGGGCGGGCCTCGGCTGCCAGCCGGACCGGTGCCCCGACGGCGGCGCCGGAGCAGGCTCGGGGCGTCCTGGGAGCCCCTCTGCGCGCGGCTGCCCTGGGCACAGGCCACGCCCACACCTTTGGCCCGCGATGAGGCAATCACCTCGCCCTCCAGCGGAGCCGCTTCCGCGGTGGCCCCGGCACTGCCCACGGCGGGGACCCCACACGCGCTTCGTTAGGCAGCGCCCTGCGGCCCCGGGCGTTGATCCGGCAGCGGCTCAGGTGCGTGCGGCCCCCGCGTCCCTCCCCTGCCCTCCGCGACCTCCCGGGATGGCCTGTCACAGGGAACGCCCCGCGCCTGGCGTGTGGAGGAGCGGGGCGCCGCGGCTTGATGTCCATGGCCGGCCTGTCCCCGGCTCGGGAAGTTGAATGTCAGGTTCCTGCGCGTGTGTGCGTGTGTGTGCGTGTGCATGCTCGCGTGTGCACGCAGCGGGCGCCAGGATCGCGGCGTGTCCCCCGGGCCGAACCCCAGGCGCTCACCCGCGAGCTTGAACGAGGCTTTCAGAAGGCGCGCGCCCTCGCGGAGCGGGTTCAGGGCTTCAGGGAGGCGCCGCTGTCCCCCGACGGTGAAGCCACGTGGCGGAGGCCCCCGGCGCCCAGCGGGCAAGCTCGCGGGCGACCCGCGTCGTCGCAGAAAACTGTCCCCCGTTGTGTGTGCCCGTGGCAAAGCGCAGGGAGGGAGGACGATCTCGAACCCGCATCTCTGCTGGGCCGTCCGGCCCGGATGCTCATTCATTCATTTTTTTCAACAAACGGTAGCTCGAGGCCGTCTCTCCCCAGTGTGCCCAGCTCTCGGACGCCCCGATGGTGGCCCGTGCGGACACGATGTCCTCGCTCTGTCCCCGGGCACCGAGGCCTGAGCGCCCCCTCGGCGTCTCACGCTCTCGGCTCACGTGGCACGTCGGGGCCGGAGAGGCGGCGCCTGCTTGTGTCCTGGCGCTGGTCGCTGCGGGACCGGTCAGCTCTGCTGCTCGGGCAGGTCGCCCGCCGCCCGTCTTGAGACACCAGACCTGGGCCCGGATGGTGTCTGCCGGCGCGTTGCCTCGTCGCCGAGACGTTGGGGCGACGGAGCCCGACTTTTTATTGTTTTAACAACAGAAAAGGACCCTCGAAGCCCGTGATGGCGTCGGATGGACGGCCGGAGCTTCAAGTACGAGCAGCGGCAGGTGCCCCGGCCAGTACCACGGGTCACGCCGTCCAGATTCACCATCCACCAGAGCCGGACGCGTCCCCGCTTTCCTGCGGGTCGTGTGAACCGGACCCCGGACGCCGCCGCCTCCCCAGGGACGTCGGGAGGCCCTCCCTGGAGGAGCGGACGCGGCCGCCGACATGCGTGTCCCCGTCGTCTCCACCCCCGGGGCGCCCCCGGCCGACAGCCCCCAATCCGGGCGCCCTGCGTCCGGGTCTCAGGCGGCCCCCTCGACCCTCTGCATGGACCCCCAGCGCCTCTGCGTGGATGGGAACGACAGGACCCCTCGGAACACCTCGTCCGCGCCGCCCAAACCCTGACGACGGGTCTGGAGCGAGGCCCAGCACCGCCACCTGCTGGGAGAGGCGACGCCGCGACCGGGCGGGCCTGGGACCTGGTTTTTCTTTCTCCTTCCAGGGCTCCCTGCGCTGAGGTCCCCGCCCTGAGGTCCCGGCCTCAGTCGTGGTCGCGTTCCCTGGGTCCCGGCCCTGAGGTCCCCGCCCTGAGGTCCCGGCCCTGAGGTCCCTGGGTCACCGGCCCGGGTCCTGAAAGCTTGGACTTCGTGAAAACCGGAACTGGAAGAAACGCAACAAAACTCCGATTCCACGTCAAAGCACGTCCACCCGACGGCCTGCGGGTGCCAGGCGCGCGCGTCCCCTGGACAGGTTTCCCTGACGAGCTGAGAGGCCCCCTGAGCCACCCCCGCCACGAGGGCGCGGACGTCCCGCCTCCATGTCCGCGACGCCCGCGGGGGCAGAGGCCACGGTGGTCACATGACGGGAGGGCGGGGCCGTGGGTCATGCAGCCGCGTGGACAGGCGGCGGGAGGAACCTCAGCGCGGCCGGTCCCGGTTCTGAGAGGCCGGGGACAGCGCACGCGCATGTGTGCGTATAGATATAGATTAGATATAGATATAGATTATAGGTTATAGATAGATATAGATAGATATTGATGATATAGATTATAGATTAGATATAGATAAAGCCGAAACGCAAGTGAGCGGGCGCCTTTGTGGCGCGTGGGGAAGGTGTTTTGACCTCAGGACTTCGGGATTTGGGGAGATCTTGCAGGAGCAGCGCGACCGGGCCGTGAGGACGCTTCTGCTGAGCGCTTCACGGAGGACAAGACGTCGTGGACTCTGAGGGCGAAAAGCTCCTTCGGAAACGACTCGCTTCCTTCACCCGACTCAGGGACGCGCGGATCTCCCCAGGATGTCCCCGGAGCGGACCCAGAGGTGCGCGCAGCCTCCGCGTCGCCCACGCTGACTGCCCCGCCCGGCGGGAGGCGGCTCGGACCCCGCGTCGCAGGTGTTCCTCAGCCTCGTCCCTCGGCGAAGCTGCTGCCCGGGACGCTTTTTCTTCACGTGTTTTTCCGTTAACGTTATTTGATTTACTTCCCAGTTTTTATAGTTTGGGATAAAACGATCATTTTTACTGGAACCGTGGGAAGGGTTTCTGTGCGTCCCGGTTAACTTCTCCGGAGGAAGAAGCGGCCTCGCCTTAACCCGTCACCGTCTCCGGGCCTGACAGACTTCGCCCGAGCCAGAGCTTCTCGCCGCCGACACCTGCCCGCGGGCCCGTTGGCGCAGCTCGCGGGAGTCGCGTGCGCGCAGGTGTCTCACGTCCGCCGCGGGGAGGCGTGCGGCGCGCGGCTCCTGGCACATCGATCGCCGTCAGGCCTGCGGTCGGTCTGAGCCACCTTGTGTGTGAGGGGACTAGGCGGCGAGGCGAGACCGAGGGTTGGATCAGTCCTAGAAAGGCAGCTTGGCCGGCGGGAACGTGGAGTGACGTGTCTCAGCTCACAGAACGTGCCGGAATGCGATCACGCGGACGACCGGAGCGGGGGAAGAGGGCGCCCTCGACCTCGTCCTCGACGGCACGAAACGTCTCTAAGACGCGGCTGCTTTTGCCTCTAGGATTTTCCTTGCGTTTTCCCGGGTCCCTTCCGGCCGCATCCGTCTCCAGTTCCCTCTCGTGGCTTCCTCCTCCCCTCGCCGTGCGGTGCCGCAGGGGCCCTTCTCCCCTTCCGTCCCGGCCCCTGCGCTCCCCCCTGCCCTCCTCACCGCCTCCCCTCGTGCGAGCGTAACCTTCCTCAGTCCCCCAGGGCGAGAGCAGCTCTCGGAGCAGCACTTTGTCAGCAGAATGCGTTTACAGAATGCATATTTATGAAGCTTTGAGCTTTTATCGTTCCACGGGGCAAATAAAAAACATGAGAAGTAGCAATAGAGCGTTTCAAAGGTCCCTCAAGGAAAACAAACGGAGCTGGAAATAAATTTGGGGAAGGTCCCTCTGTAAAAGCGCAGCCTGCGTCCGAACGTGCGCAGGCGGGCCCGTCGGAACCCGCCGCGCCCCTCCTCCTCCGCTCCACCTGCGGAAACTGTAAACTTTTCATGGGTCTGGCCTCTTAAAGTTCGGGGGAAACCGTAATCTTAAAAGAGGGTCGGACACGGACGCGTGAAATCCAGGGCGTCTTACGGCAGCACGTCGCGCCGGGCGGGGACCGAGGCGGAGCGCCCCGTCCTAGCGCCGGCGCCGGGTGCCCAATCAGCCGGGTCGTGGGGCTTGGGGGCAGAAACGGAAATCTGATCGAACGGCGCGTGGCAGCCTGATCTTAGCCGATCTCAGCGGGGTAAGTAGATTGGTCGCGGGTGCCTCGGCTTTCCTAAATGAAGACAGGGTTCGCGTTCGGGGTCCCGTGGGGAAGTGGCCGCAGGGCCCGCCGTGTCCTGACTCAGCGGGGTACGCTGGAGAAGGCGAACCGCCTGAGGGTGAGGCTTTGGGAGAACCTCGAGGGGGACCTTGCGCCCCAAATCTGGATGTAGATTTCAGGGACCAGGGGTGGCCTTTCGGGGTCACCTGTGTCCTTCGGTGCATTCCATCCCCAGCTCTCGGCAAAGCAAGGGGCCTGTTCCTGCGCTGTGTCCTACAGGGTCACGTGGGGCCTCCGGCCTGCGGGGCCCGTCGTCCTGACAGGTGGACCCGGAAGCTCGTCTGGCGATGGCCTCGAGGGCGGCCCTTCGTCGCCGGGCACGTAGGTTTTGGCAAAGAGCCGTACCCAAGCGAGGGGCCGAGGCCCCAGCAGAGAAGAAGCTGAAGCCCAGTCGCAGATTCTACCCGGAGCGCGAAGCCCGTGGACTTCCAGAGCCGAGAACCGTCCGGTGTCTCCTGTCCACGGGAGACCGCGCGCTGGACCCTCCGCCGGCACCGCGGACTGCGGGGCGAGTCCACGGGGACACGCAGGGAAGGGGTTCCCGGTCCAGTATGGTCCCAGAGGACAGAGGGGCGGCCGCGCCGGGTCGGTGCTTCGACTCGCGGGGAAACCACGGGGTTTCGGTTCACACGCGAACTCCGCCGGGCGCGGCTCAGAGGTTCTCGCTCTCGTGCGATTCGGGCGTCTCTCCCGAGGCTCGTGAACACTTGACCTGATTTCTCAGAAAACGAACCCGAGGGCTCCGAGTGGCTTTGTGACCCAGGCCTTGGGGAGCGGACCTGACTGGCACCGTCCGTCTGTAGCTCCCCGTCCAGCGGCGAATGCTTTCCGAGGCGCCCGCCCACGGAGCGGCCGACGGTTACTCATCCCCGAAGAAATCTGGGGCTAGAGACACCGCAAAACCCGCTCTTCCAGAAGCCTTAAGGACCCCCCATTTTCGATGCTCGGAGACATTCCGGGGCCCCGCACCGCGGCGGCGATGGGCCACTGCAAAGCCAGACCCAAGTCTGGGGCGCCCTCGGCGGGTCTGGGCCGACCCGCCTTCCCCGCCCTTCCGATGGCTGTTTTCCTTTCCTCGCCCCGTGGCTCAGCAACGTCAGCGGGCCTCCCGCCCGTGGGGTTAGTCGACGTGACGTTCACCGAGTTCCCGTAGCCGCCACCCGCGGGGCACGTCCTGCGCGCCAGCCAGTACGTGTAGCGTGAGCTTTCGGCCGGGACTTCGCTGAAATCCTACAGGACTTTTCATTAAAAACACACAACTCGGAGGTTTCCCGTCCGTCCGCGATCTGGCTGCGGCCCTGACGCCGGGGCGTCCGCTGTGGGGACCGCGGGCCGGCCCTGGGACCGAGCGCCTCTGGGACCGAGGGGTCGGGGTTTGCGGGGTCGATGTCGCACGTTTCTAAGCCGTGGGGCTGCGGGGTGAGCCCCAGGAACACGGATCAGACACGGGGGCAGGTGCAGGACGCAAGGCCGGACTCAGCGCGGCCGTGCGTCCGGCCTCCAGCTGCGGGCAGCTCACCCGGAGGGCGAGGCCACGCCGCGGCCTCCTCCCGCCCCGCTGTCCGTGTGCGCATCGAGGCTCATTCATTATTCATCACCGTCCGCTCCGAGGGCCGGCGAGAGCTGATAAATTCTCGCCGAGGTGACAGCGGCTGCCGGGCCCGGGGTTTTATGGCCCTCCTCCCGCCGCCGTCCGAGGTGCCGTGGGCGCAGGTCCAGGGGGACCCCGCTGACGCCCGGCGTGATGTACGAGCGGCTGCCCACGTCCTGACACCGCGCGCCGCCCACCTGCGGGCTGGGCCGGGGCGAATCGCTGCCAGGCCAGACGCGGGGCACGGCGGCCTGCGGGGCCCTGGGCGGTAACAGGTCAGCTCCGGGGCCGGGGCCCGTGGACGGGGACACACGCTGCCCAGGCCCACGGACGTGGGGTCGCCCTGGGATGGCGCACGCGGCCCCCGGGGCACGGAGCGTCTCGCGGCTGCACACCCCACCTCGGGGCACCCGGGGCCCGAACGCCCGGGGTGTCTGGGGTCCTGCGCGCCGGCCGCCGGCATCCGTCTCCAGCGTTTGGGGAGCGGGCATCGTCGTCTCGGGGGAGGGCAGTCACTTGGGGACGTTCTGTTCGTTTTCACGCCGTTTTTCTACCACAGGACGTGGGGGGGGCTGTTGTTTATTATTATTATTATTATTATTATTATTATTAATTATTTTATCGTTGTTCCACCCAAACGCACTTTCTGAAGCGCAGCGTGGCAGACCCCAGCCCGGTGCGGGCTCCACTGTCGGCGTCGTCCCCCGGTTTTGCGTGTGGAAACGGGCGACTGACCCCCGTGAGGACGGTCTTAACTCACTTTTTAAATTTTTCCTTTTAATTTTCACGTTTCGCGTGTCTGTGTCTGAATTTTACAACCTCCGGAGCGTCTCCTGGCCCTGGGCAGGTGCTGGAGGACGCGGACCCCGGACGGGACGCTGCCCGCGGCGTCCACCCCGGCCGGACGTGAGATCCCTGGCTTCCCGGGGGTGGATTCGCTCAGGGAGACCGTTCCCGGGGAAGCTCCCCTCCCCAACCCCGCTCACCGGACCCCTGTGGAGGGGCGTCTGCCGGACGCCGCCGGCCTCCTCCTCGGCGGCTCGGCGGGCCCTGGGCGGGCGAAGGAGGTGGCTGGAGACCGGGGAGGTGGCACCTCGAGCGTCCACGGTGTTCACATGTTCGAGGAAAAAGGCTTTCACCATTTTTGAATCTTAATCTCAACACCCGCGTGTCCGTAACCATTTTAGAATATTTCGTCTGAGACTTGCTGTTTTATATAAAAATAAATAAATAAAAGACAGAACCGGGTGCTTCAGAGAGGACGGGGCGATGGGAGGTGCGACTCGTTTCGCGACGAGGATCTCCCTTACCCGAGAAGGCAGCGGAACGGCGCCCACCCCCCTCCGTCCCCGTCACACGGAGCCCCGCGCCGGAGGAAGCGGACGCCGCGTCGCGGTCGCACATCTGTTTTAATTCCCGCAAGAATTTTTATGGACTCCCCGTCCCCCGGGGCCGCCGAGACACGCTGGTCGCCAGGGGGTAACTCTCCGCCTCCTCCGGTCCTCCTCCCGCCTTTACGAGGCCAATTAATCTGCTTTAATAAGGAAAACCGCCTTCTCTCTCAGGCCGGGGCCCAGGGCCCTCGGGGCAGGGAGTTCTCGGGCTCGGCTGTTTCCCTGAGACGTGGGGGCCTGGCCGGGCCCCGTGGCTGCGGGAGGGGGACAGACGGGGATCAGAGGACGTCGAAATAAGAAATAAGAAAATAATAATAAAGGCTCCTGCTTTAAGGGTGGCGGCCAGCGACGCTCCAGGGGGGACTTTAGGGGCGTTTCTTGAGGGAAGGGGACGCTGGCCTCGGGCTTGGCCCCCCTGCAGTCGCTGCCGTTGAAAGAGGAAGGACTTCGGGCCGAAGCCAGACACTTTGACCCCAAACCTCAGAGAATAGTAATAATAACGCGATGCTGGGCTGCCCTCTGGCCGTCCATCCCGACAGAACAACCCCCCACGGCCGAGGCGTCGACGGTGGCCTGAGCCCCCCGCGCCGCCGGCCCCTGGATCCGCCCGGCCCGGCATTCTCCTCTGCCCCTGAGGGAACGGCATCCGGTTTTCGTTGTGTTTCGTTCCCATTTCCTGCCACGATCCTGATCCTTTCCGGCCCGGCAAGCTCGGGCACCGCAACGTCCGTAAAGGCCAAGCTTTGTCTTGAAGGCTTTTCTGCTTTTTAATTAGGAAGCCGCGCAGGCCCCTGCCACCGTCCCCAGGAGCGCGGCTCTCCATGGTGACCCGTCGCGCCGGCTCCGAGGAACGCTAATTAGCCCGCGGGAGCCCCGTCCTTGAACCCGAGAGGTGGCCGCCAGGGTGCGGCCCGCCCGGCTCCATTCAGGACGGGGAACAAAGGGCGGTGGGGGCGAGGACAGAAACGGCGACGACGTCCCCGCTGCCGTCCCCGGACCTCAGCCCCGAAGCGGCTCCCGGGGGTAACCTGGAAACCGCGTCGACACCAAGAAAATCCCGTCGTTCGCCGAGGGGTGGGGGGATGGACGTGGCACGTGCGGGACGGTCTCTGGGGCGGCCGAGGCAGTCGGGCCGCGCGAACGCCGGGCGTCGGGTGGCGACACGCACGGGGGGGGGGGGTGGGTGCACGTCCGGGGAAAGGTCTTTCATGGAAACGGCAGGAGCGTCGGAACCCGGCGACGGAGCCCGCAGGGATGCGGCCGGTTCTTTCCGGGGAGCGGGAGAGAGTCCTCGGCGTGGCAGTGGCCCTTCCTCCCAAACAGACGAACGGTACCACTTGGGGAGCTGAAAGCAGGTGCGACTTAGAGTGTAAACCCCCAGACCGTGCTTGCGATGAGGGGTCAACGCCAAAAGTCGCACCCCAAAGAGGTTCCACCCCCCCTCGGCGCAGTTCTCGACGTCGCCGCGGGGCACGGACCGTCGTGAGAAGACGACGTCTCGACGGAGCAGCAAACTGGTCCCTGAGCACAAGCTCTCGGACCTCAGGTTGGTTAAATCATCACGGAGCCGCAGGGGTCGGCGCAGCTGAGCCCTTCGCCGGGCCCCTGGACGGGCCACGCCTACCTCGGGGGGCGAGGCTCCCAGGACTGTCTCCACCCCCGGGCGCCCAGGGACCACCACGGTGGGGCCGGGGGCACCGCCCGCTGTTTTGACCCCGGGTCTGTCATGTGGGGTGAAGGGTCCGTGGCAACGGGGAAAAGTCATCGGCGTCTGCGGGGAGGCGGTCAGAGGTCAGAGGTCAGAGGTCCCCGTCTCGTCCTGCCTTACGAGGCCGCGTCCACGGAATGCGGATCGGCGCCTGGCGCCCCGCACAGGTGTCTGTGGGGCGAACGGACAATCGGGCACGTGCGTTCGTGGCCGTCGAGCCCTTAAAGTGCCGGACCAGCCCCTAAGGCGATTCCGCAGCTTTTCCTTTCTCGTTCGTGTTGGACGTGGCTCGGTCCAGACATCGGATGGGGCGTGGCGACCCCGAGAACCGTCCCTCAACGACCGGACCGCGGTTCCCCCGGTCCCTCCGCCGGGTCAGGGGAGCGATCTCGGCGCGTTAAAGCCGCAGGCGAGGGAAGCCCAACATGGGGGCGGGGGTGGAGGACGCGAACGGGCACGGACAGCTGGTCCGGGGACCCGGCCGCCGCCGTCCCACCAGCAGACGCCTTAAGCGCGTGTTTTAGACGAGAAAGCGAACTTTAGCACACAGTAGGGGATTTTCCCAAGGCCGTGGAGTTATTCGGCGGAAAGAGCCGGGACCGGCAGCCAGACGTCCCCGCCGCAGAGCCCGGCCCCGGCCCCCGGCTTCCTCAGCAGCAGAGTCCACGCGCCCGAGAGGCCATTCCCCTTCATGTCCCTGAGCGCTCGTCCTCCCTGCCATAGTGCGGCCCACGAGGCCCACGAGCGTCCTGCCTCGGCTGCAGCGGCCTCAGAGACGCGGAGCAGGAGCCCAGGTGCGGCTCGGAGGCGGCGCAGGTGGAAGGGGCAGGTGCCGGGTGTGAGGCCGGGAGGGGCTGGGGCTGGATTCGGGCTGTGAAAAGCTCGCCGAGCGGACGCTACCGGGTCGGGGGACGCGGGGGCCCCACGTCTGGGCCAGCGGCCGGAGGCTCGGCCGTGGGAGCCGGCCCAGGCCTGTCAGGGGCGTCAGAGCGAGCGGAGCTGCTGTGGGTGGGTGGGTGGGTGGGGTGGGGGCAGGCGAAGCCGAGCGCCCGGGAGCTCGCAAGGTTTCCACTCGGACGTGCTGACCGGCCCGGAGCCGCGGAGGCGTCGTCTCTGGGACCGGCCCTTCCCCACGCCTCTCCCACCTGGTGAGTACGAAGTCGCATCTCGTCGAACCCGCTTCCTTCAGGAGAGGGGAATGCTCTTCTAGAAGAGGCCCGGCCCGGCCCGGCCCCGCGCCCGAGTCAGAACGGGGGGGGGGGGCTGCGAGGCCGGTTTCCAGGGAGGAGGGGCCGGCGCAGCCCGCAGGACGCCTGCTCTTAGGGTCCCCTGCGTTTGCGGCGTCCCGTTCGCAGTCCATGTGGGGTTTGGGGGGACGGAGAGGGAGAGGCTGCGTGGAAAGGCCCCGTGCGGCCCCCAGTGAGGGCCTTCGTCCTCCTTGCTGGGCGGAGCGGGCGGGAGACCAGCCCCGTGCGGAACTCGGCGTCAGCGCGCGACGTTGGTGAACAGCCCCGGACACCGGCCTTTCACGTTCGCTCCCCGATCGGCGAAGGGCCCGACGGGCTCTGTTTTTGTCGTTTTCCTGCCGAGACTTCGGTGCCGATCGCACGGGCCTGTGTTCGCAGCCACGGCCGTGCGTCCTGTGCCCAGACAGGATGCTTTCCCCCCCGGGAACTTAACGAGGTAGCTGAAGCCGTGAATCCGTGTCAGGCGACCAGATCCCCCGAGGAGCCTCATCTGTCTCTCTCCCGGAGGGTGGCGGGGCCGCTCGGCGCCCGTAAGCGAGCTCATGGTGCCCTCTGGTGCCCCAACGCGGGTGGGACACGAGGAGCTGCGAGCCCGGCGCGGCTGCCAGCGCTGGGTCCCCGGGCCTGCCTGTCGCCTGGCCGAGCGAGTCGGGGCACCGCGTCCCGGCTCAGCGCGCCCGGTCGCCTGCGCGTGGACGGGCCCCACGCTTGCCGGCGCGGGAGATCCCCGAGGACAGTGCGGCTGGGGAAGCATCCCCCGGACGTAGCGGGGGCGTCTGCCCCTTTGCTTTCACGAGCTGTGAGCGCGCGAGGAAGGAGCCGAGGTCAGCGAGGGAAATCCCACTCCGGGGGATCCCGTCTCCTCCCGCCCGCCCGCCCGGACGGGGTGAGGCAGACAGAGGGAGCCGCGGACGACGTCGCCGTCTGCCGCCCTGGACACCCTCCGCGTCCGTCTGCCGGGAGCGGCAGCGCAGGCAGGACCGCGTTCGCCGGGGCGGGTGGGGCCGGAGCGAGCGTGGCGAAGCCGCTGGGGGTTCGGGGCCGCCCGACCAGGGCGCAAACTGGCGCATGTGCCCCTTCTGCGTGGTCGGTGGAATGGGGTGACCTTTCAGACGTCGGGGCGTGGGGGGCAGGGGGACCTGGCCCTGGGAGCGGGTGTCACGCGCTCCTGCCACTGGCCCCCTCGCTCCCCGCTGCTCGTGGGGTTTGGCGCTTTGATGCGGGGAAGGGGAGGGGGACTGCCCTACGCCAGCTTCGGGACCCTAAGGTCCCCCTTCCTGGGGGGTGGGGGGATGTGAGAACCGCGGCCGTGGCGTCGCCGGGCGTGCCCCCACGCAGAATCTCCCCTGCCGCCCAGCACCTCACGCAATCGCTCACGGACGGAAACGAGGCCAGCGCCGCGGGAGGAGGGCGTCGCCCGGGGAACGTGGTCGTCGCCGCAGCGAGGGTGCTCGTCGCGGGCAGCCCTGATCCCGCCGTGGGCTTCGTCCGGCGCGTTCTGGTCCGTTCAGCACCGCGGATCCGCGTTGGCCCATGGCAGACGCCGGGCCCCCTGGCCAGGCGGGCAGAGCGCGCACCTGCCCCCTGGGTGCCGCCTCCGGCACCACACGGGGCCCGCGACGCAGTCGAGCCGGTGTCGCCACGACGCCCGCGCTCTCCGGCACGAACTGTGGGCGCCGTCCCCAGTGGCACGCTCCTGCTTCCCCGAAGGTGCCGGCCCTCCGCCCTCCCCAGGCGTGCGCGGTGCCGCACCCCGGACCCCCCCTCCCGTACGGTCGCGCTCGCCTGGGTCGTGTTCGTGTCATCCTGGCCCCCGGGGGGACCTTCCGGAAGCCGCTCCCGTCTGCGTCACCCGGAGGCGGACACGGGGCCCCCCTCGCGGTATCTGCGAGGGCGTCACGTCTTCTACAACGTTCCGGCAACAGTCACAACTGAGGACTCAAGTCTAGTTCCGACGTGTCGCCGGGAAGTCAGAGCCCCGGGACCCTCGGGGGGTACACGTACGGGGTGCCCAGGGGGGCGGCACGGTGAGCAACAAAGGGGGGGACAGAGAGGGGGGACGCCGGGGTCCTCTCGCCGGTCGGAGGCGTTGGCCACCCCCGCGACCCGAGCAGCCACTGGCAGGCTCCTCGACCCGTTCCCCCGTCTAGGTGGGACGCCACGACCGCCCGCCACGGCGGGGTCGAGGTCATCCCCACGTTTCACTCCCCGAGCCCGTGGCCGTCTGGCGGCTGGGCTGACGCGAGCGGTCGCAGGGGGCGGCCTGCGTGACCTCGTACCGCGGACGGGGGGGGCCTGTGGACAGCAGACGTTGGGTTTTCACGGTCCCGGAGGCTGGAAGCCCAAGGTCAGGGAGCTGGCGGGGTCGGGGCCTGGCGAGGGCCCCGCTGGGTCGCAGACGCTGCCTTCCCCGTGTCCTTGCGGGGGCGGGGGAGAGAGGCCAGGCTCCCCAGCCTCCCGGCCACGAGCGCCCCCAGTCCCGATCGCCGCTAACAGCGCCGCCTCGGGGGGTGCAGGTCTCACAGCCGAACTTTGAGGGGCACGGACGCCAGATCGCACCCAGCCTACGCGTCTGCTGCAGGGCTGCGTGCGCTTTAAGCCCAAACATCGGGTTATCGTTTGTTTGTTTGTTTTTAATTGTGTTTGAAAGAGAAGACGATCTGCGTAGTTGGAGTGAGAGGGTGGTCACGTGACCCGTTTCCCCATCTCTCCGTCCGTCCGTCCGTCCGTCCGTCCCTCCGCCCGACGTCCCCTCCCGTCCCTGCGGCTCCCGGCCTGCCTGTCCGGGCTGGGCCAGCGTCTCACCAGGGTCGTCGCCGCGGAGCGAGCTGAGCGAAGCCCTGACGTCCATTCCCTTGTCCCTGTGGGAGTCACGGCCACGTCCCCCCCGAACGCGTCCCTGAACCCCTCAGAACGCGCTTTCCGACTCGATGGAGAAGAGAAGATCTTTCAGACCCTGCCCCCTGCCCGCCAGGAGGGGCGACGGAGCCCTTTATTGGCGCTTCGGCCCGGGGCAGGTGCCGCGCGAGTGCACGACCCGCCTGTCCCACCCGGCGCGCCTGTCCCACCCGTCGGCGTGAGCACGCGGCCCCGCGGCCGGGGTGGGGGTCGCGCGCTCAGCGGGGGGCCCGGTAGTTCGCGTGGATGTCGGCTCGCACGTCGCAGACCACGTGCAGCACCTGCGCCAGCACGCGCTCCCCGTGCGCGCCGCAGCTGCCGCGCAGTTCTCGGATCTGCTCCTGCGTCTGCTCGTCCACGTCGTCCGCGAGGTGGCCCTGAGCGCCCGTCACCTACGGAAGCGAAACGGACAGAACTCACTGCCGCGTCCGGCACGTCCACGCTCGTTTTGTCGGCTACGGGTGGCCTGGGTGGGTGTCCGCGACGCTCTAGGCCGCGCACGTCACGCTTTATTTCTCTTTTCAGAATTTTTTCGGAGACGTGATGCGTGGGATGGGCACAGTTTCCTGAAACAGTGGAAGCCCGTCCTTCAGACGACCTCCACGCGGCTCAAGTCGCATGCGATTTCCCTATCCTTGTGCCCTGCGTGGACGTTTTATTCTCTGAATCACGTTTTCACGTGCCCCCGCTCAGGGTTTGCGTCTTCCCTGCCGCTTCCTGTTTGAGCTGAAAGCCTGGGAGGTGGATGGAGTCGAAAGGCCTCACTGAACCCGTTTTTGCTGGCTTTTCCAGGGCCGATGCTGGTTTGTCGGGTTTTATTAAAAAAATTATCCACGACTCGCCCAGCCAGTCCTGAATTCACCAAAGGACATTCGGGCCCGCGGCCGCGCCCTGCGACACCGTGCGCCCCTGGGCGCGGTCCCGCGGGCGACCTGCGCGGACAGGACTCGCGTTTACGGGTTTTTCTTACTGAAATGTGTTCGTCCGCAGCCTGGGGCAGGGGTGACGCGTTCGCTAGTCCCTTCAGCTCGCGTGTCTGAAAACACGATTTTCGGTTTGCCCCTGGTCGGAGGCGGTGACCCCGACGGGCGCCTGGTGGCACGTCCGGCAGCCGCGACGCCGAGAGCGGAAGACGGGCGATTCGGTGGCGCCGGACGTCCCGCTCGGCCGTCAGCCTCGGGCGGCGTGCTTTCCGCGTCGCCCCGCGCGCGCGTGTGAGCGCGGACCGTGCCGTCGCGGGGCGGCCGGCTCACCTGGGACTGTCTCAGCCGGAACTCCTTGTCCCTGAGCAGCCGGTACTGGTCGGCCTCCGCCATCGCCTCGTCCTTGGCCTGTTTTATTCGCTTCGCCTTTCCTGGGAGTGAACGGGCGGGAGGAGCGACGTGTCCCGTCAGCACGCGTGGGCTTCCCGCCGGGTGTCAAGGCACGGGAGGTGGGCTGCGCACTAGTTCTCGCTGACTCTTTCTTTCTTTCTAGAATGGCAAATGCCACTAAAAACACCTTTTTAAAAAAATGTTAAATTTTTCTTATTTTTTCCCCCCTGGGGTCCTTCGGGCCGTGGCGACGACTGCGTCCTCTCGCTCCTCCCTGTTCGAATGGCGCGTCGCCCTCCGCCCTCAGCGGTCGCAGCCAGGGAGCAGGTTTTCGCCGTCGCCACCCGAGGACACGTGACTGGGTCGGCTTGTCTGTGCGGTTGGCTGCCAGGACCCCCCGTCCGCGCCCACTGGGTCTGGTTTCGCGCTGGCAGAGCTCCAGACCCGGCCCCACAGCCCGCGACTCAGACTCCATCAAACCGACGCCCCGGCTGTAAACGCGTTTTATTGGGGCTTTTCCCCCTCCCGTCTCTCGGCCCCGCGACACATCAAAGCGAGAGACGTGTGGACGTGGACGTTTTCCCCCCGGTAGCTCGCCCGAGGGGGACTTGAGGGCGGTCGTAAAGCGACCGTTTCGGTGGGTAGGAGCCGAGCGAGGCAGCCCTGTCTGCCTCTGTGGGGCGCGGAGGCGCGGGCCGTCGGCCGCAGACAGCGCGGCCGATGGAAGGTCCAGGCGGACGCCGGGCGAGCGGGTCGTTGGCTCCGCACGCGAGTCCGGGGGGCGACAGGCTCGTGTCATTGCTGCCAGGCCCCCGCCGCCCCCCACCTCGGGCTCCAGCGCTCCGGGACCGTGAAAACCCTGAAGCGACTCTGGGCCGTCCCCGAAGCCCCTCTCCCCGAGTCCCCGTCTCTCTGTCTCGCGTCAGCACCCTCCCTCCCGCTGTCTCGCTGCCCGGAGTCGCCTTCCCCTGGTCGCGTCCCCCAGGCTTCTGGTGTGACTTTGGTCAAAGGTTCCTTGTACCACGTGGACCGTGAGCGAAACAACCGGGTTCTGACCCCGTGGCACGCGGGGCCGTCCCACCGCGAGGCGGGAGCCACCCTGCACGCTTCCGCGCGCGGGCAGACTCGGGGTGCGTGGCCGCGGCTCCTTCAACGAGCCTGATGCCCTCGAAGGGGCCTCCATGCTCCTGCCCCGGAACAGAGGCCCCCGTCCTTTCCCCCCTTCAGGTCCCGGGTCGGCCGAAGCTCGAGGCCCCGGGCCCGCCCACAGCAGCGCTCGCCTTTCCCTCCCGAACGACTCCACGCTCGTCACCGTTTCGGGGACACGGGCCCGTCGTCCCTCCCGTCCTCACCAGACACAAGGGCGTCCCGGACGGCACGGGTGACGACGACCGGCAGGGAGGACCGGCGACCCCGGCCCGTCGTCAGCGTCAGGACGGAAACGTGCGCACGCTTGGGAGCGTTCCCTGAGGAGTCACAGGGCGCAGGGCACGTGGCCGTTTCACACCACGAGTGACGTGAAGCGTCGTCTTCATCCCACGACGTGTGAAAGCGGCTTCCGACGTCAGGGCTCTCGTAAACAGCAGCCAGAGCAGCCCCCGCCCCCCGCGCCCCGGCCCTGAGCCGGCCCAGCTCCCACTTAGGGGGCCGCGCGTGCCTCCCCCCGCCCGCCTGGCACCGCCACCCACTGGTTCATTCGATCAAGCAGGACGGCCACGCGGCCCGCGTGAGCCGCAGACGCCACCGCAACTTCATCCGGGGACGAGCCCCGTGTGGCCGGAGCAGGAGCCACGAGCGAGCCTCGGGCCGCCCCCGCGACCTCTGGCTTCGCTGGCTGCGAGCGGGGCCTCCAGGTGTCCGCATCGGGCCGGCTCTGCTCTGCGCCGCCACCCAGAGGCCTCTCGGCCAGCCGCTCCGCGCACGGACCGGGATGCGGGCGCTCGCGGCTCCCGCGGGGGGTGTGGGCACCGAAGCGGGAAGGAGGCGGCGGGAGCTTGCCGAGAAGGTGCTGCGCGTGAGCGCCGGGTGCAGGCGGGAACGGAACCTCAGAGGAGGAGGGCGAAAAGGGGAAACGGGAAACGCTGGCGAGTGAAAGCCGTCGGGGGCGGCGGCCGCGGCCTCGATCGGCCGTGACGCGCAGTTGGCAGAAACGGGAACGACGCGCCCCGGGGCCGGGACCTGCTCAGGCCCGCTCACCAGGAAGGGGGCGTTCTGGGGGTTGTTTACCTCCTGGCCGGTTCGGGGTGTTGGGACACCGGGGTGTGGTGACACGGGGGAAGTGGCAGGCGCGGCCGGAGCCTGTGTCCCCATCGCTTCCATCCCCTTATCGCCGAGCCTCACACGGGGCCTCTCGGGGGGACGGGTCCACGTCAGGGAACTGGGTCCCCACCCTCCCCCCTGTGATGCGGGGGGCCCTGCGGCTGGGTGGCGTCGGCGACAGCCGCCCGGCTGGAAGCCCGGCCACCCCCTCGTCCACTCTGAGCCCCGCACAGGCCAGAGAGCTGGACACTCACTCTTCTTGGCGTCCTCCAGCTTGTCCTTGGCCCTCTTCTCCGCCTGAAGGAGCTGGTGGATCCCCTGGGGCTGGCCGGCCATGGCGGCTCCTCCTCACGCGCCGCGAGGCCGAGGCGGGCGGCTCCTGTGCGGCCGGGGAGGGGACGGGCCTGTTTATCCTTCCAGAAAGCACCCCCTGACGCAGGTTGTGGTGTCAACAGGGAGCCCCAGACGCAGCTGTTTGTCCCCAAACAGCCTGATGGCCAGAGAGTGGGGCCCAAGGAGAGCCCAAGGGCGGAGTCCAGCGAAGCCGCGAGCTGGGCCCCTGCCGGCTCCCGTGCTTCTCTGTGAACCCGGGGGCGTCGGGTCCCCTTAAAGCTCGAGGACGGCGTCTTCCGGACGGTCAGCTCCCCCTCTTCCTTCCGAAAGGCACCGCCGTGTTGACTGAACTTCCCTCCAGGCGGCGAGGCCGCGCCTCGTCCTCGTCCCCGCGTTTCCAGGTCCAGGCCTTTCCCTCGATGCGTTTCCAGGGCCTTGGCCGCCCGCGTGGGACCCTCCGCCCGGCGGGCGGGCGACTCCCTGGCTTTGTGCACGGAGGGGGGTCAGGGGCTCCTCCTCTGCGCCCTCGGCCTCCGGCGACCGGAATAAACGCGTTTCTCAGGGCACACGTCGCCCCCACGTCGTGCCGGGGGCTGCAGTCCCGCAGAGGGCCCGCCGGGGCCGCAACCCTGTGTCCAGGGAAATCGCAGCCGCAGGTTCGGAGGCGCGACTAAGGTCGTCCACACACGCGAGTCCCGCCACTCGGTTCTCGCCCGGTGAGACCCGCCCTTCCCGGTGAGGTCCGTCCGGCAGCGAGGGGGCGAGCGGAGCCCTGCCCCAGCGGAGAACCGCGCGGCGTGGCCTCTGCCGGGCCGAGGTCCGTATTCGAAACGGAAGGGTCCTCGTTGGGCTCCCTGGCCAGGGCTGTTCTTATTGTTGTTTCTGGTTTTCTAATCCCCGGGTCACACCCTGCGCGTCCGTCACCCTGAGCGGATCTCCCCGATTTGCTCTCCGTTCGCACGCACCCGGGATCGGCTCGTACAACTGGGCGTTCTTCGTTGCATCGCGGACGGGCACACGCCGGGGCCGGCGAGCACGCGGCGTGACAGCAGGCGCAGGCGTGGGGAGGGTGCCCCGGCTCGGGCCCCGCGGGCCCCGGGCATGGCTGCGCTCTGCTCTCCCCGAGGGGACGGAGGCGTCGGGGACTCCCGTGGACGATGGGGAGGCAGACGCCGGCCGAGACGCCCGCCTGGGCCTCGTGCCGCCAGCGTTCACGGCCCGCCTCCGGCGCGCGCCCCCCGGCGAGGCCCAGTCCCGAGTTCCAGGCGAAGGTGGGTCCTTGAGGGAGGCGCTGGGAGGGGTCGGGCGGGGGGCCTGGGGGGACGTGGCTCTTCCTCCTGGTGCGGGAAGACGCCGAGTCCCCTGACAGCTCGGGGAGGGCGACGTCGCCGTGGTCCGAACATGGGGTGCTCGTGGCCGAAGCGGGCCCGTCGCTGGGCGAGGCTTTTTTCATTAATTTTTTCCCCTTTCTGGTCAGTTTTCACAAACCACGTAGTACGCACGTGCCCGTCGTTGGGGTCGCCTTCGAGGACGTTCTTCGTTCCGACGTCCACGTTCAGACCGACCGTCGCGAGGGCGAATTCAGGCGCTCGGCGACGACCGGGCTAACCCCGGGTCTGCCGGGGCGCCCGGGCTCCCCCCAGAACCCCGCACGCGAGCGACACCCGCGGGGCCGCGGCGCCGGCGTCGAAACGACGTCGAGGGTCAGGCAGGACGGGGCCTCGCCCGGCGTCCGTCGCCCCGAACACGCTGTCGTCGGCGAACGCCCCAGTGGCAGGAGGTTTCCACCGTATTTGGGGTCGCACGCAGGACCTCTCACTGGACGCCAGACGTCGCCCTCCTCTCCCGCGCTTGCACGCGTTTTTCCCGCCACCTGGAAATCAAGCCAAATGCTGCCCTTTCCGTTCGTTTGAGTGGAAAAAGCCATTTCTGGCGTCGGGTTTAACGGAACGCGCACGTCGACGGTTTCGGGGGGTCCCTACGCCAGAAACGCGGTTCGACAAGCCTGCGCCCTGTCGTCGTGTTCTGCGACGTCGCGTTGTTGCTATTTTCACCGACCGCGCGAGTCACGGTTCCACGATGTCGGCAGGATCCCCGCGAGCGGGAGGGGCTGGGGTTTTCGGCCGAGGAGCAGCCGCTTGTAGAAAAGGGAAGTGCGGGCATCGGAGGCGGCGAGTGTTCCGGCCTCTGCTCTTTGACTCGCTCTGAGAAACGCGTTATTTCCTCTCTACGAGGGCAAAGTGCAACCCAAAAGTCACCGAAAAATGAAAAAAAAACCCTGAACAGCACGGCCTGGGGAGGCGCCAGGGGTCGGCTGTCGCAGGGCACGCGCCCAGACGTCCCTGGCTCGGGCCTGGGCTGGGCCGGGAAGCCCGGGTCGTGGCCGCTTAGAAAAGCCCGGATTGCGCGGTCGGCGGCGCTCGCTGGTGAGCATTTTCTCCCCGGTTTCTCTTTTCTGCAGTTTCGTTTCTGCTCAGACTTCCCCTTCTCGCGCCTTCCATCCTCGCCTCCGCGCAGGCCGGCCCGGCACGTGACGCCTCCGCGCCGCCCCCGCTGCTTCAGCCCTTGAACCTGAGCAGCCGGGACGAGCGGGTTAGTTCCCGGGGCGTCTGGGTCTCCTCAAAGCGGCGAACTTGGACCTTAAAGGAAAACGAGAAGCCGGACGCGCCCACGGGGGCGATGCCGTCCCCCACTCCCCGCGTCAGACAAAGGGCAAACGCCACCTCCTGCCTCCTTCTTCCTCACCTGTCGCTAGATGTGGGGGGGGGTCCCCATTCCTGTCATCCTATGGGCTTCTCCCCCGTCCCCCCAGGCTGGGCTCCGCACCGTTCCCTTCTCTCCGGCACCTGCCACCCTCATCCGCGCCGGCATCCGCCGGGAAGAGCCCCTCGTACGTGCGGAGAAAATAAGTCATTCGAAGCCCCGTCCGCGTGTGCGCCCGACAGGATGGAACTTTCCAGGTCCTCCCCGGCCCGACCGACCTCTTCTCCACCGATCCCCTTGCAGGACTCTGCGTGCCCGCCGCAGGGCCTCACCCAGCGTCACCGGCCCCAGCGCCGCCCGCCTGAGTGGCACCTGCCCCCGCCCGCGCCTGTGTCCGTGCCCGGAGCGCACTCTGCCCGCGGTGGCCGTTCGGACACGTGAACGCAAATCACGCCGACACTTTGTCCAGATGAAGGGCACGTGCCTCGCCGGGCACCTGCTCGCGCGGCGCCGGTGTTGAGTCTCACATGAGGCCGTGGAGCAGCAGGTGCGACGCCACCGGGGTCCTCTGCTCCCGCCCGCGTGCCGCCCCCCGAGGGCCCGCAGCGAGGGAGCTTGAGAAGGAACCTGAAACGCGGCGCCCTGAGGGGGTCCCCAGGGGTGGACTGAGTGGGCCCTGCGGGGCTGGGACCCCGTGTCCGCGGGTGGGGTAGGAGCTGCTCCCGGGGGACCGGGGACATCACAAGGTTGGGGGGAAGGTGGTGTTTCCCGGCCGCCTGGCAGAGAACCGAGACGGCTTTGCATGCCGTCCGCCCGTGACCGTGACCGCCCCCTCCGGGGGGCGGGGAGCAGGGGGTGCTGCTCTCTTCTCCCCACCTCGCCCCCGCCACCCACTAATGAGTTTGGTTTTTTTTTAATCTTCTAGGACCGCCCGCGGATGTTCCTCTCACCCGCTTCGTCCTTGGTGGGAATGTGGGGGAGGGGAAGAGGGGGCACCCTTGGAGCTACCCACTGGCGACCCTGGAGAATGTTCCGGAACCCTCCAGAAAAGAGAGGTAGGGGCCAACGAGCACGTGCCAGGAGCCAGCCCTAGAGCAAGGGTGGCCCCCACGGCCTTCTCCCCGGGGCAAGTCCTGTCCCCCCTGCACACTGGCCGGGCTCCGGGACACGCTCAGTTCTGCGGCTCCGAGGATGCCACCCCCCTCCGGGCCAGAGAAGCGCCTGGCACCGCGGACATGGAGCGTCGGCGCAGAAGCGTGTGCGAGGGCCTGAGAGGTACCCGGGGCCGCAGGGCCTGGGCTCCTACGGGGAAGGGAGCGCTGGCTGGAGGGCGGGTGGGGTCAGGGGGGGCATGATGAGGACCGAGGGGGGGGGGCCTGACGTCCCAGGGTGGGACCTGGGCACCTGGGGAGCGGGGGGCCGGCCGGGCTCATCTGCAGAAGCGGGTCCGCGGCCTTTCCTCCCTTCCGGCCGCCGCTGCCCCCGGACGGCCCCGAGCGTGCCAGAACCCTCATTCAGTCGTTTTCCCAGGTGGTCCCCAGCCTGAGAAACCCTCGATGCCTCCGCACAGCGTCCCTGTTTTCCGACCCCACACAGCGCCATGCCCATGGGGGGGCGGGTGTTTTGAGTAGAAACAGACCATTTTCTTGCTCGTTTGCTGTAAACAAGAAGCATTTACACTGGAATCCGCGAGTCCTTGAATCAGAGCCTGCGGCTTCTGCCGGTCGCTTCTCCCGGACGACTTCTGGTTTGCCTGGAAGGGAACCCAAAACCGGCGCCATGGGGACGCCTCTGAACAGGAGGAGTCGGGGAGTGGAGGAGGGTGAGCTCAGAGAGGGACGGCAGGAGCGTCGCGGCGCGTGGTGCGAGCCAAGGGCCTTGGTGGGTCGCGGAAGGGACAGAAGGACGCGCGGACCTCAGTTATTCGGGAATTCCTCGCACAAAGGGAAAGCCGCCTTGTTCTCCATTCATTTAATCAATGCGCTCTCGCTCCCTCCCCTCCCCCTCCCCCTCCCCCTCTCCCTCCCTCTCCCTCCCTCTCATTCTTCACTTTGACACGTGTCAGGGCTGAGCTCGTGTCAGGGCTGAGCTCGTGTCAGGGCTGAGCTCATCCGCTCCAGGTGTGGGGCCTCCGGAGAGGCACCGGGTGCGAGCCTTGCCGTGTGGAGCTCATATTCCGCCTGAGAAGACAGCCTCCCCCCGTCGCTGAGAAAGCGTCGCGGAAAGCAGTTCGAACTCACGCTGGGTGTTTTCGGAACGGAGGGGGCAGCGGCCCGGGCGAGCTGAGCCTCCAAGGCCAAGGGCGCTTGCCAGGTGGGCGGGGCGCTGGGGACCCGGCTTCACGCCGATGCCTGGGAGGGTCCTGGGAGGGGGTTCACAACCCCAGAAGGAGCTCAGAAATAGGGTGTTTACTCTGTTCGGTTGCTTCATCGGGGCCTGGACTTTCTCAACTCGTTTCCTCTTCCCTCTCACACTGCTCAGGGCGGTTCCGGCAGCCACGGAGCTGCTACCTCGTGTCGGCAGCTCGTGTTCCCAGCGCGGCGAGCTGCAGGGCTACGGCGCCGAGCGAAGCCCCGAGGACCGGTCCCCGCGCGGGCCCGGGGGCCCTGGATCCTGACGCCTGCGTCGTGGCGTGTACGTGCGGTTTCTGGGGACTTTTCCCGCAAAGCCGCCCAGACGTTCACGAGAGCGGCTGTTCCGCAGACGCGGGCCCTTCGGCCGGGCCGGCGGACACCAGCACACGGGACGCCTCTGCGCGTGCCCGTCGTCTCTGCGGCGGGCCTGGTCCCCGGGCCAGAGCAGATGGAGACCCCGGAGTGCTTCCCGCCGTCTCTGCGGCGGGCCTGGTCCCCGGGCCAGAGCAGACGGAGACCCCGGAGCGCTCCCCTTAGCCGGGCTCAGTCGCCTGCAGACGCGGCCTTGGCAGGACACTCGGAACGGCTCTCCCTGTTCCTCTCCGCGTGTCCCAAGTCTGGCGGCCCTGACTTCATGCCACTGACCCTGAGCTGCCCCTGCGCACGAAAGCCGCCTTCATGCGTATCCCCGGCCTCCAGGGCTACCCGGTCCGGCCATTGCTCCTCAGCCCTGCAAGGATTCGTCGCCCCTTCAGGGGACGCGGCGGGATCCAGTCTTCGCTCCACCTCCTGTTGTCCGGGTTTGCGGGTCAGCTCCTTATTCCCAGACACGACGTGAAGCGATTCATTTTTAAAATCCAACGACTTGATAAATGCATTGATTTTTAAAAAAAAAAATAGTCAAATGAACAGAAAAGAGAGAAAAAATAAGAGGTAGATGGACTCTCCTTTGCCGACGTAGAAAACGCCGAAGCTGTTTTTGAAAGAAAAGGGTCCAGCAACCCCCTTCCAACTCAGGGCTGTGGGGGACCTTCCCGAGGGTCCTGCAGGAAACAGGTTTTACTCTCCAGGCGAAGTGGTCAAATGTCTCTTCCCGCAGCGCCGGGCTGTGTGTCATGAGAAAAGATGAGGGATTATCCGTTTCCCACCAAACCGCGAAGCAAACGCCGGTTAAATGGCGACACTTCGCTTTCACAGAGAGGGAGGAGAGACTCGGCCGGCGGTCGTCATCCCCGGGAAACCGGGAAACGCAGGCCCCGCGGACGAGCAGACCCCGGAGGGGGGGGAGCGTTAGCCGCGCTGATCGGATTGGGGCACCGAGTTCCGTCCCCCGACGCAGCGAAGGAGTTTGTCGAAACGCACCCGGCAGATTCCGGTCGCCCCTCGAGTCCGCGGGCCGTTTTCCTCCGCGGCCGTCGGCAGGTTCGCAGTTTTACGTTTCCGAACTGGATCTCGACTCTGCGGCAGCCGTGTGGGAGCGTCTAAGTCGGAAAAGGGCCCCTTCCCGTCGGTCAAGGTGCCGGGGCCTTCGTGGCGAATCGGGGCCCCCGGTGGAGCCGATTTTATCCGTCCCACTGAGTAGTCCCCGAAACGAAACGGTAAATGCGTTTCTCTCCCACCCTCACGCCTCCCTCCTCCCGACAGGGACGGAAGACCAGGCTGGGCTCTTCCTTAAACCACCGCACGACGCTCCTTTCTCATTTGAAAACGAGGGTTTTGCATTTTTTTCTCCCTGCCCCCCCCCCGCGGTGGACCCCCCCAGTGTCTCCTGGGGGGGACGCGTTGCCAACTCTTGTTTTTTATTTATTTTCAAGTGAAACCATTTGAGTTAGTTTATTTGTTTGGGGGTTTTGTTCGTTTATTTATTTTTTTAATTGAAGACGTGACGTCCGTGTGTTTCCCCATCGACCTCCCCCCTCCCTCCCGGTGAGCACGAGTCCCTCGTCCCCGTCCGCGAGTCTCTGTCCGTCCGTCCTGGTCATTCGTTGCTCTTGGGCTTCTGTCCCACACGTAGGTGGTGTCGTGTGGTTTGCGACGTTTTCTGTCTGGCTTATCTCGCTCTGCGTGGTCCCCCCGAGGTCCATCGTGTGGTCGCAAATGGCGGGGTTTCGTCTCTTCTCGCGGCCGAGTCCTGCCCCACGGCACGCACGTCCCACCGCCTCTTCGTCCAGTCGTCCGCCGTGGGGCGCTTCGGCCGCTTCCAGGTCCCGGCCACCGTGAGTGATGCCGCCGCGAACGTCGGGGTGCGGATGCCGTCCCAGATACGGGTTTCCAAGCCTTTGGGGTAAGTGCCCGTAGAGGGACGGCTGGATCACGCGGTGGATCAGTTCTCGGTTCCCTGAGGGACCTCCCTGCGGTGTCCCGCAGGGGCCGAACCCGTTTGCAGTCCCACCCGCCGCGGGTGAGGGTCCCTCGTCCTGCGCATCCTCCCGACACCTGTCGCATCTTTCAGATCCGGTCTGGCGCGGGGGTGCTCGTAAAGGGGTCACGTTCGGGGCGCCGTCCTGCCGGATGAGCAGCTTTCTCCTGCTGATCACCTCCTTCCCCGTCTTGAATTCCACCCTCAGCCCTAGTCGGCTCCCCCAGCAAGGGGAACAGCGTGGGTGGGCCGGCTGCCTGCACTCGCGTGCCTCAGTTCCCCTCGGTTCAAGGGGACGGTTGTCGGATCCAGCGGTACGAACACCGGGCCCCGTTTAATTAGGATTTAGCACAAACGACACATTTCAAAGTCTCAGCATCCCCCACGTGTCTGCTCAGACTTGGCGTCCCGGGTTTTATCCGGCAACCGCGGGCTGGAGTCCGGGGATCCGGGGATCCCCCCCGCGGGACCAGAGGGGCGTCCCGTAGAACGAGCGCGTTCTCCCCACCCCGAGGCGCGTGGGACCAGAACGCGGCCCCCCTTATGGTGCCCTCGGAGGAGAAAGCCGGTCTGGTCACTGAGAGGGCTCCGTTCCACCCCGATCGCTGGTTCGCCATCTTAGGGGTGATGGCGGTCACGGTGACAGGGAAAGCGTCCTGGGCGGTCCAGACCCGGACTCTCTTATTTAAATGAAGACGCGTCCCCCTCCCCCTTCCCATGCGAGTTAGGAGGTGGGTGGCCTCAGCCCCTGTGACGGGGAGGGGCGGGGGCCTCGCCCTGGAGAAGGCCCAGAGGCCCACCCGCTGTCATGTGACAGTCAGAGCCCCGGGTGCCTCCACCTCAGCCCCCGGGGCTCTAACCTGGTGGTGAACCCAGCCCCAGGGGTGCCACCTCCCGCGCCCGGCCACCATCCACCAGCTTCCCGTCCGGGCCCACCCGTGTGTGCGCGTGTGGCTGGGGGGGGGTTAGGAGGCTTGGCCCTGAGCGGGCGCTGCTGAAGGGGAAGCACGACTTCCTGTGCGCACGCCCGCCCAGGGTCCCCTCGCCCTGTGGCCCGGGGGCGGGGAGAGGGGGGTCCAGTCCGACACCAGGGGCCGCTCCCAGGGGCTTGGAGGGGGCCAAGAAGCCGGTCCCCGAGGGACACAGAGGCCGGTGCCACGGCCGGCCCGCCGGGGCCTGCGCGCCGCCGCTCACCCCGGCACCGCGGGTGCTGGCCTGCGAGGCCGCAGCCCACGCTCTGCACCTGCAGCGCCAGCGCGAGGGGCCCGCGGGCTGAGCTCGCTTCCGCCCACATCAGAGCCCCGCGCGGGCGCTGCGCCCAGCCCCCCGTGAGCTGCTTTGCATCGCGCAGACCGAGGTGCCACTTCCTCCGGCTGTGCCTGGGGGGAGGGGCGGTGCTGCAGAGGGGCTCGTCCCCGGGGCTGAGGCCCAAGGGTCTCCTCGCTCGCTCGCTCGCTCTCCGGCGGCGCCGAGCAGCGCAGACCTTCGTGCTCCCCTCCTGGTTCTGCCACTTCACGTCGCTTTCTGGGCGCGTGGCGGGGACCGGGGGGAGAAGGTGCCAGGCAGCTGTGTCAGAGGGGCCGCGGCACAGAGGAGAGGGAGTGGAAACGCGGCTGCCGTCGCGTCGTACGTTCTCCTTGAAAAAAGAAAAAAGGAACCGAGGGGACAGCAGAGAGGAGGACGGACGTGTCCGTGGGGCACAGAGCGGGGGGAGCCGGGACCCTAGCGCACGCAGGGCCGTGTCCACCTTGACCCACGTCCCTGTCGCCCGGCGAGCCCGCCCGGCATACACCCCGGGAGGGGGCGTCCCAGGCAGCCTTCCGCGGCGCCCCTGCTACCGACGGTCCCAGATGTGCCCGCGACGGGGCGGGGGCAGGTGGAGGACAGCGGGCAGCAGGGGCTCCAGTTCGACGCTGCCGTCTGCGGGCCGCCGCGCGCCCCGTCACTCGGGCGGGAGGAACCGGGCGCAGGGGTACGGTTCGGGTCGAGGGCAGGAGAGGCGGGGGCTGTGACCTCAGGGGCATCGCGGCCTCGTCCACCTCGGGGTCAGCGAGGACCTCCCGGGAGGACGCGTGGGGTCCGGGGGCCTCGGACGGCGGAGCCGGGTCCGAACCGCGCGGGGACAGGTCGCTGTTCACGTCTGTTCTCTCCGAGACCCAGGAAGCAAGATTTGGGTGAAAATGGTCCTTGATCCGTTTCTGTTTCCGTTCGAGCGACAGTTCAACGTGTTTGTAGGGGGCTGGACTGGGTTCGGGCTGAAGTTCTGTCGCTGACAGTGGGAACGGACGAAGGAAGGTTCCGCACGGGCCGGGGCCCGTCCGTTCATCCAAAAACAGAAACAAAAACGATGACACGGGGACACCACCCGCCACGGGCGCCGGGTTAACGAGGGAATCACGTGGACCGGCGTGTGCCGCCCTCTAGAACCGCGTGTCCTCATCCCCGCGACGTCCCCTCCGCCTCTCTACGCGGACGGCACGAGGCCAGGGCGCGGCGGAGCCTCGGGAGGGGGCCCGGTCCCCGGACCCTCTGTGGGGAGAGCCCCGGCCGCCCGAGCTTTCGCTGGGCCCAAGCCCGACGGGTGCGGGGCCCGCGCGCCCCAGCAGGCGCGGCAACCTGGTGGCGACCTCGGCTTCACAGAGGCTCCGGCCGTGCCGTCCGCGTGCGGCGCAGAACACGCGTGTGTCTGTCAACAGGAGGGACGCAGGCGCTCGCCTGAGCCGGGGGGGGGAGCCAGAAATGGTCACTTTTCGTCTTCTGTCGGTCGGACGAAAGCTCAGCTTCTGCCCGGTCGTCAGCGGGCGGGCCGGACGCCGACTCCTCTCGGGGCCGCCGGAGGCGCCGGCGCGGATGCCGCGGCCTTTCATGCCCTCGCAGCCGACGAGGCGTGCACCGGCCCGGGCCTCGGTCCGTCTCCTCGAAGCGCGTGGGTGGCGGGAGGGGCGGGGAGGGACCGAGGACCGTCAGGCGGCCTGAGGGGCGCCGTGGAAAAGGTGGGAAAAAAGGAAAACCACGGGGGGACCCAGACGGGAGGCTCTGCGCTCCAGTCAGAGGGGTGAGGAAGCTTCCAGACGCAGGGAGGGTTGGAAGAACGTTCTAGACGGGGGAGGGCTTCGGAGAGAGGACGCCGAGTGTGGGACCTCTCGCCTGGGCGAGGTGACGGTAAACAGGAAGGCCCGGGCCGTGCCCGCCGCCGGGGTGGGGGCTGGGGAGCGGGCGCTGGCGGGGACGGTGACCAAACTCGGCGGGAACGTGTCGGCAGGACGGGGACCGGGCGCCCTGGACGCCGTTTCCGTGGAAAAGGCTCTTCCGCGTGGAGGGGGGAGTGGTGGGGGCAGGTGCAGGGATGGGTGTCGGCACCTTGGGGCGTCCTCAGGGGCCACAGGGCGCGATTCCGGGGACGACGCCGAGGTCCCGTGTTCACGCGGGGCGGCCGGCGACGCCGCGGCGAGGCCGGGACGCACGCACGCAGGAGCAGAACGACAGTTTGGGGGGAAAGAGCGCGAGTTTCCTGTCCGTCCCCGTCCCCCGCCGGTGACCCCGCAGCGTCCCCTGGGTTCAGCCTGTCCGCGGCCTCGCGGTTACTTCGGGGGAAATAAAGGGTCCTCCCCGCCAAGGTCGCCCTCGCCTCGCACGTTCGCCGCCTTTCCCGGCGGGCGTCAGGCCCGTGGCCCCGTGGCTGGCAGGAGGGGGGCTGCTGCCTTCGGGTCCTCCGTCTCCGCCCTGTGGGTCCCTCCTCTTTTCTCCGGAGCGAGAGGAAGGACTGGGACGCGCGTCCTGTCGTCCACGCTTCCCATGACACCCCCGCGGGTTTGCTCTGGGCCGACGACGGATTCTGCACGAGGAGGGGTGGTTGGCGCCACGCTGCACGGGTTCAGTCATCCCGGGACTCGCCGTCGCCGTCGTCCTCGGCCACGAGGCCACGAGGCCACCTCCCTGCTTCTTGTTTGCGTCGGCGTCGCGTTTAGACATCCGTGGGCAGGGATGACGGGGGTCCCGGACCGGGGTGCCCGGGGTCCCGGGAGCAGGGTGATGCCAGCAGGGGGTCCTGGACCGGGGTGCCCGGGGTCCCGGGAGCGGGGCGATGCCGGCAGGGGGGCCCGGACCGGGGGTCCCGGGAGCGGGGTGATGCCGGCCAAGCTGTCCGAAGAGCAGCCCCCGTGCCCTGACGCAGCTCCTCGTCGCCGAGACTCCCTCTCGTCGGGGCCCCCCTGGGTCTTCGGGCTTTGCCGCCGGAAGTCGGTCTGCGTCCGAGTCGGGGCGGCGGATGTGAATGAACAAACACCCCCCGGGTCCAGAGGAAACAAACAAGGCTCCGGGAGGGGAAGGAGCATGGGGGGCTCGGGGAAACTTGGCCGGGGAGGCGACATTTAGGCCGTGGCTGAGAGAACATCGCGCAAAAAGCATTTTACGGACGAAGGCTTGTCCCTAAAGAGAGCAGCGTCGCGTGTGCGGAGTCGCCGTCCTGTCTCTGAGAGACTGGGAAGGACGGAGGGACCCGGTACGGGAGGCGAGAGGAGGGGGAGACGCGCGGAGGAGAGCGCGGCAGGTGAGGGGAGTCGGGTGACCCTGAGACGGCTCAGAGCGTCACCTGGCGCTTCCCAGCCGTGAGGGTCGGGGGCGGGGGGTGGGGGGCGTCACCTCACCCCTCTGAACGACGGAGACGAGGGGGGCCCACAGCACCGTCGTCTCCAACGCGGTGCACGTCGCGTGGCGCGGCTAAAGCGCCCGGCGTGGTTCTGGGGTCGCGGCCCCGTAAGGCAGCGCGAATTGTCGTCGTTGTCGTCGTCGTCGTCGTCGTCGTCGTCGTGGTGACAGAATCACCATCAGAGCGAAGCTCTCACTACCCTGGCGTTGCCCAGAGCTTGAGGTGCGGGGTTGTTTCCGTTCGCACCGAGGGGGGTACGTGTGCGGCTCCGGCAGCCAAGGGAGAAGCAAAATAAACAAATTCATGGGGATCCCAAGGTTTCCTTAGTGAAGCGGGAGCGGTCCACGACCAGACGCTGCGGGGCCACACCGGCCCGTCCCGCCGTAGCGCTGCCAGGTCACGGCGGCTTCCGCCAGGATCCGCTCTCCCCACCATGGACTCACCGGGGACCGGGCCAGAACCGCAAAGGCCGCGCACGTTCCCCCGTCCCCGTTCACCGGGAAGGTCAGCAGCAGCGCTCGGGGGGTTGGGGGGGGGGTGACTGGTGTAAGCGTCAGCTCCCGCCTGATTTTTACTGCAGGGTCCCCCGTGCCCCGTCAGCGGCGCCGGGACCATCTCGGGCCCCAGGAGCATCGCTTCCCGTGGAGCAGGGTTTGCCGCGGTGGAGGCAGGAGACGTCCTGATGTCACTCCCGGCCCCCAGGACGGACCCGCGAAGCTCCCCGGATGCCTTTGCGAGGGAAACGGGTCCGGCGGCGAGCGCGGCCCTGTCGCCGGGTCGACTGCCCCGGGGTGGACCAGGACGCGGCTGTTTGTTCCCTCACGCGATCGTTTCGGATCGGGTACGGGGTGCTTCCTCCCGATTCCGCGAGCGGGTCGCCTCGCCCACCCCCGTTTTGCGATGCCCACGCTGCGTCTGTTTAGTTTTGCTTTTTTATCTCTCGGGAAAGAAAATTGTCGATTATTTGGGGAGAGAGGGGTGACAGGTTTCAAAAGCCGCAAGGCGTGCGGGGAGGGAGCGTTCCCTGGGGGGGAAAGGCCGTCACCCTCCACCCCCTCGCCCGACGGCCCGAATTGAGGAAGTGGAGACCCGAGCGCGGACCGAGCCGCTCTCTCGACTTCCTGCCAAGGGGACCTTTTACACGCGTTTTGCAGAAGTTGGTAAAACCGAATCTGACATCACCACGGGCCGCCCAGCGCGCTGCCGCGCGGTCCTCGGGCGACAGAGGAGGAAATCGCTCCCCGCCCGCCGCGCGACGACAGCGAGGGGTCCGCCTTCGCCTCTTCTACTTCTGCTCCGGCTTCGCAGGGGGAAGAGCCCCTCGCGGAGCTCGAAGAGCCTCCCTCTGCCCCGCAGACGGACGCATGCGGTTGCCCCGGGGCCCGGCCGCGCTCCCGAGATGACCGTGCACCTGTGGCTGAGACTGCTGGCCCTGGGCTGTGCCCTGCTGGGCGCGGGCGCAGGTACGTGCGGGCGTCGCCCCTTCCGCGGCCGAGCGGGGCTGGCGGGGAGGTTCTGGGTCGGGACAGAAGGAAAATGGGTGGCGGGCTGGGCCCCGCCGGCGGGAAGGCCGCCGAGAACGGCCAGGGCGGGGCAGGGAGGCAGAGGTGGCTGGCGAGGGGGCAGGACACGCGTCTCCGTTCAGAAAGGCACGGTGTTTGGGGCGGAAAACCAGGATTTAGGAGGAAAACCTTGGATCTTTGTTTCCCACCCGCGCGAGGGTGAAGGGCCCTCGCGGCTCAGCCCTGAAAACTGCGCGACCGTGAGCGTCTGAACGTCCGGGAGGACTGTGGGGCCAAAACAAGTGAATTCTCATCCTTTTAGCAAAAAAGTGAAATTTTAAAAGTCTCGTCAGGGCCCCGGTGGCATGCGAGCCCCTCCTCCCCTCGCCGGGCGGGCGGGCGGGCGGCTGCTTCCTCAAACCCTGGCGAGAGGTTTGTCTGAGCCCTTGGTGGCCCGGGGGCTCCGGGCGAAGCTTTTAGAGAAAACGCCAGCTTTTTGCCCATTTCCCACCAGAGTGTGGTCCAAACCGAGCCCTCGGTCCCGACCTGTAGTTCTCATCCTCATTTGCTTTGGAAATTCTCACGCGGCCACCACCCTTCCTGGGTGACAGGGGAGGGGAGGACTCGGGGAGACGAAAATACCCGCTCAGCAACCATGCAAATGCGCGATCTGGAGGAAGCGAGGCGAGCGGGCGGGCGGGGCGGCCGCGCCAGGGCCGGGTCTCGGCTCGCTCCGGCCCCCGGGGGGGCACGGTCGGCAGCTCCGTCCCGGCCCCGGGTTCGGTCTCGTCCGTTCCCGAGTGTGGCCCCTGCGCGGATGTTTAATCCCCCTCTCCGCGATGTCGCGTCTGAGCTGAGGTTGTACCTTTTGAAAGGACGTTAAGATTGGGTTTTTTTTTTGTTTTTTTGTTTTTGTAAAAATTCCAAATAAGTAAAAAGAGGAGAAAATTGCTCTTTGAGGTCTTGCTTGCTGGGATTCACTTTGAAGTCTTTTTTTTTTTGTTCAAGTTGCCATCACTTTCCTTTCCTCCAGCGCGGGCGGCAGCTTCCCCTGAGCACGTCCTGTTGTTGATTTACACTTTATGTCGCCACGGAGAGCGGAGGGCGGGGTGGGGGGGAGGCTGCCTTTTTGGGGTTTTTTTTTTAGCTGCAGCGAGGCCACGTTTTCACGTCGGTCCCCGCGGCGTGGGCTCTCAGCACAGAGAGCTGGTCGGGGCCCCACGAGGCTGCTGATCGTTGTCGAAAACGAACGACGAGGGGCGACCCCAATGGGGCGACAGCACGCGAACTGTCACCCATCAGAGCAAATTTCCCCTTAGGATGCCCCCGGGCGCGGTCGCACAGCGTTTCTGTCGGGCGCCAGGGGCCACGAGCACGGGGGAGCCATGAAAGCCCCAACCTGCGTCTCCCGTGGTGTCACCCACGAGCTGGACCGTGTTTTACTTTCGTTAGATCCGAGTCCAGCGTCTGCAGAAAATATTACCTTCGGGGGCGTCGAGCGTGCCTTGTGTCTTCTACAGACACCGGGAAGCGAGGCCCAAGGTGGGGGGGGGGTGTCAGGGCTCCACCTCGAACACACGCGCGAGGGAAACCGCATCCGGCCCCGCCGCGCGCAGCCTCTGGGCCCTGCCCCCGGCCTGTGGCCGCGGAGCCAGGGCTGGCTTCCCAGGCCCGAGGGGCGCCAGGGGCCGGTGGCCGCGCGAGGACGAGGACGCCGGCTGTCGCGGACGTGGCCGGGGCCTCCCCCCGACCCCCCCGGGCGGCAGCCACCCGCGTGGGCTTCGCTGCGTGCGTTGGGAGTCGCGGCGGCTGAGCCCGCTCCCCGCACACGAGTCTCCATTTCCCCACCTGAGCGAAGAGGACATGGCTCGGGCTGTCAGCCCACAGCACGGGGGCCACGCGGGTGCCAGACCCAGGCGATGCGGCGTCCGGTCTAGGTCCCGCCGCCCTCCGACGGAGCGATGTGGGGTGTGCGCGGGATTATCGGGTTTAAGGGTCCCCGGGAAGAACCTCGCGGCGACTGGAATGTAAAGGGCGTTTGGTCGGGGGACAGGCAAGGGGGGCCTCGGGCTCCCTCGGGCTCCGCAGAGCGAGAGGCTCCGGTCCGCTCGGCGGTCTGAGCTGGGTCCCTTCTCCGACCTGGGCCTCTCGGTGTCCTGTCGCCAAAGACACTGGCCCGAGTGAGGGAGGAACACGGAGGCTCCTGTGGTGCTCACGCGCGTGCGCGCGCACTAGGGATGCGTGTGTTACACACTCGTGACACACACACACGTACGTGTGTTTAGACACAGATAAGCGTGTGCTTGTCCCTGCCCCTCCTCCTTCCACTGGCCCCCCCACACCCGTCTCGGTCCTCGGGGCCTCAGTCCCCTCAGGGCGCCTCTCGTCATCCGCCCCTCGGAGCTCCTGGCCCCCACCTGCCCCTGCCCACGCTCGGTCGTTCCGTCTCCCACCTCCCCTCCTGAACGTCATCTCGCCTGACGTTGGCCATAATAATGCGACCCGGAGTGTAGGTTCGCCTGCTCCCCGGGTCCTACCGTCCTGCTTTTGGGAATCTCCGAAGTCGGTTCCGCCCTCTCCATCGCCCTCGCCACCCCCCGACGTCGCGCCCTTGTCGGTTTTCGGCTGGAGACTGGCAATCGGTTAGAAACCCGTCGGGAGTCCCATCCCTCCCTTCCCACCCTCAGAGCCTAAAGGTGGAACCTGGGGCGGGGTGGGGGAGGGGCACTGCGCCATCTGCACCCTCTGCAGTTTCTGCCCGAGCAAGGGGCAGCGCCAGCGGGCGGGGGCCGAGCCGGGGCCTTGTTCTCGTCCTCTCTGACGACGGGCTGGCAGGAGGGGCGCAGTCTCGACACCCACCCGCCTGCACCCCTCAGGGCCGCGAGGCCCCGGCAGGTCCCGCCTCCTCGCCCGTGTTCCCTTTGGTCGCTCCCGCCCCGGAAAGCACCCGCTTCGCTCCCCCTCTGCTCGGCCTTCGCGCACGCGCTTTCAGGCGGCGGCTGTGCTGGTTTCACTGCTGCCGTTCGGTCGACCGGTCAGCGTGCCACGGCCGAAGCCACGGCCCATGCCTGTTTGGCCACCGTCCGTTCTGCACCTTTTCCCTGGACCCTGAAAACCTGATGATTTAAAACAAAACAAAAGAAAAGTGCAGATTATAATAGTGGAGGAGAGGGGGGCAGGGGACAAAAACGACTTCAGAAGGAGAGGGCGAGAGGAGGGAGAAGCAAGAGACAAAAAAACAGGCAAAGCAGAGCGATGGAGGCGGGAAATTTTATCAGGATAATATGGCATCTGGGTCTAGATAGGATTTGCCTTTTTCCTTTATTATTTTTTAATTTATTATTATTTATTTTATTTATTTATTTATTTATTTATTTATTTATTTATTTTGCTATTTTCTTCTTTCATCTTCTTAACTTACCTCTTCTCTGGAAAGCTTCTTGGCGTCTTAAAAATCCGTAGTTCAGCAAACTTGTCCGCAGTTTTCCCTGGACCTACTCTCTGGCTGTGCCTGCTCACGGCGTTTCAGCTGCCGGGTCGGTTCTTCCGATTCAGACACGAGCGGGAAGAGCAGCGAGGACTGGGGGGACAGACCACTGGGGGGGGGGGGACAAGACGTTTAAATGGAGCCCGGTGCAGCCTGGCAGGGCCGGCCTGGGCCCCGATGCTCGCCCTGCGGGGCCGTCTCCGAGGGCCGAGGGAAGGTGGCACCCCCTACGCCCTGCTTCGTGTGCACAAGGACGACTGTGGGGTCTGGGCCTCGTCTCTTACCCGGTGGATTTGGTAATGGATTTCAGTCGGGGTGACCGGGCGCAGGGATGGGGAGTCAGGCTGAGCAGAGGTGTCGGGGGAGGGCACAGCAGTGCTGCGGACGGGGTCTGGAGTTGGGACCCCGTGCGCGTCGGCACCTGGGGCGGGAGAAAACATCCGTCTTCACGCAGACGTTCACGGGAATAATTCCGCGGGAGGAAACTGGGTTGGAAACGAACCTCAGTCTCAGCTTCGTCGGGATTTCCATCCGGTCTGGGCAGCTTTCTCAGCAGCGGGCGCCGTGCGCGGTGCCTGTCGCCCCAGGGCTGGCGCCACAGCGTTCGCACACGTGAAGGTGTGCAGAAGGGGACGGGAAAGGGGACAGGGAAACGTCGCGGGCCGCTCAGGCGGCCACGTGACGGGGCTGCTGCGTCCACGCGACCCTGCGATGCGCAGGAGCTCAAGGGTGGCCACTGTGGGGTCCGAGCGCAGGGCCCTGCCTGACGGAAGCCCCTGGCGTCTCCCGCCGCGCTCAGCTCCTCGCGGTGCCCCCACCGCGGCCCCGGCCAGGGCGACGCTCCCCCGCATCCCTCCCCCACGGCGTCCCGTGGGGTGGAGAGCGCGCCCACCCCCTGGTTTCCACCCCAAGTATGTTTCGACTCAACTAGGATGAAAAAACATACTTAACGAGGATGCGCCAACATCTATGCGTCTTCTCTGAGGATTTCACGGAAGAGGTTCTATGGGGCCAGTTGACTTTCCTGCGCATTTTCGTATCCAGCCTGAGCGCGTCGCGCCTGCTTGCTCTACTTTTATTTTTATTTTGCTCGACCAGCAGTCGACGAAGTCAGTTCTCCTTCAATTTTTGTAATTACTCCTACATTCATGGATAACTGTTAATCCCCATTATTTTGCCGAGTACAGCGTACGCCTCTGGGAATTCTCCATTCTGGTTATGATTTTGTAAACGTAACTCTACTCGGCAAACAACACAGATTTCAACTTCCAAAGAGGTTTTTCCTCTATTTAATCAGAAACACCATTTCTTAGGTGCCGTTTCAGCTCTTGCTAGTTTCTTTTCTTTTCTTTTTCTTTATTTTCCTTTTTTTCACTTTAATGTTACATAAAATGCAACACAATTTTTTGCTTTGGTGAGAAAATTATGACACAAATATTTTTTAGGTTGGGCATCATTAAGATTATTAATATTAGCATTATGTGGACGTTTCTATCGGTCAGGGGCCTTCCTTTTGCAGTCGAGCGCTCTCTGCGGTTTTGAGAGCTCGGGTGATTGATAGGGGACGGGAACTTCAGAACACGGGCAGGACTCCGGTCCAGGCGAGAATCGCTGTAGTTTAATGTTTTCGTCCGTTCACCGTTCCTCTGACGAATTCACACCCCTTATGCCAACTTCCTGCTCAACGGTGGAGCAACAAGTAAAGGGAAGACTCGCTGTAAGTGAAGAAGGTTCTGGAATAAGGGGTCAGACCGTCCCCTTTCGGCCTCTGCATTTAGGGGAAACACAAGCTGTGGGGAGGCCCACGTGGCGCTCACGCGGCCCCCCCAGATCCCTCTCTGCGGCCCCTCGGGGCCACCCCGGGACATCCGTCACGTCCCCTGTTGTAACTCGCCGTTCCCTAAAAGCGTCCGGTCTCCCTGCCCGCAGACGGCTGGCCACGCGCTTTCTCCCCCTCCGCGCCTGTCTTTAGCTGGGGATAGACCCCTCGTCTCCAGTTTTCTAAGTGACCATGGTCACTCGAGGCGACGGGAGGGATGCAGGGATGAACTACAGAGGCACCGGGAAGGCTCACGGGTCCGTTCCCCGGGTCAGCTGACCCGCTTCCTTGCTCATCGGCCGTTTCATCTCAGACGCTTCCTCTGCGTCTGAACACGTCTCTCCCGCAGGCTTCCGTGATCGTTCTGGAACCTTCGCCGAGTCGCGTAGGTTCTTTAATCCAGAAAGGTGGTCAGCGGGAGGAGGAACAGGCCCAGGGTCCATATTCGTTCCGGTTGGCTTGGTTCGCGATTTAGGCCGGAAGGTACAGGTTCACTGGGAGGGCAGGGTTAAGGCGGGCCCGCACCGCACCACGCGGACCAGTCCTCGCTTTTCCGACGTCTCCAGGTCACCCGCCGAGAAGAGAGCGCGTCGGGGGCGTGAGGGCCGAGATTCCATCCGGGGTCCTTCTGGCCGCTCGGGTCCTTTTCCCCGGGTTCCTCGGCCTTCTCAGTGGTCGCCCTGACGATCGGGCGACCGGAGACGTGACCTCACGGTGGTGGGTCGGTCCCAGCAAGACCGAAGGGAGCTTGATACTTCCTCCGAGGTCCTTTGTGTGACGTGCGCCTTGAGGCCCCGCCACCGGATCTGGCTGCCAGGCGGACCTCGGCACGCCGAGCCGCGGTCCTGTCCGGAGCGGGGCCTGTCAGCTAAGACCAGGTGTCCCTCCCGAAGAGCAAAGGGACATCCTTCACCGACTGGCCTCTCCTGCGGGAGCTGGCGGCACACGGACAGCGCAGGGGCGAGGGGTCGACAGAGCCCAGCGCCGCGTCCGTCCGAGCCGAGCTCCGCCACGGAGGGGACGGGTGCGCCCACCCGTGTCCTTGGACATTACGTAAAGGGAAAGCCAGGGAATGGTTTGCCAGCGTTTTAGCGTTTTTTTTCCCTGTTGAAGCGCAAGGGAAGTAATTTGACCTTTGTTCAGCTCTTTGATCTCATTCCAGGAAGCGCAGACGCCAGATCCCCTTTCCGCGGGCACCCAAGAGGCCTGCGAGGCGGAGCAGGCGGGAGCCGGCGCGCAGGTTTCCCCTGCGAAGGCGCCCGGCTCGGCCCGAGGAAAGAGGAGACGCAGACGCCCTTGCTGCTGGGTCGTCTGACGAGTGCGGGTGGGTGGCCGGATGAGCGGGGGCGGACGCTCCACTTTCGCTTCTCAGGCTTCGGTCTTCGAATCCCCTCCTGACGCCTCAACACGGCCGCTCGCTCAGTCCCCACAAACTCGGCGTCTTTCCACTTTCCAGTGACCTGCGCTTTCGTTCTCCGAACGTACTTGCTGGTCCTTTGGCAGGATCAGGGACACCAGGGCTGAGAAAGGCCGCGGTTCCGCGTTTGGGCCGGGGGAGGAAGTGACGCATGAGGGAAGTGGATGAGCAAGAGGGGAGGCCGGGGAGCCGACGAGGTAGCTCTAAGAGAAGGTTCTGGAAATGCCGGCGGCGCCCCGGAGGCCTCCCTCCAGAGCCCGGCAGGCCTGGCCTTGCGTCGCGCCTGGGCCCCGCTGAACCGTCCCAGCTCCGACGCACTCCGCGCCGCCCTCGAATCCTGGTCCGTGCGTGGGAACATCACCCCCCATTAAACGAGGTGACGTCCTCGTCCATCCCACTGCTGCTTCTAGAGCTCCTGCCACGAGCAGGAGCCGTCCACAGCGAGACGTGGTGGGCGGGGAGGCAGACAGGGCCCCCGCTCCCGCGGAGCTCGCACCTTAGCGAGAGGGAATAGAATAATGAACGAAAACCCTGAGTAAGATGCTTTCAGATGCTGACGCGCGCTGTGGGGTGAAGCAGCGGGACAGGACAGAGGCGGGCGGCCTGGGGGTCGACGACCCTTCCTTCAGGTGCCCACGGACGGCCCCTCCCACAGTGTCACCGAGCCACTTGTTGGCGGCTAGAGCGCAGATCCGGGTGCAGAGGGACTGGCAGGAACAAAACCCCGAAGACAGCAAAAAGAAAAAAAAAAAGAAAAAAAATTGGCGGGTTTGGGGCCGAGAATAGAGGCGGCGCCCGTGGGCCGGGGGCAGAGGCCCAGTCGTGCGTGGTGGCGGGAGCCGGAGTGGCCAGCGCAGGGAGGGGGCTGATGGGCCCTGCTGGACGTGACTGTGACCTTGAGTGTCATGGGAAGAAGCCACCTGGGACGGCTCAGCAGGGACCGGCCTGGTTTTCCTTCTCTGCCGAGGCGACCCCCCCGGGCAGAGACAGGTGGGGAGGGGGTCCAAAGCTGGAGACCAGCGAGGCGCGGGGGCTGGGAGGGGCGGGGGCGGCACGGACAGAGCGTCGGCGGGGCAGGTGGAGGGAGGACAGACTGACGCGGCGGGAAGTCGCTGCGCGGAGGCGAAGCCGGAAGCTGCGCGAGTGACTCATTTTTTTTGTTGTTTTTTTCTCCTCAACGAGGAACTGAGACGAGAAACGCCCCGGTTAGGGCCGGGCCGTGCAGAGTCCCGTGTCGTCCACGCTGATGTGTGAATTCTCACTCGACTCAATCGTCCGGGGCTAAGCGGGGTCCCGACTGGGGCCTCCGTGGGGCCTGACGCCAAGGACCTGAGCGTGACGCCGGGAGGGGGCAGACAGGTGGCGTGCGGAGAGCCCGGCCCTGACCCCGCGCCCTTCGCAGGGGGAGGGCGGGCGGGGAGCCAGGAGAGGGAGGAAAACACTTTGCTGGGGAGGCTGAAGGCGGCGGCAGGCGGGACGGGCTTGGCATGCCTGCCGGGGGGTAGGAGAGAACCCGGTCACTTCCACGCGGGACCCGCGGTCACATTCCTCCTTGGAGGGCGGCCGAGGCAGTGATGGTGAGCACGCGGGTTAGTGTCCGGCGTCCCCTTGCAGGTCCTCGCAAACGTAAACAAGGACTTTGTGGCAGAATTTGGAAAAAGTAAATATCCTTATCTACAAATCTATAAATAAATGTCCACCTTGTGACTTTAGCTATTAACAAGGGACTTTCACGAAAGCCACGCGAGCTGTGCTGAGAGACTCGCTGGAAATTGAACCGAGAGTGTCTGCGGGAGAAAATGCTCTGCGGAGCCCCCGGCAGGTGTCTGGTCGGGAGCCACGTCGATGAAAACGGTTTCAACGCTGCTGAAGCCCACCCTGGGCGGGTCGGGGGGCCGCTGAGAGTCCAGCCGTCACGTAAAAGGCGCATTTCCCGGTGCACACGTCGACCCTCCGCGCCTCCGGGAAATTCGGGACGTCGCCGGGCTCACCAGACCCGCTCGGCAGAGCCCGGTGGGTTAATAACCCGCCGCAGACAGCGGCGATTTGTTCTCGCGGGGACACCGGGACGTAAAGCTTTAATGTCAGGCCCGCGAGGTTCCCTACCGGACGTGTGCGTTTAGGGCAACTGCTTTTATGGGAACTGGTGGTTCGTTAGCGAGGGACACAGCCACGAAGCGAGCGTTACCTGGAGATGCGGTCACGCTGAGCGTAGGCGCGCGGGTCCGAGTGAAGTCCGCTCGGACGTGTCTGCAACGTGAGCAGATGCGCTCGCTCGTTCCCCAGGAGCGACCTTCAAATGCGCCGATAACCATGTCCCAGGAAGGAGCCGTGGGCGTGATTTTCCTCGCTCTGGTGCTGAGTGCGGAACCTGAGCGTGGAGGGGGGAGGGAAGCGACGCTGAGCCCGTCCCTCTTGGATTCCGTCGTCCATCACGACGGACAAATCACTCTAGAGAGAGGGAGGGAGAGAGGGGGGTGGGGGCCGGGAAGGAAGGGGTGACAGAAGGGGACCCATTTGCGGCCGACGGTCCCTGTAGTTTGGGAACGAGATGGTCACACGCTGGAAGCTGCCCCCGTGGACCAGGAGGCCCACCTTGCTGCCAGGCGGGAGACTCCTGCTGCGTGTGAGCAGTCGGGAGGTAAAAGCCTCACGAACCTAAGTGGTCCACGTTGAGTCGGGTTAGCCCCGACTGTCAGCAAGTGGCACTTTCTGGGGGGCCCATCGTTTCGAGGATGAAGTTCAAGCGAAGAGAATCAGTTTTCCTCCCCGTGAGAGAGAGAGGGGGCCGATCGCGGCAACGCGCAGCCCCGTGATGCCGCCCGGACACGGGGTCCCGTTAGAGCTAATGGAACCCACAGGTCCAAGTCCGGGTCCAGGAACGAGAGCTCCTTGCGCGGAGGAGGATGACAGGCGTTTTCGGGGTGACCCCGCCGCCGAGGCCTTTGAAATCGAAGACCGTGGTGTCCATGAGGCTAGGAGGTGGTGTCGCCTTGCGGGCGGCCGGGAGGTGTGGATGAGACAGGCCTGCACGGCCGGGAGATCAAAGCCGGGGGAAGCTCGCGATTCCGGGAGTGAGGCGAGCGCGGTCCAGGGGGAGCACCTCAGAGACGGGGAAACGAGGCGTGAAAATGCCTCCAGCTGTCGAAGGTGAGATCCGGGCCAGGCCTGCCACCTTCTCCCTTTGCAAAGCGCCGTCACCTGAGGATGCCGCCTGTCGGCGCCCCTTGGACCGCACGTGTTCTTCCCGTCCGTTCCAATCGAATGCACGATGTTCGGACCCCGCGGTGACTGCGGGCACTCGCACTGGAACGTCTCGTCTTGAGCCGAACGGTCAGGAGGACACGTCCCAGGGTCAGAAGGTGGCTACAGGCGACGAGCGCGGCGGCGCTGCCCAGGGCGTCCTTGCACCCTGGAGCGTCTGGGAGGCGGCGGAGGGAGGGCGCAGGCCCCGTCCCGGCCATCACGCCGGGCTCTCCCTTCGGCCTTTCACTGGGGGGGCCGGGATTCACGTTGAAATCTCGGTTACAAACACGGGAGACGGCTCCCCCGTTGGCGTACGAAGCCACGTACAGACACGGGGCTGTCCAGCGGCCGGCGGCGGGCTCCGGGTTGCGGTTACGCTTGTCCTCGGTCTGTTAGCGGAGCCGTGTTCGCTGACGAGCTCACGGACTAGGGCAAAGGACGGCTCCGCAGAAGCCAGGGGGCTTATCGCAGATTTATCTCTCCTAAAGAGTCACCTTCACATTTAAATCAAAACACGTGCGTCAGGGCGTTCCCGGCGAAGAGACGCACGTGCCTTTTACCTCCGTTTACCCGTCATGACATTCCACGTTTCGTTGGGAAAACGGTGACCATTTCGTCAACACAAACGTGAAGCTTAATTGATTTTTAAAAAACCTATTTCGGCTTTGCTCGTCCGCGAATTCCCTCGGACGCGTCACGGCTCCCCGGCCGGCCTGTCGCTCTGGCCTCTGCTGGGCGGGGCGGGCACCTGCCCTCGGCGGGGCGGGCAGCATTTCCTGCCGCCGGCTTCTCCAGGATCCTCGCTCGGACGCACGCTCCGGCGAACAACGCTGACGCGACTGTCCTCGCTGCTCGTCTAACGCGGAATGAGGTGCGGACCCTTCGGCGGCCTTTTCCGCTAAGTACGGCTCCACCCCCCTTAAAAACAACCCCGAGGGCCCCCTCCCCGGGGTCAGACCCGCGGACCTTCCTCGCTAAGCCCCATCGAAACGTTGGAAACGTCCGGAGCTGGGCACGAGCGGGGGCCCATGGGTCAGGTGAAGGCCCTTTTCCGTGTGAAAGAAGCAGAATGGTGGCTGCGTGAGAAGCTTCAGGTGGCGGAGCCCAGCGACCGGCCACCTCACGCCCTGTCTTCTTGTTCTGAAACGAGGGGAGACGTCGGGGTGACCCCGGCCTGGGGCTCGCTGCCCGTGCCCTGTCCGTGTGTCTGGCCTCCCGCCCTCCAGCTGCGGCGGCTGATCCCACCGACTTCCGTCTCAGCGCTGTCGCGCGCTCCAGGGCACGCGGGGCCCTCTCCGGCGCGGACGCCCAGGGTTAACATGGAAAATCTAAACGCCCCATCGGTTTTATCGGTTTTCGTTTCCACGACATCAGCATTTCTAAGACTGAGTTTCAGACCCGGGGGGACCCGGGGGAGCCTCTACCCGGGACACGTGCCGAAGGGCAGCACCTTCCAGCCAAGTCGGCCGGTGGGGACAGCGCTCGGCCGTGCACGAGCCGAGTCGCTGTTACTCTCACGGCCCTCGCGTTGCCCGTGCGTCGTCAGGGCGAGTCGACGTGCCCACGGGGTGTCACAGGGCCCGGAGGACGTGTGTCCCCATTAAAATGCCGGACCCGAGCACGTCCATCCTGTCCCTCTGTCTCTGGGTGACGCGTCTGACGTCGATTCTCTTCTCCGCTGCCTACGGAGCGTCAAGCGTGGCTCGAGACTCTGCTTTGTCTGGGTTTTTGGGGTTTTTTTGAATCGTCAGCCGTATTTCCTGCTTTTATTTGGGTTAAACTTCCTAGAGAAGAAGTCAAAGCAGAGCGGGCGGGGATTAGGTAATTCGGAGACTCCTGTAACGCAGCGTTCACAGAACAACACAGTTTTCCAGGAAAAAGGCACCCTCGGGGTCATCCGTTTTCTCTCGTCCGTTTTGCAAATGGGAAAACCAGAAGTGCAGCCGCCTGACGCCGGAAACGGGGCATCTGGCCCAGAACCCTCCGGGAGGTCACAAGGCCCCTGCCCACTTGCCTGGCGTGGTCAGGTGACTGCCGGCCCCGACGTTCGGGGGCAAACGCGGATGCCGCCTCCGTCACCAACGCCTTTCGCCAGACCCGGGTTCCGGCCTGTGGCACGGGGTCCACCCTGGGTGGGGTCGTGTCACGCCCGCGTGGAGGTGTACTTTGGGGTCTAGGATGAACGCCTCGGCGCATCTCTCCCTGGGAGAGTTTACACGGACCCCCACGGCCTCTGGCGGGCGGAACGGGCCCTCCCCTCCTCCGACAGTTGATAATCCGTCTCTCAGGGAATCTCGTTCCTCCGGGGTGACTCGCTGACCGACGAGCCACGGGACAGAGAACGTTTTCTGATCCCGAACGCTGTCACCCGGTCCCTGGGCCTTCGACGTGCTCTCAGGAGAGAGGCCCAGCCTCACAGGCCGCGCTCCGTTCCGTTCTGAACGGGGTCGACCCGGTGGCTGCATTTCTCCCCGCCCCAGGATGGGGAAGTTGTGGACAAGCGGCCGAGAGACTCGGGGTCTCTGTAGGCGTCCAGCGAAAAATCCCGCCTGTGCCCGGACGAACGCGCCGCTTTCGTGGGGGAAAACACACGACAGCTGTCACTTGGAAGGACAACGGCGTTCTCGCTCTGAGCTCCCTTGCCACTTCTGTGTTCGGACCGCCCGGAAGCAGAAGTTGCGACAGGCCGTGAGAAAGCGCGCCCCGCTGGTCCTCGCGCCGCCCACCCGCACGGAAACCCCAGCAGCGAGGCAGGAAAGTCCAGCGTTGCTCAACGTCCCGCTCCCTGCCTCGTCCCCCCGCGGGCGGCCCGTTACCTGCCGCAGGTGCCTGCCTGCACCCCGAGCTCCTGCCCCCCCACCCCCCGGGTCCGGGTCCCGCCCTCGGCTTCCTGTCCCCGCCGGCTCGCCCGGCCCACCCCGGGGGCGTCTAATCCCAGTGGGGCGCTCGGGGACCCAGCCTCGGGGGTCGCACCCCCCCAAGGGGCTGTTTTCGCTCTGGCAGGTGCGAGGACCTGCAGCCGGCCCCAGCCCGCGGGGCCCTGGGGACGTCCTCCCGGGCCCTGTCTCCCGCAGGGCGGGCCGGTCCTCACACCCTCGTCTCCGGCTCAGTCTCTCCCCACGGGCCCTCCTCAGGGCGGGACTTTTACTTGTTCCCTTTTGGCTCCTCGGCGCCCGACGCGACAGAGAGCTTCTGCCTGCCACTCCTGCCCGCTCCTGTCCCCTCAGCCCCCGCCATGGGGTTGGCCCCGGGCGTTCGTGACCCGGGAGACTGAGTGGAAACTCTCTCTGTCCCTCCCTCTCTCTCTCACACACACACTTGTATGGCCATTGTCCCCGTTCCTCTTAGGCCAGTTTCCGGAGAGTTCTAGCCAGCAGTGAGAGGCAGGCGTCTGCCTTTGCGGTGGTGACAGAAAAGGTCACTTTCTTCCCAGACAGGATTTTCCAAAGGAACTTTTTATTTATTTATTTATTTATTTATTTATTTATTTATTTATTAAGTCTCAGGGATGAACGTCCAGTTAGGGGCCAAGTGAGAGGGGCGCGATCCGATTTCCCTCGGGTCGGGAACTAGAGGCGAGCGGGGTGGACCGCTGGGGACGCCGGGGCCTGAGGCAGTGTCCGCGTGGGCCTGAGCCTCTGGGAGGGACACACGGGCCCCTGCGCGTGGCCCTCTGCCGCGTCCTCTTGCCTGTCACCGCCGGACGCGCACTGCGTCCCGGCAGCGACTCGCTCGGTGAGTAGACGCGCGCGGCGACCCCGCGCACCGTAACCAGGGCACCGGGGACCCCCGAGCGCGGCATCAGGCAGGGGTGATGGGGACACGTGACGCCCAGGGGACCGCGCGGCTGGGCGGGGCGTCTGAGGGGCAGACCTGCGCGTTCCGTCCCGGCCCAGCGTGGTCCCGAGGGATGTTCTGGTGACTTTCCCCGTGGACCCGGCTCACGGGTTTTCAGGGAAAGCAGACTCTTCTGTCATTTTTTTAAAAAATGGACATCGTTAGGCGAAAGCCGTCGTCCGCAGACGCGGGACCGTTCCTCTGAGACGGGGTCGTCCACGGAAATTTCCGTCTGAAGCCAGGAGCGCGGCCCGTCCTCACGGCATGTTAGCAGTGGCCCCGGCGAGGGACGTCCCCGCTTCCGTCCGGCGAGTGGCCCGTCCCGTCCCGTCCCGTCCCGTCCCCGCCAGAGCTCAGGGCCGCCGTTGTCGCGCCCGTGCTGGTCCTGCAGGCTGGACGCGCGGTCCCCGAAGCTTCCGCTCGGCGTCTGGTCTGACCGGGGTCGTGCGTGCGCTTCCGCCGCGCCCTTGTCCCCATTTGCATGTCTCCCGGGTCGGCGGCGGCGGCATCTTCTCCTTCTGCGGCTCGCGCTGGCCACGTGCTTCGCCCGTTTCTCCCTTCCCGGCTGCGGGAAGAGGAAGGGCGCCGTCTGCTCAGGGTCCTCACAGAGGAAGGACCAGGGGCGAGGGGCGGTGACGGGGAGTCAGCTGAGGCCCGGTTAGAGGAGGAACCTGTGCCTTCCGCCGCCTCTCCCCTGTGCGCCCCGACTCTCAGCTAACTATCCGTCTGGGAAGCTCAGGGAGACCTGCGGGGCCACCCTGACCACCCGCCCCACAGGCGGGCCCCCCGAGGACCTCCAGGTGCCCTTGGCAGTGCGTCCTCGGGCCGCACGACACCCTCCCGGAGCCCGGCCCCTGACGTCAGCATCCCTGGCGCGGAGGTTCTTCTCGTTTTGCTTCACCCCAAAGCGTTCACCCCTAACCCCGGGCCTACCTGCTGACCTTCTCGGCGGCCCCGTAAGACCAACGTCCCCACTTCGGGCCCCGTTCGGTCCCCTTGGCTGGAGAACGCACACTCCGAGCTGACGGAAGCCCTGGAGGCCACAGCGACCGAGGCCTTTACCGGGCTTTGCCATAATTTCTGCTGCTCGAAGGCTCCCCAAAGCCCACTTTTTTTTTTTTTTACAATAAAAGCCCGGTTTGGGGTTCGCCGCTTAAATGGTCTGAGACCTGCGGTTTCACCGTCGCCTGCAGCCTGGCTGAAACCGGCGGTTCTCAAACATTTCGGCCTTAGGAACCCTTCTTGACCAAAGTCTCTCAAAACGAAAAGAAACCCCGTTCTCAAGCGTAACGACGGGCCCCGAAGAGTTTTTCCGTTCGTGAGGCATAGCTACGCGTCCCCTGCTGGTCACCAGCACCGAGAAGTTAAAAATACTCGTTCACTCTCCACTCGATCACGGCCCGTCCGGGCCGGGCCGCGTGAATGGCGCGGGGAGGGAGGGACGAGCGCCCGCGGCGGACGAGGCGTGAGCATCGCACAGCTCGCGCCGCCGTCGGTCTCGGTGGAAGTCGGTGCCGCTTTCGTCCGCCCCGTGAGCTTGTCCGTCCCGGCCAGCGGGGCGGCGGCCGGCCGTGGGAAAAGGGAACAGGCGGCCTTCCCAGAGGCGAGAGGGAACTGCCCGGGCGGCAGCAGGTTTGCGGGACGCGGCCGCTCGAGGTGGACCCCGCCGGGACCGCCGAGAGCTTGACGCCCGCAGAAATGGCCGCGTCGGCCGAGGGGCGCGTGCAGCCGCCACGTGTGTGGAGCCCCCGGCCCCGAGCTGCGCTCCGGAGACCGGGGGTCGTCAGACGTGGCGTTTGCATGACCTCCGGGGCCCGATGTGGGGAACAGCCGGGTTTTCGTTTGTTTATTGTTCGTTTGTCTTTGGTTTTGTCCACGGACAGTTTCGTAGGCGTCGTGGCCCCTGATGGCGGAGTCTCACGTCGCAGAGCGGCCTTTAGTGCTGTTCCGGGGACGCTTTGGGCAAGTGTAGGAAGCTCCAGATCCGGCATGGCCGCCCCATCCCGTCCGGCACGTTTGCCTCCAGCGTGGGCGCGTGGCCCAGCGACGGGCTGTTTGGGAACGAGAGCGTCGGGTCCCCTCGGAGGCCCCGGGCCCCTGAGAGCCCCCCGCTGTGGCCGGGGACGGGGTCTCCCTCCGCTGGCCTCGTGGGCTCCGTCCTCACCTGCCCCCGGGCCGTCCCGCATCGGCCCCTGTCCCCCCGGGGCGTCCCGCATCGGCCTCTGTCCCCCCAGGGCGTCCCGCATCGGCCTCTGTCCCCCCACGGCATCCCGCATCGGCCTCTGTCCCCCCAGGGCGTCCCGCATCGGCCCCTGTCCCCCCACAGCGTCCCGCATCAGCCCCTTCTTGCCCGTCGACGGGGTCCAGGACCAGGAGAGACGGGGAACCCGCCGCCTCGGTCCCCTCCGGGCTGACGCGTTGAGGGGCCGCTCATGAGAACTTCGGGTCTCCCCGCTGGGACAGCATCTTCTGAATCCGAATGGAGCGGGGCCAGCGTGAGGGGGGCGGTTCTGGAGCTTTCCCGCAGCCTTCGAGGGCAGGGTGGCGCCTCGCTGGACCGCCGTGTGCCCTGGGGGAGCGCGAGGTGGAGGGCGGAAACCGTCCCGCGAGCCGAGGGCTGTCTTCGGGGCAGACCGGACACTTCCCCGGGGACGTGCTCCTGGACGCCGTGGATTCGTCCCCGTCTGTCCCTGTAGGGTCAGTGCGACCTCGCTCGAACACGGGTGAGGTCAGAACCCTCCAGCACGGCCCCGCGAGGCCAGCGGGAGAAACGCGATCTCCAGAGGTTCGGATAAAGGGGAGCCGCGCGGCTCGACCTGGTCCGCGGGGAATGTAGTTCCTGGTGAGCGAGAGGCGCGCGGGGGCCGCGAGCAGCGCAGCCCACGTCCGCGTCGCTTTCCTGCCATCGTGGCCGGGGCTTCGGCCCCCGCGCCGGGCACCTCACGCGTCTCGACGGCCGCCGTGCGTCCCACCTTTCACGTGTGCTCCGGCGAGGGGAGAGGGCCGGAGTGGCAGGAGGGTTCCCTGGTGACCTTCGACTTCATCCTGTTTGTCCGTTCAGGGACGGGAACCTCCCCCCGAGGCCTCGTCCCCACTCAGGGACCAGAAACGTCCCCGGGGCCGTCGGGCGGCATCGCTGGCGACAGCGAAGCCTGGGCCGCTCCTCCCTGCCTCCCTTCGCTCGCTCACTCCTCCGGCTCTTACTGGACCCGCACGCGGGGGAGGGCGCGGGAAGAACAAGTCGCGCTCTCTGTCCCGGAACCTGCCCCCTACAGCCACGGGGCCAGACACGCAGACGCGCACGAAGCCCGCGGCGCCCGCCGCTCCCGGACACGCAGAGAGAGCGGGTGCGGGTGGGGAACAGGTCGCGGGGGGCGCGGGAAGGGCTGCCCTGGGCCTCTGCAGAGCGGGGGACACGGGGGCTGGAACGCGCCGGTGTCGGGGGTGCGGGCGGCGCCCAGGAGGGGCGCGGGGGCCGGAGCACAGAGTCCCGTTTGCGAGGAGGCACTCGGGGCCGCTTTTCCTCCCATGGGATCTTCCGTGGGGTTTTCTCCCGGCCTCGCTCCGCACCGTGAGCGAATCCCGTTCCCCTCCCGCCCGGGGCGGGCCCCTCGCGTGGCCTCCTGCGAGGCCGCGCTCACTTCTCCGTCCCCACGGAAGTCACGCAGGCCCCGGCTCTGCCGTGTGAAGGGCAAACACCCCTGTTCCCCAGAGTCGACCTCGGCCGTGAAAAAGAGGAAAAAAAGAGGAAAAAAAAACCAACAAAGCAATGAGCCTGGAGTCCGGCCCGGGGGGCAGCTCGTCGTCCCCGGGCGGCCTGGGCAGACGTGGGGCCGCGCCCCGGTGCCATGGCGACCCGTTGCCCCATCCAGAAGCCCTGCGCGCGCGGAACCGCGCGAGCTGCAGCCCTTCCTCTCCCCCTGCCCCCAGGTCGCGGAGGGAGAAAAACAGAAGCGCAGCGGGACGGGAAACCGCGGGCCCAGCCCTGCACGGGCCCTGGGCTCGGCTCGGCGTGGGCCGCAGCTCCTGCCGCGAGGCCCGGCTTCCCGCCCCGCGCCGGGGCCCGGGGTCCAGCCCGGCTTCTGCTCGGCCTCCCCGCGGGTCGGGACCCGCGTCGGCCCCCGCGCCCCTCGCCGGCTTCCGGGCACCTTGGGCGGGGTCCGAGGGGTGGGGCACCGGGGGCCAGGGGCACCCCCGTGTCCCGTTCTGTTCCAGGGCGTGTGAGTGAGGAGAGCGGCTGCGTCTGTTCCCGTCCTGGAGGACCTGGTGACCTTTCCGACGGACAAGCTGCTTCCCCGAGGTCGCCTCAGGGCTGTTCGCACCCCCCACCCCACACCCCACACTTGTCCTCTGAGCCTAAAGCCTCTTTCACAGGCATCTGCGGGCGATTTGCACTTTTTAAAAACGAGTTTCGAGTGCGACTTCCTCCGGAACCCGCTCAGGGCCGGGCCTCGCGGGGACTTCTCGCCCTGGGGCTGGGCGTGCCGAGGAGACTCTTCTCTGACGGCAGCGCCCCCCCCCGCCCGGTGAGCTCCTCGGAGCTGGGCAGGTGGGCATCGGATCGCCCTGCGCGGGTCCGTTCGTTCTCAGGCCGTCGTCCGCGACACGCAGGCAGTGCCGCCTGCTTTGTAGGGTTTCTGTGACGATGAGGCGAAGCCGCGTGTGACGTTATGGATTATTGATCGTGGCACCGTCCTCAGGACGTTGCTGGAACAGTCTCGGCACCGGAGCAAGCGTCCTGGGCGATGCCGAAAGGTTCTCCGACATCTGTGGGGGCCACAGCCCCACTGCCCCGTGTGGGCCGGAAAGGCGTGTAGCTCGTCCGCGCTCAGGCCCCCCATCTGTCGGGGGAAATCCACGTCCGCGTTGAAACCCTGCGTTTCCGTGCGCGTCAGAGCCCCGAAGTCGCCTCCTGGGGGTCCGCGGGGACCGATTTTTCCGCGGAGTTTTCTGGGCGTCGTCGCGGGATAAGGGCGTCCCCACGAGGCAGACTGTCCTTGGCCGACCGGCTACGAAACTCCTCCAAGTCTCCGTTCCGTCCCCCGTAAACCAGGAAAACTAGCTGCCGCCTCGTGGGCCTGTGGGGACGCAGAAACGTGAGCAGGGACGTACGTCGCGCCTGACGCGTCACGAGACTCACCCCACGGTCGCGTCGTCGCCATCAAAGTGACCGTCATGTCAGCGTTCCCACCGCTGTCCTCGTCGAGCCGTTCGCAGGCCGCAGGGACACCGCGGCAGCATCGTGTACGGGGCGGGGGGGGCTGCTTTCCGGGCTCCTCTGCGATCCACGTCCCACCTTGTCGCCCGCACGAGTGCTCGCTCCCCCAGAACGTTCGCATCGGGTGGGGTTTGCTGTCGGGGACCATCCCGGGCCGACGGAGCAGGGAGACGCACAGCCTCCGTTTTCTCTCTGTGCCGGGTCAGCCGCTGTCGGGAAAACCGCGCGTCCGTCTCCGCCGCCCCCCCTGTGTCTCAATCCGCCTTTTCTGTCCTTGGGTCCGTTCCCTCCTGGGGGTGAGGTGGCGGGAACGGGCGGCACCTGAAGCGGGAGAGGGTCTCCCGAATGCCACGCCCGCGCCGCTGCTGCCCGGTTTTTATTTCTGACGACGGCTGTGACGTCAAGGTGGCCGCGCGTGGGGGTCGCTTCGGCGTCTCGAGTGGCACAAGCCGCAGGTCGAGAAGGGGAAATTCGGGGACGACGCGGGTGTGGGCGGACCGCGGCTCTGAAGGGCGCGCGTTCGGATCCGCGTCCTCGCGTGGGGCGTCCGCTGGTGATGCTCTCGGGCGGGCTTGGCGGGAGGGGGATGCCTGGCGGGAGGAGGGTGCCGCCTGCGCGCGGGCTGGAGATCCCTGGTGCTTTGTTGCCACCTGCTGGGAAGCCGCTGAATATCCCTTTGTCCGGATAGAAGCCCAGGCGCTTCCCTTAAAAAAGGAAAATAAGTAAAGTGGGCGGCGCGGTCCCCAGGCACGCGCGAGGGTGGCGCGGGGAAAGGCGAAGCGTGTGCCGCGTCCGGCCCCTCCCGGGCAGCGTCTCCTTTCCCGCCGGCTCCCCTGCCCCGGCCGTGCCTTCTCACACCCTGTTTCCGTTCCGCCACGAGCTTTCCTGCTCCGACGGCTGCGTCTCCCCCGGTGGCACACGCGGGCCCGCGGCCCCCACAGTCCACGCGTCTAGACCGTGTCGCTGGGCACCCGGCCCCGCGCAGCCCGGCGTTCGGTAGGAAACCGTGACCTGCGCGGACGCGCCTTTGGGGAAAACCTCCCGAGAGCCTTCCCGGGGCCGTGGGCGGGTTCGAACCGGACTCCAGCGGCTCTTTTCCTGCGATCGCTTTTCTTACTTCACCGAGGGAAACGGTACCCAAATCGGGAAACTGCCGCTTCGCCAGCGCCGCCAGCGGGCGTGTGCGTGTGCGCCGATCCGCGCGGCGTCCGTGCGGAAACGCGATCGTTCCTAAGAGATGCTTTTTCCTTCTTTTGCAGGAGGAGACGGTGTCCTGGCCAGTTCCACTCCCGGTAAGGATGACCTTTTGCGTTTTGTATATTTTATCTCTTGTTGCTACGTTTGCATAGTTAACGCCGATAAAACCTCCCGCCACCGAGCGGACTCGTCGTGTGCGGACAAACTTGGTCACTGCGCACCGTCCCGACGTTCGCTCGCTCTTCGCGTTGCTGCCCGTGGGGGACACGGTGTGCCGGTGCCTGAGCACGCCGCGCCTTATCCGTGTGTCGCCGCACGTCAAGGGCAGAGCACGCCGCGCCTTATCCGTGTGTCGCCGCACGTCAAGGGCGGAGCCCGCTGCGCCTTATCCGTGTGTCGCCGCACGTCAAGGGCGGCTTTTCTTCCACAACATCCGCCGCGTGCAGGGTTCCCGCCTCCTTTTAAATTTTAGCGCCACAAAGCAATCGATCTACGCCGCCTCAGGGACGTTGCGGTTAAAATAAGGGCTGAGAGGGGAGAAGTGCAGGTTTCGGGACACGTCTGTGTCCACACACACGTGTGCACGTGCGTCTGCGCGTCGTCCTTCGGGAGAAAGGCTTCGAGGCGAAGACGTTGTGTGATCGTCATTCCCGAGCCCCACGGGCCGCCCCCACGGATATCCTAGTCCCGAGATAAATTTAGACATAAACTCACGCCACACGCAACGCACGAGAGACGCACCAGGCGGCCCTCGGCGCATGAGATCCCGTCGCGAGGCGCGACCGTCGTGGAGCGCGCGGTGCCGGTTCCCTGGCCCGTCGCGGGGCGGACGCGCACGCCCGGAGGTAAGTGGCGCCGGCAGGTGGTGCTGGCTCCTCGTCAGGACGCGCGGCCCTAACGAGGCCCTTCTGAGCGCCCTGAGAGCGGGGTCCTTAGAGGAGTCGTCGTCGGAAGGAAACGAGCAAAGGGTGACGGAGCACTCCCGGGTCCGCACGAGAAGCTCGTTCCTCCGTTAAAAACAATCATCGCCGTCGGGCACTGGAGTTTGCAGTTGTGTGGCACGGCGGGCGGGTTCGCAGATCTACGAAGGGCGCGACTCGGGGGGGACGGTGACCGGCTTGCGCCACGTCCACACGTGCGGCGGGGCCGCCCCTCCGGGCGCGCATCCTCCGGGCCCGACCCCGGCTGCCTCCGCAGGACGGGGCTGGGAGCGGGATGGGGGGGGGTTAAAGTGTTAGACGGCTTCCCGAGTCGCCACCCGCCCTGCGCCGACCCTCCCCTCACGAGCCCCCACGTGACGGAGCCAGGCACGTTCAGTCGTGTCCCCACACGCAGAGGAGATCGCTCTCTCCTGCGGGGACAGCGGGGCCTCCTCCCCCGAGGGGTCCGGGCCGGTGCGGGGTTGGCGCCGGGCGAGCGGTTCCTGATCCTAAATTACGTTCTGATTCCTGGAACTGCGCTTCGGGCGTGGGCGAGAGAACGCAGGCTTCTGGGAAGACGCTCTTCGTCCGCCCCGGTCTGGGTGTGCGCGGCGGGAAGCCAGCTCTAGGGACGTGCGTCCTCGCAATGGGATGACCGCGCCATCCTGTGAGGCGCTTGAGGGGCCTTCCTCCTCGTCTCTGCAATTCAAAGCTGAGTTGGAGGGGGTGAGGAAGGGCGGATGCGCAGAGCCACAGGGGCCACCAGAGACTTAGTTTAACCTAAAACAAGCGAAGTCCCGGCCGGGTCCGTCAGGGGCGTCGGGCAGAGTCGCCAGGCCCTCCCTCCCGCCCGCCCTTCCGTCCTCCTCCCCCGTCTCCTCCTCCCTCCCGTCTTTCCCCACCCCCGGCCCCGCCTGTCCCTAATTCAGCGCGGAGACTGGGGGTTTCACCGCGACAGGAAGGGGCTGCCGGCCTCTCAGCGGGACGCGTTGGCAGGAATTACGGGGAACGTTTCTTAGGGACGAACGTCGGTTTGTGAGTTACTCGGGTGGGAAGTTTCAGGACCCGAAATTCTCCTTCAGAGAACGACACGTGACCGCGGTCCGGTCGCTCCGGGATTCTGTGGCCGCGGGACAGGCCTGAGTGGGCGCGTCCCGGCCTGGAGCGTCCGCTCAGACGGGAGGACGTCACGTGGGTTCGGCCCAAACGGGCTGCACCTCGTTTCTGACGCTAAGAAGGAAGCTGCGTCTTCTCTGCCTCGTTTCCCGTCAACTTTGCTCGCTGCCTCCCCGGGATCTCCCGTCCCTTCCACCCGTTTGTGCGCTCCTCGCGCTTTCTGCCGCCGCTGCTTCCCGCGTCGGTGCCGCTCCCTCTCGTCCAGGCTGCGGAACGGAATTTATGAAGACTCGCGCGCTAGGACCCAGTCTCCGTCGCTCAACTCGCGCCAAGTGTAAAGGTTGCTGTTCGCAGGGTACGTGATGCGCACAGGGAGGCTCAGGAGCAGGTGCCCGGGATCGCGACACCCAGACCGCAGCAGGCGAGACCCGCTCGCTGCGTCTCCCGCGTCTCCTAGGAGGCAGCGCCCTCCTCGGGCAGCACAGGGCGCGGCCGGGGCCGCTCCGCCCCGCGGGAAGCCGCTGCCCTCGGCGCCCTCGTCCCCAGCCGCGCGCGTTCCCCCCGCGACCCCACCGCGTCGCGTCGACCCCTTTTCTAAGGGACGGAAACCGAGCGCGGGCGGGTCCCTTCGGCGTCGCAGCCGTGCTCCTTCGTGGCCGTGAAGCTGAGAACGTTCTCGCGGCCGCGGCCGCCAGCGCGTCCATCTGCGGGCTCGTGGCCCAGGCTTCCGCCCGCCCGCGCTTGGTGTGGGTGTGATTTTCGGACGAAACCGTTGTGTCCCTGGAGCTCCCGCTGTTCCCCCCGGAGCCCTGGGTCCTCCCGTCCCCCTTCCAGCTCCACCTGCCCCTCCCTTGCCGCACGGACACCTTTTAGGGTTTCTTTGGTCCCTTCCACGCGCCGTGCTTCGTCCCTCCCGGCCCTTCCTGGCCCGGGCCCCGCCGTTGAAGGGGGCGAGACAGGGTCAGCTGTTCCCAGCTCCGATCTCCGGTTCTTTCTCTCCAGACACCGCCCTGCGGCTGCGGTCGCCCCCAGGGCCACGTGGTACGTCTACACGTCCGCGTGCGGCTCGTAGGTGCGGACGCGTTGCCAGACGTCTCCGCACACCAGACACGTCTGAGGCTGCGCGCGCGCACGCGCCGGGACGCCCGGAGGTGGCGGACGAGGACGCGCCCCGCGTGCGGTGCCCGTGCTCACCTTCTCCTCCTTCCGTCTCTCACGCATGTCGCAGGCCTGAACGCGACAGACAAGTCCAGCGCTCGGCCCCCGAGTGTCCTCTCACCCGCCCGCACCACCGCATCCTCACCCGCAAGCACCTCTGGACGAGAAGGCGCCTCCTCAGAGACCACGCTGTCCCCGGGTCCAGGCGCCCCCTCCGCGGACGCCCCCGTGGAGGACGCTCGCGGCCCTGCGGTGACGACGGGGCGGCCCCGAGGTGCGAACCGAAGCGGGTCCAGGAGCCGGGTCTCCGACGGCGGCGGGACAGCCTGCCGCCGAGTCGTGTGCCCAGTTTCTCTGTGACCGTATGGAAGCGTCCGGAAGGCGGACGTGGAGGTGTCTGTGGGACGCGGGCTGCTCGCGCAGCGAGGACGCGCTGTCAGGGGCGGGAGAGGAGAGAGCCCCCCTTAAAAAACGAACGCGTCGAGGCTGGGAGGCCTCGCGGCGGGGAGAGAGGCCACGGGGCCGCGCTCACGGGAAGCGTCAGGGAGCCCGGGAGGGGCTTTGGCCGGGAGCGACGGCGGAAGCTCGCTCGTTCCGTGTCTCACGCGGGGCGGCCGGCGCCTTCGGGACAGAAAGCGCCGTCGTGAGGGGCCTCCGAGTCTCTTCTGAAGCGACGCGCTGGCGGCCGCCGTCGGAGCGGCCACACGGTGTGCCTGGCGATGCCACCGACTGCGTCCGAGAAGGAGGCCCCGCTCCGGCCGCGGCGTCTGTCGGGTCCGCTTCCTGCTCCTCCTTTCCTCCTGGCTGCGGGAGACTTCTGGGTCCCCAGGGCCATGTCTCACTCGGCCTCCGAGAGACGTCCCCACTTCCCGTCTGAGACGTCGACGAGGAGCCGAGAAGCCCACAGGGGCTCAGCCCGGGGGCCGCCCGGACCACGCGCGTCCGTGGCCGCATCCAGCCAGGGGGCCGCCTGCCGCCGGGCACACCGAGGCGTCTGCCCGGATCGGGTCGCCTGGCGCGTGGGGAACGTCGCAGACCCCGTTCCTCACGACCTCCTTGCGTCTGCGTTCCCCAGCGCGGCGGGAAGGTACTGATGGGCGCTCTCGCTTTCCCCCTCAGGTGCCACTCCGACCGCGCAGCCTCGCCTCCCCCCGCACGCAGACTCGCAGGCACCCGCCGCCACACCCGGCACTCGGAGCCCCGGCGGCTCGGCGCCCCTTTCCTCACGCACGCCCACGACGCGCGGGCAGGACACGCCAGGTTTGCAAACGCCCGCGGCTGCCGCGAGCTCAGGCGGGACCGCACGCGTGTGCATGCGTGTGCGTGTGCATGCGTGTGCGCGTGTGTGCGTGTGTACGTGCGCATGTGCGTGTACGTGTGTGCGTGTACGTGTGTGTGCGTGTGCATGCGTGTGCGTGTGTGCGTGTGCGTGTGTGCGTGTGCCCGTGTGTGCGCATCCAGGAGCGGCCGAGGGAATCCGGCCGCCTGTTCGTGCGATGGACCCGAGACGCCCTGCGCCCGGGGTCCCCTCAGCCTGTGCCTGACACGGGGGACGAGCCAAACACCCAGGGGAATTCGGAGGAAACGGGAAAACTCCGTTCCGTTCGGGGGCATCCTCCGTGCGTCTCTTTCCCGGCGGGGCGCGCAGCGTCGTGCCGTCTTGCGAGGGCCGAGGAGCCGTATCCACGACCCCTCCCGCAAAGGCCTCAGCGGAGCACGCCTGACCCTCGCGATCCCCGAGAAATTACGGCCAAATTCACCTGCTTTCGAGAGAAAAGGAAACGCGGGCTCACCCCACCCCCCGTTCAGACGCCAAGGCCTCCCCGGCGTCTCCGAGTTTATGAAAACGTCCAAGGGTCCCCCCCACGACTTGTCTTTGCAAAACCAGCGTCTAGGTCACCTCTCGGGCCCCCTTTCTGGTTCCGATCCCGACACGCAGGCACGCTCGTCAGGGTCCGCAGCCCCACAGCCACGTAGATAAATGTGGCGACCCGAGCGCCCGACAGAGGGAGGCGCGAGTGGCAGGCAGGACAGGGAACCCGCGGGGCGGCCGCGTGTCCAGCCCGAACCCGGCAGGAGCTCCGCAGAGCCCGGTCCTGGTCGAATCGCCGGGGAAAGGGTTTGCGACGCCCCCGTGCTTCGCCCTGCCCCGTGGAGCCCCTGCCCCGGGACTCGGAGCTGAGGGGGGGGTGCACGTGGTCCCTTTCCGTCCCGTTTACTAAACGTGGGACGCGGACTCCGGAGTTGGAAGGGCCCTTTTCAGGTCCGATGGGGGCGCGTGGCCTTGAGGACGTGGCCCGAGGGGGTGCTTGCGAGCGGGCGTCAAGGCCGCTTTCAGAACAGGCGCGCCCCGCGTCCCCGCCAAAACCCCGAGGACCCGGCTGCCCACGAAGCCGAGTCGTCCCTGAACCGAGGCCCGGGGTGCGGGGGAGACCAGCGCGCCACAGTCTGGCAATGACAAGGCTCAGCCAAGCCCGGTGCGCGGTCTCTGCGGCCGCCGCAGTGCGGGGGGCGGGGAGAGGGACGTGAGCACAGCGTGGACACTCCGTGCTCCCGGAGCTTCCTGCCGCGAGGGTCTGCGCAGTGAGAGGAGAATCGTCCCCTCCCCCGGGGACCCCGAGCTCAGCAGCTGCAGGGGCAGGACCCCGCCCGCCCACCTGCACCCGGACGTCCCCAGAGAGGCGCGCCCGGGGGAGCGCTCAGCGTGCGGCCGGTGGCACTTCCCCGTGACACTCGGATCCGCCCCATCCTGGGGTCTCGGAGCAGGGACCCCACCCTGCACCTCGGGGGCGTTTTGGACACCGCAGGCCGCCCGAGCTGTCTCCCCCGGGGTCCCGGGTCCTTTCTGGAGTCGGGCTCCGATGCGAGGCCGCCCAGGCTTGTCCTTGTCGCCCTTCGGCCTGCCTGTCCCGCGAGCCCGGCCGGGACAGCAGACGATTCCGGTTTCTGTGGCTCGGCCGAGCCCCACGACCCTGTCCACGGCCGAGACCGCCCGTGCTGACGGCCTTTCTGATTGCAGGTGTCCCCACGGAGACGGCCCTGCCCGGCACCCCCCCTGCGAACGCCACGGGCACCCCCGGCCCCGCACCCAGCAGCGCCCCCGCCTCACCCGCATGCACCTCCGCCGCCATGGCCACCACGAACCTCTCCTCAGGTTGGACCGCGGTGGCCTAAGGGTCCTAGAGCGTGAGGCCGAGACGCGAGGCTCGACCTCCGCTCTCCCCGTCCCCCCGGGGATGTCCACTCGCCCCCCTTTCCCTAAATCCCCATAGACCGATCCGGAATCGGGCAAGAGAAACGCCCCGAAAGCTCTCCCCGGGCGTGTTCCATTTTCTCGGCCGCATTACCCAAGGTCGTGCACGCCGCCCCAGAGCCCAACCGGCCTCTCCCGCGGTGTCGCCAGGGACCAGCGCCTCCCGGTGCCACCTTTCCCTTCCGTGAACGCGGAGGGAGCGCTGCTCCTGGTGGGGTCGCTGTGGCTCGGGAGGGTGGGACGAGCCCGGCGTGCACGGGCGGTGGCTTCCTTCCGGGCACCTCAGAGGAGGAGAGTCGTGCCCGAGCGTAGGTGGCGGAGGGTGACGCCAGGTAAGAACGAGGCCAAGGAGCGACGGCCTCGCTGCCGGCCGGCGCCACGTCCAGGGCCGTCCGCGGACGCGTCTTAGATCCGTGACCTTATTCGACAACAGGCGAGGGTCCCTTTGGAGGAAGAGCCCCTCCACGAGGTTCGGTCAGGAAATTCTTCTCGTCGCCAGACGTGTCCCCCGGCCCCTCGGGTGGGCAGAGGCGTTGACTTCTCTTCTTCTGTCCGTTCCCTTGCAGACCCGAGCCCCGTGCCCACTCCGTCACCCACTCAGACCCTTGCAGCAGTCACCGGCCGCAGCACGGCTGCCACGACAACAGGTGACAACCTCACCCCCGCCCCGAGTCACACGGGCCAGGGTCCCGACCGGGAGGGCTGGGAGGGCCAGGTGGTCAGACGCGCGGATCTCTCCGTGGGGCACAGCGGCCCATGGCGTCGGGGCGTACAGTGGCCGCGACGACCGGGTCACATCCCTGTAGCTGCCCCCGGCCTCCCCCACGTGCTTCCGGCCGAGACGCTGGGTGGGCAGCGCGCGCTCGGCTTCGGCGGGGTTCGCCCCCGCCCCGATCCCCGGCGGGCCCTGTGCTCACGCGGACACGGCTCGCTGATTCTGTCCAGGGGGCGACGGTCCCTGCGGATGGACGAGCTTACAAAAGCCCAGGACGGGCACGCGGCAGCCCTCGGCTAGTTTCTGACTTAACAATCGATTAAGTAACTAAAATAAAAGAAGGTGTTCGGCCGCGCGAACGGCCAGCCGCGTCGCCGCACGCAGTCCGACGTGCGCCCCGAATGTCCTAACGCTTCGGGCGCCTGAACCGAAACGCGGGGTAGACCAGCCCCCCGGGCTGCGACGTTGGAAGCTCTGGGATCCGGACGCTGCGCGAGGCCCGCGAGGCCCGCGTGATCCGTGACGCCTGACCCGACGGGTCTCGGTCCGCCGCGCGCGACGGCAGACGGGGTGTGGACCTGCGATGAATAACTCGCTGCCTTTTCCTCTCTGTTCCAGCCTCCACCACAGCCAAGCCGACGTGTGGTAAGTGCGCCCGGGCCCCGGCGAGCACAGCCTTAATTCTCCCCTCTTTGTGCCCAGCTCCCCGGGTCGGTCCCCGACGGGCCGGACTCGCTGGCTCTGATTGCTCAGCGACGGCTTCCCCCACATCCCAAAACGCGGCGTCCTCCTCGGGCCCGAAACTGCCAGGCCCCGTCCGGACCGAGTTCGGGGCACTGGGCTGGCCGGGCGCCAGCCCCACGACCCCGCGGAGGCCGCTCGACCTCAGGGGCGTTGGTCAAAGGGAACAAAGCCAGCTCCTTTCGGGGTCGGGCAGGGGCGAGGGTTCCGTGTAAGGACAAACGTGGAAGGTGGAAAACCCTCACGGCCCGGCAGGAAGGAGAGACGCCGTGTGCCCGTCCTGTCTGTCGTCTGTCTCTCCCGCCGCCTCGCGTGGGTTTGGCCTGGGATCCCGCTGTGCCCACGCTCTCCCCACCGTCCTCCTCCCTTCCCTGGGGTCCTCCTCTGTCTGGTGTCCGCACCCGCCTTCGTGCGCTGGATTCACGGATGAGATTTTCCCTACGATCCGTCGCCCTCTGTCGCTCTTCCTCCGAGCCACGGGGACCGCTCCCGGTCGGTCGCCTCCTCTGGAGAACCCTTCCCGTCCCGCCAGTCCGAAGAGCGTCCCCTTTCCCTCCCTCTCCCTCTCTGTCTCCCCCCACGTAATCTCCCCTCACGCGCGTCTTCCCTTTGCGCGTCCCCGGGGGACGCTTCGTGCGTGACCCGACGTTCCCGGAAACACGCGTTGAGGCGTCGGCGTGGAACGCCGCCGGTTTCCGTTCCGGACGCTTGGAAAAAGTCCTCACGGTTCTATGTCCTTGCAGATGGCAAGTACGACGCGGTCCCCGTGGCTTACAAGTTCGAGAGCGGAACGAGGACGTTCCGCGCTGAACTCACGGTCGCCGACGAGGTGGAATGTCAGCCGGAACCGTGCCCGGGCAGAAAGCTCTCGAACCTCACGGCGTGCAGCACCGTCCGTGTCAGTCTGGCTCACGCGTCGTGCGACCCGCCGAAGGAGCTGGAACTGCACGTGCCGCCAGGTGCACACCCGTCGCCGCTGCCCGGGGTCACGGGGAACCAGCCCCGGGAGGGAACGGGCCGGGGGAGAGGCAGACGGCACGGCGTGGGGGCGGATGCCGTGCTTCGGGCCCAGGACGATCGCGAGCCCGGAGAGGCCTTCTGTCTCCGGAAAACGGCCATTTTTTAAAAAATAAACGCCCCACACCCCGTGTGACAACCGTTGCTGGAAACCAAAGGGTGGGGGGCCAAAGCGAAGGGGGAGCTAGAAAAGGAAACGGGGGGAGGGCCTCAGACGTGCGAAGCGGGCCGTTGCGCCCAGGCGCTCGGGGTTTTCTTTCTTTAAGTCGCGTGAGTTCCGGGTAAAACGCTCCCGAAACGTGTGATGTAAAAAAGAAACAAACACAACGAAGCGATCAAGAAACACAGGAAGCCCCGAGCTCAGCCTCCTCCCCGGTAATCGGCGCGCTCGCCGCGTCCGCGTCGCCAGTGTCCGCTCAGCGGCGAGAAGCGGGCGTGGGGCGCGCGTCCCGCAACGCGAACCCGCCCTCGCTGTTTCCTCTTCCGCACAGATCCCGGCAGCTTCGAGCTGCGTCACTGTGTAGAGGATGAGCAGGCGAACACGTCCATTTGCCTGACGTGGGAAGAAACGGGAGAGTTTGGCTGTAAAGAAGAACGTTTCCGCTACCGGTTTCAGTGCGGTAAGGCCGTAGCGTCGGGGAGAATGTGTGGAGGGACGTTCGGTGGGACGTTGCGCAGGACACGGCCTAGTTCTCCCCCCTTCCTCCTCCCGCCTCCTCCCGCCTCCTCCCTCCCTCCATCTTCCCTCCTTCCTCCCGCCTCCTCCCTCCCTCCATCTTCCCTCCTTCCTCCCGCCTCCTCCTTCCTCCATCTTCCCTCCTTCCTCACCCCCCCCCTCTCTCCATGGCACGTCTGGAGCGAAACCATCGTCATCTCTCAAACTCACCAAATAGACAAGTGCTTCCCCGGGAAAGTGACCTTTGAAACCGGAACAGTCCGTCTCGGAGCCTGTCCTCGGCCGCTGTCACGCGCGAGGCGCCGCAGGCGAGCTCGCCAAAGGCGGGCGTGGGACCCACGACGGTCCCCACGCGGTGGCGACGCGAGGGGCGCCCACGAGAGGCGGGTCAGCTGGGCGGCCCCCTCCAGCACGATGCCCCCAACAAGGAACTTCTAGAACAGGGAGGCGGGCGGAAGCGGGAGGAAACGCTAGGGAGAGCCCCCGGGGTGACTGGGGTCCGCGTTGGGGGGTGCGAGACCCGAGATGTCGTTTCTTCGCGATGATTCGGGACTTCGGGATCCCCGTTCCCTTTTATTCGAAGCGATGGGAGGGACTGTCCGTCCCTCGGCATGCGGGAGGCCGTCTTTGGCCAGACAGGCGGGCGGGCGGACGCGAACACGCACCCCGGGCTGGCGCGTGGCTCCCACAGGGGTGGCGTCTGGCGGGGGCAGGCCCGCGATGGGCTGACGACGAACCGGGCCCGAGGCCCACGGGCAGAGGCCGGCCCAGGCACAGACTCAGCCTCTGAGCCAAGAGCCGGGGACGGACTCCGCTCGTTCCACGAGGGACCGAGCGTTTCCCTTAAAGTCGGGGGCGGCCGAACGACGCAGGGCGAGAGGGGGGGCCTTTTGCTCCTCGCTTTGACTGCTGACGCCGGGTTTCAGCCGAAAAGGCGTTAATTCCAAGGGAGGCGTCCGGAGTGCGTGGGTTCACACAGCCGCGCAACCCTTGTTTCTCACAGAGAACGTCACTCGCGACGGAAGGACATTCCGGCTGGACAACCTGGAGCCCAGCAGCAACCACTCGTGCGTGGCGACCGTCTTCTACGGCGGCCACAACGTCACGGAAAGAAAGGAAACGGTCGAAACGGACGTGGGAGGTGAGCACGCGGTTTCCACTCACTCACGTCCACGGGTTTCTCTTCCCTCCCTGGCCCGACGGGCCTGAGGGGGTCCCCGGCACCGGAGAGAGAGAGCTTCGGGCGATGGACTTGCCTCCGCCTTTTCCGACAGGACTAAGTGGCAGGACCCAAAGCGTAGGCCCTGGGGGGCGGCGCTGGCAGAGACAAAACCGTCGTGGGCGGAGTGTCTGTCCGCTCGCGGCCCCCGGCTCCGTCCGCCCCGTCTGACCATCGCGGCTCCCCCGGGGCCGCGTCCCCCCCCGCCCCGCCCTCCCTCACGTCCAGCCTCAGAACGAACGGACGGACGTAGCTCAGCTGACAAGACCCAAGCACCGACGGCAAAATAACAATGATCAGCACTAAGGCGCCTGCCGCACGGATGATAGGAACGACTGGAAAAGAACCTTCCGGAAAAGGGCAGCGTTTGGGAGACGCAGGAGAGAAGGAAGCGAACGCGCTCAGCTTCCCCTCTGGGTGGGCGTGGAGAGGACCGACGGGGGGGAAATATGTTAGTTGGGTGGACGGTCATTCGCGAGGGAGCGTCAGAGAAGAGCGAGGAAGAGAAGCACGTGGCGTCGCCGCCGGCCTAGACGCGCTGGGCGCACGGGGAGGCATTTCTAACAGAGGAGGGGCGGGGGGAGACCGAGGAAGGCGGAGGCAGGGAGGGCGGGAGAGGAAGGCGGAGTGTGCTGTGACCCTAAATGGGCTGAATCCACCTCTCGAGGCACCGGTGCTCACGTCTGAGTCCCGTGAGGACATGATCTGGGGACATTGCGTCCCCAGAAGGCCACGTGATGTTTTAGGGGGGATTTATCAATTTGCTATTGGACGACGGGAAAATACGTTTCTGCTTTGGCGGATCTGCCCGCGGACACGTTCGCCAAAATGGCTCAAAGCGAAAGGGCCGGCAAGAGACGCCCCGACGAGAGCGTCACGCGGCCCGGAGATGCCACCCCGGCGTCCGGCAGGGAGGGAAGGCCCGCTCGCGCGCGAGCTCGCGCGCACGGGAGCCAGCGCCCAGGCTCCGCTGGCCTCCTGGTGACGCGGCTGAGAAGACGCGTGTGGTCTCCAGCGACAGGAGCCGTTCGGACGGCGTTTGGGGGTGGGCAGGGGGCTCGGGGGGCCGGGAAGTGGGGAGAAGACCTTCCCCGGGGCGAGGCGGCGGTTCCGAGCGCTGAGCGTCGTCACACCCCACCCCACGTGCGTCTGCATGGGAACCCTGCCTCACGAACGTGCTAGAAGCATCTGCTCACCTTTTCCATCTCGCGTTCCGACGGCGCGCCACGGGGAGCGATGACAAACGCCCCTTGGAACGACCGTGGAATTCATCGGATCCCCCGACGGCGGCCTTCGGTGCCGGGCTCCTAGGAATCCCGGCAGCCGGGCGGGGCCGTGTGTGCCAGGGAGGGGGCCCTCAGATAGCTCCCCCCCGGCGGAACGCGGGGTGTCCCGGCGCCACTCCGGAGCGACATCTCCTCTGCTACGTGACCTCTAAAGGCGGTCGGATGTGCCCGGTGTCTTTCATTCCGTTTCATTATTAATTCGTAATTAGTCAAAATACACTAATCTGCACCACCCCACCCCGGGCAAGCCCGATCCCGTCTGATCTGGAAGCTAAGCGGGGCGGGGCCCGGTTAGTGCTTGGATGGGAGACCGCCCGGGAAGACCAGGTGCTGTGGGCGTAAAAATAATAATAAAAATAAAAATAATAATTAATAATAATAATAATAATGATAATAATTAATAATAAAGCTGACAAGGTCCTTGCAATCTGTGAGGTCAACCAATGTAGATGGACGGACAGACAGACACGCTGTGGACCGTGCGCGCTCACACGATGAAGACTGCCTTCTCCCTGACTTAATTTTTACATTTCATCAGTTTTTACACTTTGTCTTGTCCTTTCAACAGCTCCAGGACCGCCCCCGGAACTTCGCTGCAGCGCGAGCGCCAACGGCTCACGGGTCACCTGGAGCCCGCCTCCCGGGCCGTACCATAACTTCACCCTTTGCCACCGGCCTCCTCCCGGTAACTTGCGTCGAGAACCGAGTTGGAAAGCACCGGGAATGGGGTCGGAGGTCTCGGGCCCTCCGAGGTCATGGACGTGAGGGACGCGGGTGTGAACTCTGCCCACAAGCGGACCGGACCCAGCCCGCGCGCGGAAAACACGAGTCGCCTTCGCAGGCCCCGCGCGTGGCCGCAGTGTGCGTCAGGGGCAGGCCCGGGTGCAGGTGACCGAACGGCTTCGGCACCTAAAGTCCGTCCCAGCCCCAGTCGTCGGCGGCCAAAGCTGGGAAGTCAGCGCCAGAAGGAGGCCCCAAACGCCTCTTTCCGAGACGCCGCGCCGCGGGGCTTTCGGGGCGCGCTGTGGGCCGGGCCGGGCTTTCTCGGGGAGGCCGGAGGCCGCCTCCGGGAGGGGCCCGGCCTTCCTACACGGTTACGTGCGAGTTCGTCCCACGAAACGCCCCTTCGCAAACGTGTGCGCGCGTTGGCGGCGGCGGGGCTCGTCCAGTCCGATCGTGGCGTCGCGGGTGGCCCCGAGCGTGCCCCCCGGGTCGTGCAGACGCCCCGCGAAACGCGTGGTCCTCGCGACGTCCAAGGACTCGCTCACATTCCCACCCCCCCCAGGTGAAGTCTGCCACCCTCTGCCCAGAAGTCAGACCGAGTACGACCTGCACGGCCTGACGCCCTTCACGGACTACGAGGTGTCGGTCTACGCCTCTGTGAAGGGCCGGGTCTGGCGCCGCGGGGAGCCTGAGAAATGCACATTCAAAACCCAGGCGGCACGTGAGTCGCGGCTTCGTGGCTGCGTCTGTGGCCAGGGCGCGCTCGGGAAGCACCTTGGTCTGGCTCATTCGCTTACGGGGGCCCCTACTCCTCCGCGGTCGGGGCCAGGAGCCACGCGGGGCCCCGGCTGGCACCCGGCTCGCGTCCCGCGAGGGCTTCGGGCGTCACGCCCTGTGATCGCCCCGGGTTTCTGAGGGGTCGGGGAAGCACGGGCAGTTTTGCTGCCGGATCTGAAGACGCAGCTGGGCAGGAGCTCGTGGGGACGATCAGGCGCGGCACGCAGGCCTTCGGGGTCCCCGATCCCCTCGCGTCCCCCCCGCCGTCCTCCTCGATCCGTTTTCCATCCTCGGATTCCGCACGCCATCCCCCCGGGTGACAGGACCGCTCCCGGCCGGCCCACGTGCCGCCCACACGCTAACGGTCCCCGAGCGGACGGTGACGTCTTCTCAGATGTTCGGTTCCAGCTCTCCGCGTGGGCGCGGTGGTCACTCCCCCGCCTGCGCCCCCCGAGCGTCGAGTCACCCAAGCACGCGGCCACCCATCGGCGCCCGTGACCGCGCTCTCTGCCCCCGACAGCGCCCGGCAAGGTCAGGAACGTCAAGGTCACCCGGGAGTCAGACAACAGCGTGCGCGTGACCTGCGAGCCGCCGCTGCACTTCAACGGGCCCCGGGACGGCTGCTACCAGCTCCACGTCAGGACCGGGGGCGCCCAGGTCCAAGCCAAATCGCAGCCCCGGTGCAGCTTCCTCGTGGAAGACCTCGCCTACTCCACGCCGTACGACTTCGAGGTGAGGTCGGCGGCGCGTCCCCGCGAGGGCGGGGAGGACGGGGGGACGGCCCCGAAGCTGAGTCAGGGGCTCGGAGACCTCGGGCACCGCCTGTGAGGGCTCAGGAGTCTGGCCCCGAGCCCTTCGGCCTGAGAGCAGGAGCCAGCGGCCCAGGGTCGGTCAGTCTGTCGCCAGCGAGTCCACGTCCTCCTTGCACGGGACTGACGTGTCACGTAGCCAACGGCAGCCTCGCCGCGCTGCCAACGTCCCGAACCCCCAGTCTGGAAAGCGCCGTTTGCCTCACAGCGCGGCCGGCGCGGCCTGTGATTGCGCAACGGACTAGGATTCCTCTCTTTTTCACCGTTTCACACTTTCTTTTAAAAACGATTTCACGGATTTGAAATAACCTTGACGTCTCCACTTGAAAGATATTTTAACGGAAATACGCAGCATCCCCACGAGAAACGGCGCGCCCCGCTCTGCCGTGCGAAGCGACGTCAGACAGCGGTTTTCTCTTCTTTCCTGACACCCAGGTCTACTTCAACAACAGCCAGTACGGCGGGTCTCCAGCCGCGGCTTCCCACAGGACGTCCTGTAAGTCGCCGCCTGCCGCGCGTCGCACTGTCTACTCTGTCACTCCCGTGTCGCGTTTACCCGTTTACGTGTCCTCCACGAGCACGCGTCTTGGGTTTCCTGAAACCCACGTGGAGGGGGACGTCACGGTAAAATGCAGCGTCGTAAACTCAGAACGAGAGGTTCAGCTGTGTCAGGATCGATTTTTATAAAATCATCGGGGGAGAAGGAATTCGACCCCCGTGACAGCCTCTCACGGACGGACGCTGTCTAAGGGAGAGAAATGGCCCTTCCGTGCCCCGGTTGCGCTCTCGGCGCGTAAAACGCTTCTGCGGGCTCCGAACATGTCCCAGCGTCAGAAATTCACGGGGTTTGGCCTCGTCCCAAGGATGCTATTTTTTAAAAACTCTCAAAAGAAATAAAAACATTGAGATGTAAGAGCCTGAGAGGTGCTCAGCCACGGAGCCCGGCCTCACGGCCTCTCTCCGTGTGCGCTTTCCGTTTCCAGATAATTCCAAGGCCCTGATCATATTTCTGGTGTTTCTGATCATTGTGACGACGGTGGCCCTGCTCATCGTCCTCTACAAAATCTACGATCTGCACAGGAAAAGGTCCAGGTAGGAGCTGGTCCCGGAACGAGGGAATCCCGACGCAGCACTGGGGACGCGGCGCCGGCCGGAGGGGCCGCGTCCCGGCGGCGCGAAGCCTGGTGTGAGGCTAAACGTCCATCGGGCCCGTCCGCGGGACCTCGCTGGCCGACAGCGAGTCTCGCTTCCCCCGACCACGGACGACGGCGCGGACCCCTCTCCGTGACGCCGACGGAGGGACGCGCGTCTCTTCTCCCGGGATGGGGTGGGGGTCGGGGGGACCGGGGAGTGACAGAGGCAGAGGGGAGGAGGAAAGCCGTCCCGAGAAGCACGCGTGGCCATCCCCGCGGCCCGGAGCGGCCCCTCCCGGGGAATCGAGCGTTTCCACGCGACCCGGTCACCCAGCTGGGCTTCGCCGACCCCCCGGGCTGGCTTCTCGCTCCCCGATTTCCCTTCCTCCCTCGTCTCCGCTCTCGCCGCTTTTCACCCGCGTCCCCCCCCCTTCCTCCCGGAATGAAACGCAAACCCAACGCCCGCCGCGCTCTGGGTTTCTGGGGAAGCAGAAACGTGCGTTTCTCCTTTCCACAGCGACTTAGACGAGCAACAAGAACTCGTCGAGAGGGGTGAGTGTGCGGTTTGCGTTTTTACGGGCAGATTACCCTCCCCCCCGTCCCACACCCCCTTGGGTCCACTCACTTAAGTCAGGATTAACCTGCGCGTCCTCCGCCGAGACAACCCCGAGGCGTAGACGACACGGGTGGCATCCAGCTTGTAAACGCGGGGACGTCGGTGGGAGCCCCGGGAGGGGGGCGGGACCCCGAGCCCGAGCTTCACTGTGTTCAAAGACGACGAAAAGCAGCTGATGAACGTGGAGCCGATCCACGCCGACGTCCTGCTGGAGACGTACAAGAGGAAGATCGCCGACGAGGGCCGGCTCTTCCTGGCCGAGTTCCAAGTGAGCGCCCTCCCCCCTCGCCAGGGGGCTGCGGCCCGGGGACCAGTCGCCCCTGCGCTGGGGCCTCCGTTCCGGCGTGTGGACGCGCGCGCGTGACAGGGTGCCTGGTCTAGCGGGCAGGGGGGCGCCGTCTTCCTGACGGGGCCGTGACACAGGGGCCGTGTCTTCCAGAGCATTCCCAGGGTCTTCAGCAAGTTTTCCATCAAGGAGGCGCGCAAGCCCTGCAACCAGAGCAAGAACCGCTACGTCGACATCCTTCCCTGTGAGCGCCGGGCGGGCGGGCCCCGTGCGTCTGGGCTGCTTGCCCGTTCGTTCCTTCCTTCCTTCCTTCATTCCTTCATTCCTTCATTCATTCCTTCGCTTCCATGTGCCGCGCTCTCCGAGCAGACGACTACAACCGCGTGGAGCTGTCCGAGGTCAACGGGGACGCGGGGTCCAACTACATCAACGCCAGCTACATCGACGTGAGTGGAGACGCCTCAGGGCCGTGCGCCTTCTGGCCCCGGCTTCTGTCCCCGGCCCCGGCCTCCATCCCTGGCCCCGGCCTCCGTCCCTGGCCCCGGCCGTCTGTCCCTGGCTCCGGCCTCCGTCCCTGGCCCCGGCCTCCGTCCCTGGCCCCGGCCGTCTGTCCCTGGCTCCGGCCTCCGTCCCTGGCCCCGGCTTCTGTCCCTGGCCCCGGCCTCTGTCCCTGGCCCCGGCTTCTGCCCCTGGCCCCGGCCTCTGTCCCTGGCCCCGGCCTCTGTCCCTGGCCCCGGCCTCTGCCCCTGGCCCCGGCCTCTGCCCCTGGCCCCGGCCTCTGTCCCTGGCCCCGGCCTCCGTCCCTGGCCCCGGCCTCTGTCCCTGGCCCCGGCCTCTGTCCCTGGCCCCGGCCTCTGCCCCTGGCCCCGGCCTCTGTCCCTGGCCCCAGCCTCCTGTCCCGGGCCCCGGCCTCTGTCCCTGGCCCCGGCTTCTGCCCCTGGCCCCGGCCTCTGCCCCTGGCCGCCTTCATCTTCCCTGTGTCTGTGGGCTCCGTTCCGTCCCTCCTTTGCCATGGCAAAGCGTTAGGGATCTCGTTAGAAACCCCCTCGAGATGCGAAAACGCCCGGGGGAACCCACAGCCGAAGAGCGAGGATCTGGAGCGACGCCCTCCAGCTCTCGGTTTTGCACGAGACGGGTCCTCGCCTGCTCGGTAAAGGCCGCGCCTTCGTGTCTCTCAAACAGGGATTCAAGGAGCCCCGGAAGTACATCGCTGCCCAAGGTAAGTCGCCGGGCCTCCGGGGACCTGGCCCCGGGCAGGGCTCAGCAGGCCCGTCCCCGCTCACGGTCGGTCGCTCACCCCCCAGGCCCCCGGGACGAGAGTGTGGACGACTTCTGGAGGATGATCTGGGAACAGAAGGCCACGGTCATCGTCATGGTCACGCGCTGTGAAGAGGGGAACAGGGTGAGGCCCAGCGGGCCCCGGGCGGGGGCGGAGGGTGGGACAGGACTGGCGGGAAGCGCGGCCCCGGGCTGGACGGCTGACGCCCTCTGCACGAACGCGTGTCACGTTGGAATAAAAGGGTCACACGCGTGCGGACTGGGAGCAAGGGCGACCTCGGGCAGATGCGTGGCCTTGGGGGGCGGGAGAGCCGCCCCGTGCCCCGGCCTGAGCTCACCTGTGCCGCCACACCCCTCCGCCCGCCACCCAGCGCGTCCTTCCCGACGCGCAGCCAAGCCTGGGAAGGCCCCCCGCCCCCGGGTGGGGGAGGGACACCCTCAGACGCCGTCACGGGGAACGGGGACAGTCGTCCCAGGCGTCGACGAGCTGAGAGAACTCACCAGCGTTTCGAGGATCTCGGGCGACTCAGCTGTCTTTGCTTTAAAGCGTGTTTAACGAAAAGTTCGTTTCCGTGAAAGCCGGACTCACTCGTGCTTCTCGCGCCCAGAACAAGTGTGCGGAATACTGGCCGTCGGCGGAGGAGAGCAGCCGGGAGTACGGAGACGTCGCCGTGAAGCTCAGCGAGCACAAGCGGTGTCCGGATTACATCGTGCAGAAGTTCGCCGTCGCGCACGTGAGTCCCCGCACCGCCGCGTCCGCCGCGTCCGGAAAGGCCCCGCGGGAGGGGAAAGTGAAAAACCGAACACACCCGGGGAGAAATCATCGTTCTCGTCGTCGTCTTCCCCGCCGTGGGCAGGGGCACACGGGGAACTTTCCCAAGGGCCGGCGGCCGGGGGAGCGGGGGGGCTACCGCGGCTCCGCGGACGGCAGGGTCGCTTCGGTCCCAGAGCAGGCGGCCCTGGGCGCACCGACCGGCCTGGCGTCCCCGTTCCTAGCTCACGCGGTGGCCCGACGTGCCGGCCGCACTTCCCCCGCGTCACCTACCTCGCCGCCTCCTGGCCAGCGCAGGCTGGTCCGGGGCGACCTCTCAGCGCCCGGGTGTCACTAGAAGAGGGAAGCTGACCCTGGGGCGCCACGCGCCGGGGTGTCTGCCGGGTCCCCTCCCGGCCTCCCCTCCCGGCGTCAGGGCGCGCGCTTTGGACCACGCCAACGGCTGAGTCAGCTCAGGGCCGACGTGCTCTCTTGGGCAGAAAAAGGAAAAGGTGGCGGGGAGAGAGGTGGCGCACATCCAGTTCACCAGCTGGCCGGACCACGGGGTGCCCGAGGACCCCCACCTGCTGCTGCGGCTGCGGAGGAGGGTGAACGCCTTCAGCACCTTCTTCAGCGGCCCCATCGTGGTGCACTGCAGGTGAGGCCGCCGCCGGGCGGCCCGGGGACGCGGCGTCAGGGGACAGCCTGGGAGGGGGGCCTAATCCTCGCTCCTCCAACTCCCCGGGTCCCCCCGCTCCTCCGCGGTCCCTGTGCTCCCCGGGGGGTCCCCCTGCTCCCCCATGGGTCCCCCTGCTCCCTGGGGGGTCCCCCTGCCCTCCCAGGGCCCCCCACTCCCGAGATCCCCGGGGTCCCCCACTCCCACCACGGTTCACACTCCCCCCCCACACCCTCCGTGTCCGCAGCGCGGGCGTGGGCCGCACGGGCACCTACATCGGCATCGACGCGATGCTCGAGGGGCTGGAGGCCGAGGGCCGCGTGGACGTGTACGGCTACGTGGTCCGGCTGCGGCGCCAGCGCTGCCTCATGGTGCAGGTGGAGGTACGGCCCTGAGTGCGCGTCGTCGGGGACGGGGACGGGGACAGGGAGACAGAACGCGCGTGGCGGACGGTGCGGACGGTGCGGACGGTGCGGACGCATCCAGGTTGCACCTGTCCGCGCGTGAGACGCGCAGATGGAAGCGACCGCAACAGAGCCACCGGCGAGACGGGCGGGCGCACCCCACGCGCGTGGAGGAAAACACACGTGGAAAAAGCGAATAGGGCTGACGGGCACGGCCCAGCTCGGGAGGGCGGACGTGGAGGAGGAGGCTGGGCGCTTCTCCGAAACGCGGTTTTTATTTTGACTTAAAATCGAGAATTCAGATAAGATGAACGGTTAGGAGTGGCACACTGTGTTTCTTAGGGACTTCTGCTTTAGAACGTTCTAGAAAACTTTTTGAGACACGTTCCATCGACCTGCCCTTTTCCTCTCGGATGTGGGTGAAGCCCCCGTCGTGTTCGCGGCCCGACCTGGCTCCTGACGCGCGCCGGTGCCGGGGGAGCGAGCTTGGTGTTTTCTTTTTTCCGGAAGGAAAGGTCTGAGGCGCAGCTTTTGCTCGTGCTCCAGGGAGGGGCGACAGCGACTCGCGGGGCACTCACGTGTCATCGCCCCCAGTTTTCTCTTCCGTGCCCTGTCCCAGCACGAGAAAACGAGGGGCCGGGACCTCGCGGCGGCTAACCCCGCCCTCCCCCCGCCCGGCAGGCGCAGTACATCCTGATCCACCAGGCCCTGGTGGAATACAACCAGTTCGGGGAGACGGAGGTGAGCCTGTCCGAGCTGCACCCCTATCTGTCCAACGTGAAGAAGAGAGACCCGCCCAGCGAGCCGTCGCCCCTGGAGGCCGAGTTCCAGGTGACGCCCGGGGCCGTGGGAACCGCGGGCTGAGACGGGGCAGCGGGTGTCGTCGCGGGGCTGGTCGCGCAGCCGCCCCTCGTGACGCCGGTCTGAAGTGACGCGTGGGTGCGAGGGCGCCGCGCCGCGACCTGGGCCACCACAGGCGACGCCGGGCGCGGCGCCTCGCAACGCGGCATCGGGTCTGGGCTTGCGGAGGAAATAGCGAGAGGAGGTGACGAGGGTGTGGGGAGTCGGACTGGCTGGAGCCGGTCGACGGGGCCCGAGGGCGATCGCGTGTCCCGCCCCGTCGAGGAGGTGGCCGCCAGGGCCAGCCCACCGGTGGGTGGGCAGAGGGCGGGCGGGCGCGGCTGTGTCCAAACCGCCCGCCTGTCACAGGGCGCTTTGAGCTTTTCCCTTTCGCCCGCTGGTTCCACTTTCCGGGCCTTTCCGTGCGCCGCCGAACGGGCCGTGTCAGTTTCCCAAGACGCGTTCGCGCGCGGGGCCGTCTGAGGCTCCCCGAGCCCAAGGGGCCCAAGGCCTGAGCTTTAGAAGGGACGAGTCAGGGGCAGACCACGCGGCGGCGAACCCCGCGGCGCTCGGAAACCTGGGGAAGTTTCTGGGGGCGCCTGGTGCCTGGAAGGACGACGGACGAAGCCCGCGCCGACGTTTCCAAGGCCCTTTCCTCCCGCCTCTCCCTCCCAGAGACTCCCTTCGTACCGGAGCTGGAGGACGCAGCACGTGGGAAACCAGGAGGAGAACAAAAGCAAGAACAGGAACTCTTCCGTCATCCCCTGTGCGTGGTTTTCCTTTTATTTATTTTATTTGAGGCGCGTGTCGGCGTCGGTCGGCCGTGGAGAACCGCCCACAGCCGCGTACGCTGCCGTGGAAGCAAGTTCTTCGCCCCCTGGACCTGGGGCCGTGCTCAGCCTGTTCCTTCTACCGACCACGCCAGAGCCGGCCGTCGGAACCCGGGGGAAGCGGCCGTGCGGCCTCTTTCCGGCCCCGTCTCACCTTTACTTGGTCCCAGTTGCTTGCTCCAGGGCAGGTGCCAGGTCGCACAGACGACGCGCTCCGGCTCCCCGTGGGTTCTCCCTCGGCCCCTTCCTGATGTCTCGGGGGTCGGACGCGCCCCGTACGCTGCCGGTCGTCCAACCCAGCAGACCGTGGCGCGCGGCTGTCCGCACCCTGCCCTTAGGACCAACCCTGGCACAGCCCCGTAGGGCTGCCCGCGTGCACGCATCAGCGCCAACGCGGAGGACGCGTGGCGCAGGCTCTGAGCTGCGCAACAGGGTCCATCGGGCCAGTGGCCTTGGTGGTGGCGGGGCTCCCCGGGCCGTGGGGTCAGGTTACCGGGCAGTGGGGCAGCCGAGAGACAGCGGGCAGCGGTGGGCGGGACAGTTTTCTCCATGAGCTGGTCGTCCGGCTGAGACGCCTCCGGGAGATGGTCCGTTCGGTGCGAACGAGGCCGGCGCCCGAGCTGAGCGTCTATTAGCTCCGACGTGCGTTCTTAGCGCGTCGAGCGGAATGGCCACAGCCCGCGGGAAACGACACCGAAGTGTCCGAAACTGAAGCCCCAGACGCGGAGCGATCACACGGAACGTCGTGACGTCCGCTCGCTCCTTACCTAGCGTTAGGCCCCGCTTCCCTCCGTTGCTCAGTTTCTCTTTACAACTCGGTCACCGGGGGGCGGGGAGGGGGAGCGAATCTTACGTCCGTGGTCGCAGGCGCACAGGCCCCGCCCTCGCCCGGGCAGTCTGCCCCTGCTCACCCGCGGGCGGCCGGCCGGCGGGGACCCGGCCTCTCCCTAAAGGATGCCCTCCCCCCGCCCTGTCGCCCGCAGACGACTTCAACCGAGTGCCGCTGAAGCACGAGCTGGAGATCAGCAAGGAGAGCGAGCACGAGTCGGACGACTCCTCCGACGAGGACAGCGACGCCGAGGAGACCAGCCGATACATCAACGCCTCGTTCGTCCCGGTAGGCGCCCTCGCGCCCCAGCCCTCGGGCTCCGGGCTTTCAGGCCGCCGGCGGCCGACTCGAGACGGTGAAAACCTGACGCGTCGGCCGACACAGGACAGCGCTCCTCGTCCCGTGACAAACGCGGCCGTGATCCCGTTGATCTGGGAAACAGAACCGTAAAAAGCTGAGAAAAAAGGCTATTTTGTCCGGTGACACATGGGGCTATAATCCCGGTGACCCGAAACCGGCAAAACAAAAATGTGAGGGAAAACACTGCTCTGAACAAGCGTCAGGACTTGAAAACGCCCGCGTCGCGTCGGACGCCCGCGCCGCCCGCGAATCGAGCGCGTGGGGGTGGTTCAGGCTGTTCTTGCGGTCGCCTGAGGCGCCAGGCGGGTCCGCGTCACGCGCCTCGTTATCTTTAATTTCCACAAACCGGGATGAGTCCTTTCCACGGACCCCCGAGTTGGATTTCCATCCGTTTCCCTAAATCCCACATCCACGCAACATCGATCAGCTCAACGGTCAGCCGTCCCGAGCGCGCGGACTCCAACCGGGGCGTAACGAAGGTCGTTCCTCTTAGGATCGCGTCAGCCTTTCCGGAGAGAAAATTAAAAAAGGGGATTTTAGGAGAGAAAACTGTCGCTGTCGGGAGGTCGTGTTCCCACTCGGGATTTCCCACGACCGGCGGAGCGTCCCCCTTAAGGACGCAGCGTTCGACGTGCGGACGTGGCCCTGTCGCTAGGACCCGCGACCCGTCGCAGCTCGCGTGACGCCCCGCTGCGCCGTCGGCCGCGGTAACGACGCCCGCTGGGCTTTTCCCCCCTTGTTTTCCGTGAAGAGCTACTGGAAACCGGAGGTGATGATCGCCGCGCAGGGGCCGCTGACAGACACCGCCGGAGACTTCTGGCAGATGGTTTTCCAGAGGAAAGTCCGGGTGGTCGTCATGCTGACGGAGCTGAGGAGCGGAGACCAGGTTTGGGCTCGGCCGAGGCCCCCACCCTGGACGTGCAACGCTGTCTAAAGTCTCACGGGATTTTCTCTTTTCTCTAAAACACCCGTTTCTGCCTGCGGCCTGGCACCCCGGCATCGTCTCCGTCCTCTGACTCGGGAGGGCCGGGAGGGCGGCGCGGGTGGGCGGCCTCTCGACGCCGCCCGAATCGCACAGGGAAAGGCGCGGGCTTGCTGCACGGCTCTGCACCCGCGTCCGGACGACGACGCAGGACGAGACGAGCCGCTTGCCGTTCCCAGACGCAGTTGGGAAGCTCCGCGCGGCGGGACGGGGCACGGGGGGCGACGCGGCGCCAGAGGGCTCGGGACCCTGCCCGGCGGCCGCCGCATGCGCTCTCTGCCTCGCAGGAGGCCTGCGCCCAGTACTGGGGCGACGGGAAGCAAACGCACGGGGACGTCGAGGTGGAGATGAGAGACGCCAGCCGCTCTCCGGCCTACACGCTCCGGGCCTTCGAGCTGAGACACGCCAAGGTGAGGGGCGGTGGCGGGAGGGCGCGCCTCTGCGGTCTCGGACCCGCAGAGCCGCCCCGTTCCCCCGCGAAGGCCACGCCGCGGCCTGCGCGGTGTCGAACGAAAGTCATGGTGAAGGGAACGTGAACTTCACGCGCGCTAACGCCCGCCCCCGCCCCGTGTCCAGAGGAAAGACGCCAGGACCGTGTACCAGTTCCAGTACCACAACTGGAAGGCGGACGAGCTGCCCCCCGAGCCCCAGGAGCTGGTGCGCATGGTTCAGGCCCTCAGACAGAAGCTGCCCGCGAGGAGCCCCGCCGAGGCGAGCAAGCGCCCCAAGAACGCGCCTCTGCTGGTCCACTGCAGGTGGGTGCGGCTGCGCGGGCGGCTCGCGGCAGCCTCGTCGCTGTTGTCCACCTCCGGGCCCCGCGCCCCGGTCCGTCCCCTCGTCCTGACACGTAAGACGCGCAGCCGCGGCGCAGGCTCCCCGCGGGGCCCGTCGCGCTCTCGGTTGTCAGACGCGACCGCGTCGCTGCGCCGCGCGGGTGCCCCGCGGACGCCTGCCCACGCAGGCGGCGACGCCTACGCCCCTGCCTCGCCGAGGAGAAGCTCCGGAGGGAGGCAGCGTCCATGAAATGTCCCCACAGCAACGGTAACCAAGGGAACGGGCTGAGAGACGGAGCGGGAAGTGAGGGCCCCGGAACCCTCGGGAAGGCCTCGGCACCGCTGGCGTGGCGGATGCCAGACGCCAGCCCCGGCGCTGCGCCGCCCTCGGCACTTACCGGCGGCTTCAGAAGCGAACTGGGTGGGAAGGAGGCCGAAGGAGGGACGTTTGGGCGCAGAGCGGGCGTCTTCTCAGGGCGCGGTTCGACGTGTCCCTCGGGGTGGCCAGCAGGTGAGCCCCGGCTGACGGCGAGCTCCTCAGGTTGGATCCTCGTTACGCCACGGCCCGCCTCTGCCGGCACCAAACCGCTCGGTCGCCCGCTCCCAGCGCCTCAGTCCCCCGGCGTCGCGTTCCTGCTGGCGCAGGGCTGTGCGCGTCAGCGGGACGCGGCGGAGACGCGAAGAGGAGGGGGACAGGCCCGTGCGCGGTTCAGGCGCCAGCCCCGGTGTTTCTGGCGTCGCCGGTTTCCAGCCAGAACGGTGGCGTCCTCGTCCTCCCAGCCGCGCGGTCACGCCCCCGGACGCAAACGAAAGCGCGTGGCCGTCTGTAAAGCTCGGGACCGGAGAAAGGAGGCTTCACAGCCTAAGACCAACTTTTTAACCGATTGGATTAGCCTTTTCCCCCCCAAAATGCATT